>CANTUR010001143.1:0-600000 GCA_947683625.1 Mallotus nudiflorus | reverse complement strand
TAATATGGCCAAATTCGAAAAATCGAAACCTAAGCAAATCAAGACCATTTAAGCCCAAACCAAAGCTAGAATCACACTCATCGGTGCTCAAGGAGAAGAAAGAGACTGGCGGTGTCAAAAGTGGTGGACGGAATCATCATCGACGGCGAGGAGAAGGATTTCGACCAAAATGGAAGAGAAGAGGCTGCCGGCGCTGGGGAAGGAGGCTGTTGGCGGTGGTGGCAAGTCGGGAGGCACACCAATGGTAGGGGAACGGCAGTTGCAGCGGCGGTTGGTGGTGAGGGGGTGGTCGGGCGCGGGAAGGAGAGGAAGAAGAAGAAGAAGAAGAAGAAAGAAAAGAAAACAAAAAAAAAAGAAAAAGAAAAAAGAAAAAAAATTTTAATAAAATATTTGAAAAATTTCACATCCACACATATAATTTAATATTTTAATAATTTAATAATAAATAAAATAATTAAATAACAATAAATTAATAAATAAATAATAAAATATTAGGGTAATATTAATTAAACCCTAATTAAATAAATATTTACACACATAGGCTTTATTTAGTATTTTAAAAATACGTATGAGTTCATGCAAGTCCGAAAATATATTTAAAATAATTAATAATAAATTATTTACGTGAAAATTTCCCCGAAAATGCAAGTCCCGGGAAAATTTTACGTATAGCACTGTAAACAATACACAATAATAAAAATAGGTTTTAAATACATATCAACTCATGAAAATATCATAATATATAGAAAAATTATTAACACTGCATATCCCGGTACAGTGTAAAAATATTTTAAAAACACGGGATATTACAGTCTTCCCCCCTTACAAGAATTCATCTCCGAATTCCAGAAAGAAACAAGATCAAGAAGGAAAGAGATACGGGTAAGAAGCTCACATCTCAGCTTCAGTCTCCCACGTATGCTCCTCGACTCTGTTGCTACACCACAGAACCTTGACCATCGGAATCTGCTTCGATCGCAACTATCGAACTTGAAAATCAACGATTGCCACAGGTTCTTCCACAAACGTCAAATCTTCACTCACTTCTACACTGTCAGGCTGCAACACGTGTGAAGGGTCTGAGATATACTTCCTCAACATTGAGATATGAAATACTGGATGCACTTGTGACATACTCGGAGGCAAATCCAACTGATATGCAACAATGCCAACTCTCTCCAGAATCTCAAACTGTCTAATATATCTCGGTACTAACTTACCCTTCCTACCAAATCTCATCACACCCTTCATCGGAGATATCTTCAGAAAAACGAAATCTCCAACCTGAAACTCCACATCTCTGCGCCTAAGATCCACATAACTCTTCTGTCTACTAACTGCGGTCTCTAATCTGCACTTAATCATGGCGACTTTCTCTGCAGCATCCTGAACCATCTCAGGTCCCGTCAAAGCTCTCTCACCAATCTCATCCCAACTCAGAGGGGATCTACACTTCCTTCCATACAACGCCTCATATGGTGCCATACCAATACTGCTATGGTAGCTGTTATTATATGCAAACTCAACGAGTGGCAAATGATCATCCCAGCTACCTCCCAAATCCAGGACACACATCCTCAACATATCTTCCAGTGTCTGGATCGTCCTCTCAGACTGACCATCTGTCTGAGGATGAAAAGCAGTACTGAAATCCAACCTAGTGCCCATCGCTTCCTGTAACTTCTGCCAAAAATGAGAAGTAAACACTGAACCTCTATCTGACACAATGGACATAGGTACTCCATAAAGGCACACAATATGCTTCATGTACAACTTCGCCAATCTAGCTACAGAATAAGTGGCTTTCACAGGTAAGAAATGTGCAGACTTCGTCAATCTATCTACAATCACCCAAATGGAGTCTTATCCATCCTTCGAACGAGGTAAACCGACCACAAAATCCATAACTATCCTTTCCCACTTCCACTCGGGAATAGGAAGAGGCTGAAGCTTCCCAGAAGGCTTCTGATGTTCGGCTTTCACTTGCTGACACATCAAGCACTTCGCAATATAATCAGCGACATCTTTCTTCAATTCGTCCCACCAGTATAAATCTCTGATACTGTGGTACATCTTAGTAACGCCTGGATGTACACTATAGGCTGTAGAAAGTGCTTCCTCTAAAATCTCTTCTCTCAAATCATCCACATTAGGAACACACAATCTACCACTGATCCACAACACACCATCATCCTTGAGTGTGAAATCAGTGAACTTCCCTGCTCTGACATTCTCTGCAAGCTCTTCCAAAATAGGATCTCGGCTCTAAGCTGCTTTAATCCTATCCCTCAGTACAGATCGCACTTTAAACTGAGCTAGCAGTCCACCTGATCTACTAAGCTTCATCATTAGACCTTGATCCACCATCAGATGCAACTCCTGGATCAACGGTCTCCTCTCAATACTGATATGAGCAAGACTGCCTGAGGACTTCCTACTCAAGGCATCTGCTACCACATTAGCTTTACCCGGATGATGTAAGATCTCACAATCATAATCCTTCAACAATTCCAACCATCTCCTCTGCCTCAGATTCAAATCTCGTTGCTGGAAAATGTACTTAAGGCTCTTGTGATCAGTAAATATCTCACAAGTCACCCCGTACAAATAATGTCTCCAAATCTTCAAAGCAAAGATCACTGCAGCCATCTCAAGGTCATGTGTGGGATAGTTCTGCTCATGCTTCTTCAACTGCCTCGAAGCATAGGCTATCACCCTTCCATTCTGCATCAACACACAACCAAGACCAATTCTAGAGGCATCACAGTAAACTGTGAACTTATCCACACTATTAGACAAAGCTAATACTGGCGCTGTGGTCAACTTCTCCTTCAACAACTGAAAACTATTTTCACAAGCCTCCGACCACTCAAATCTAACATTCTTCTGAGTCAAGCGAGTCATAGGGGCTGCTATCCTGGAAAAATCCTGCATAAACTGCCTATAATACTCGGCTAAACCCAGAAAACTCCAAATCTCTGTAACAGAAGTAGGTCTAGGCCACTCAGACACTGCCTCAATCTTCTGTGGATCAACCTGAATACCTTCTTTAGACACCACGTGTCCAAGAAAAGAAACACTCTTCATCCATAAATCACACTTCGAGAATTTAGCATAAAGCTGATGATCTCTCAGTGTCTGTAGTACAATCCTCAAGTGATATACATGCTCTTCCATACTCCTTGAATATACCAGTATATCATCGATGAAGACTACTATAAATTGATCCATATACGGTCTGAATACCCTGTTCATCAGGTCCATAAAAGCTGTTGGTGCATTAGTCAAACCAAAAGACATCACCAGAAACTCATAATGACCATATCTAGTGCGGAATGCTGTCTTAGGAATATCAGTTTCACTGATACGCAGCTGATGATAACCCGACCTCAAGTCAACCTTAGAAAAGAACTGTGCACCCTGTAGCTGATCAAACAAGTCATCTATCCTCGGGAGAGGATACTTGTTCTTCACTGTTACCTTATTCAGCTCTCTGTAGTCAATGCACAGTCTCAGGGTACCATCCTTCTTCTTCACAAATAGGACTGGTGCACCCCAAGGAGAAACACTAGGTCTAATGAAACCTTTATCCAACAACTCTTGCAACTGCTCCTTCAACTCTTTCAACTCTGCAGGAGCCATACGATAGGGTGGCATAGATATAGGAGTAGTACCTGGAACCACATCTATACAAAACTCTATCTCTCTATGAGGTGGTAAACCTGGCAACTCCTCGGGAAAAATATCAGGAAACTCACAAGCAACAGGAACATCTGTGAGTGACAACTTCTCCACTGAAGTATCCCTGACCAATGCCAAATATCCCTGACAACCTTTCTTCAATAACTTCCTAACTGTAATAGCAGAAATAAGATTCTGAGGTGCTGAACTCCTATCACCAACAAACTTAAACTCTACTTCACCAGGAATTCTGAAAGTCACCTCTTTATTCTTGCAATCGACCACGGCATAGTGCTGAGATAACAAATCCATTCCTAGAATAACATCAAACTCCATCACATCCAACAGAATGAAATCAGCGGGTAATTCTTTATCTCCCACGAGAACTGGACAACCAGAAAGAATAATATCGGTATCCAAGGAATCGCTTAGAGGAGTGGCAACTGACAAAGGAAAAGCCTTTCTCGAAGCTTGCCAATAAGATTTAGAAGCAAAAACAGGAGAAACAAACGAATGCGTGGCACCCGGATCAAACAAAACCCATGCATCCAGGTAACAAATAGAAACAATACCTGCCACGACTGCATTAGATGCCTGAGCATCCTGCTGAGTGAGATGGAAAACTCTGGCCTGTCCTCGACCTCCCTGTTGACTGGTAGAAGCCTAGCCAACACCTCTGGCACCTCCTCTAGTACCTCTACCATGATTCTGCTGTGGAACAAGCTGAGTGGAACTCTGATGCTGGGCTGGTGGTAACTGAAATGGCACTGGTGTAGCACTAGCAATTGACTGCTATGGGAATCGTGAAATCTGCGACTGTTGATAGTCGGAATAAGGACACGATCTGGCAAAATGTCCTGTCTGCCCGCATCTGAAGCATGTCAATGGTGTCAGATAACACGGTCCCTGATGGACTCTACCACAAGTTTGACAAATGCTGGCAGCTGATCCAGAACTATGACCACTGCTGCTGCTTGAAGCACCTGACCCAAATCTGAATGATCTACGTTGACCTCCACGGCCATGTCTACTGCTTCGATGCACTCGCTGCTGTTGTCTCTGACTCTACTGAGTCGGACCTCGCTACTGACTACTCGATCCAACATGAAAACTTGAATACGAAGTTGATACGGAACCTCTAAGAATAAGCTTGAGAACCCCTTTATGTATTCGAACCCCCAAAGCATTAACTTGAAAACCCTAATAGTCAATTCAACAACAACCCCTAAGAATGGTTAGAAATCAGATTACTTAGATGATCAAAGAATTAGAATAAAGAAAACTCGTTTCTAAATTCCAATTTTGAAACACTCCACAAGAAGATGATCAATCTACTTAAATGTTCCTTAAAGCATGTATTCTACACAAGAACACAAAGATAAAAGCAAAACAGCCTTTAGGTTTTAAAACTTCAATTCTGAATAATAAAATTCATCCAAGGCATATATATATAGCCTTTACAAGGTTTTCCTTAGTGAGTAAGGAAAACTAATAACCCTAATCACAAAAAAAAGGAAATTAATCTAATCAGACCTTAAATGGGAATTTTGACATACTTCCTATTTTAAGAATAATTAAACTAACTAAAACTAATGGGCTTTTAAAATAACAAATTCGTCAAGCCCTTATTTAACATATTTAAACCTAAATAACAATGCTTAAATAACTCTCCCATGCATATTCGGCCAGCCCATAACAAATGAGGCCCATTATATACTTAATTAAACCCATTAATAACTTGGACTTGAATTAAGTTGTATTGAACTTGAGCTGCACTTGGCACAAAGCTTTGGTGTACTTGTAAACTTTCACTAGCTAAGTTCACAAAGCCTTGTAGATGATGGATTAAGGCTTCTTGAAGCTTCTTAGATTGAGACCTTGTGATAAGTCTTTGAGGCATGCTGATTGGACTCAAAACCTCTTGAACTTGATCCTTGCCTTCTTGACCATGCTCATTTTCATCATGTTGAATTCTTTGAACTTGGTGTGTTGGCTACTCCATAACATTTCCCCTCTCCTCAAAAGGATTCGTCCTCAAATCTAAAGCATCACCTATATCAAAAGGACTCAAATCAGCCACATTGAATGAAGCACTAACATTATACTCACCAGGTAAGTCCACTTTGTATGCATTGTCATTAATCCTTTCAAGTATTTGAAAAGGACCATCTCCTCTTGGGTTTAGCTTAGACTTCCTTTGAAGTGGAAACCTTTCTTTACGAAAATGCACCTAAACCCAATCTCCAGGCTGAAAAATCATTGGCTTCCTTCCCTTGTTCACACGTGAAGCTACTTTAGCATTTTGCTTCTCAATCCTCTCCTTAACTTGCTTATGTAACTTCTTCACCAAATCAGCCTTAGAATTAGCATCAACACTCACAAAATTGTTAGGTGGCAGTGGCAATAAATCAATAGGAGTAAGTGGATTAAATCCATAAACAATCTCAAATGGAGAGCAATTAGTAGTGCTATGAACAACCCTATTGTAAGCAAACTCCATAAATGGTAAACAATCCTCCCACATCCTAATGTTCTTTTCTATGATTGCCCTAAGCAAAGTAATCAAAGTCCTATTAACTACTTCAGTTTGCCCATCAGTTTGAGGGTGACAAGTAGTTGAAAACAATAGCTTAGTTCCTAACTTTCCCCATAACACACGCCAAAAATGACTCAAAAACTTAACATCCCTATCACTAATAATGCTCCTAGGTATGTCATGTAAACGCACAACTTCTTTGAAAAACAAATCAGCAATCAACTTAGCATCATCAGTTTTATGACATGGTATAAAATGAGCCATTTTACTAAATCTATCAACCACAACAAAGATACTATCATGACCTTTTCTAGTTCTAGGCAATCCAAGCAAAAAATCCATAGACAAATCAGTCCAAGGTTCACTAGTGTCACGACCCAAAATAGGGGTCATGACCAGCGCTAGGGAACGGGAATTCTTTCGAATCCGGGACCCGTAGCAAGCCTAAAAATAAAATAAATCATGCCATAATAACAGTAACAATATAATATGCAGCAGAAATAAAAATCATAATATCATAATATTATCCACATCAACTGGATTTAAATCAAAATCTCATCACATATATAATAATCCTTTTAATACAAATCCAGTTTCAATATAATACATTTCTTTAAAATAAAATACATGAAATCCAACACTTTAATTCACAACTACTGCAGTGTCTAGATAAAATAAATAAGACTCAAGTAGATAATTTACACAAAGAAGCCGGGGCGGAAGAAATCTGGTGTATCGACCTGCTACTGAGGTCTGAGGAAGTTGACTCTCCTGAAAAATAGTCAACGGAGGGGAGTCAGACCTCACTGAGTGAATTACTATAATATATATACATACACACTAAGTGATAATGCATACAGTCAACAGTATATATAATATGTATATATACAGGCAATTACACACAGATGCAATAAAATCATTTTTATATATTTTATCTGAAAATCATCTTTTATGAAGGATCATATAGAACCCTAGAATATCGCAACCTCAGAAAATAGTGTTAAACAACACTCTAGCCATACAGGCTCACTTATTCCAAGTATATCCACTTAATCCATTTAGACAGTAGACTGGCCCCGAGACACTAAGTCAACCGAGCTCCAGCAGTCTAACTGCCAGTGTGATTGGTCCCGAGACACTTGGTCAACCGAGCTCCAGCAATCACACCCAAACCACATCTCACACATCAAATAATCATATCAAATCAATATCCACAAATAGTTAGTAATATAGCCTAAAGCTATAGGCGTACCGGTACGTACTCGGTCCTAGTGCTGCCCACTAGGTAGCACGTTCTATTGATATCCTTCATCATTAAATATAAAACATTCATTCATAAAAAAAAATATATGATGCATGAATGTAAATGAAATAACAATATAATCCATATATATACCAGAAATATACCAAAAGTAAACCGGGTATATTTCGAGTATATATACGTCAAATAAATCCAGTCAAATCATAAATTAAACTAAAAATATATTTAAAAACATTTTAAATATATTTTATTAACAAAACATGTATATAATTTATTATATACCAGAAATAAACCAAAAATATACTTAATGTAAACGTAAGAAATAATCAAATTATTTATGCATATTTATTCAATATAAAACATGTATTTCTAAATCATGCATCCTAAGTATATATATATAGTATAGTAACTCACCTAATGCGCTCCACGAGACAGGTCCGACGGGCCTGGTCCACTAGCCCTCGGTCTCGGCACAACTAAACAAGCAATAAATAATCGACATCAGAATAAACCCTAACAGAAATCCTAGAATTCAATCTAGAGTATTTAAGTACGGAAACAAAATTAGGGTTTGACTGGATATCACGTTTTACGAGAATTCTACCAAAAATCCGATAGAACCTCCCCTGTAAAACGGACATCTCTCTACTCAAAAGAGTAGAGCCGACCCTGCAAAGAAATACACTTCGAAAAAATAGGCTCAACACAATCAAAATCCCACGGTCGGACTCCAAACTACAGTCCACCGACCGGGGTCCACAAACACAGAACATATTCCAGATATACCAAAAATATCCTTACAACATAGAAATACATTTTATAAATAGAAATTACATAATTAACCTTTAAACACAGTAAAAACCGATAAAAACTCATTTTATTAGAAAAATCGTATATTATATATATAATTGAAAATAATTCACGAAAAATAGTTTTAATTAGTTAAAAATACCAAATATTTTGTAGAAATCATTTTTATACCTTAAATAATTATTAAAACCAATTAAATTACATTTTTAGACAATTTAGGGTAAAATTACCAAAATACCCCTATATATATAAATATACTTAAATTACTTCAAAAATTCACCAAAAATCATACAATTATCCAAAATTAATTTTCTCAACATATTTATCAATAATATTAATAATTAAACTCAATTAACCAATTAAATTCAAATAAAAACACATTTAACCCTAATTTCTCAAAATCACATAAACTTCAATAATTCAAAATAAATACTTAGAAATTCATAAAAATTCCAAATAAATTCCTATAATTCATTTCAACACCTAATTTAACCATAAACTCCAATTTCATAATTTAAATAATTAATTTCCGAAAATTAGAAAATAATATTAAAATATTCAAAAATACCCAAAAATCCAAACAATCTTCAAAAATTCTACAAAAATTCATACATGTAGATTAAGCTACTAGGAACAACATTTGTGAAGGGAGTTTCCATGAATCATACAATTCGAAGCTCAAAAAAATCAAAAACCCTAATGTGACCGAATTGGAAAAATCAAAACCTAAGCAAATCTAAACCATTTTAGCTCAAACCAAAGCTAGAATCACACTCACCGGAGCTCAAGGAGAAGAAAGAGACCAGCGGTGTCGAAAACGGTGGCCGGAGGAGGGAGAAACGGCGAAGGGAAGATTTCGGCCAAAAGAGGAAGAATGGAGCTGCCGGCGCCGGGGAAAGGGGCTGGAGGCGGCGCCGGGGAAAGGGGCTGGAGGCGGCGGAGGACGACTGGGAACGACGGTGGCAAGCCGGGAGGCACACCGACGGTAGGTGACCGGAGTTACAGACGGTGAGGGGTGGTGGTCGGGCGTCGGGCGCGGGAGGAAAGAAGAAGAAGAAGAAGAAAAAGAAAAAGAAAAAGAAAGAAAAAGGAAAGAAAAAGAAAAAGAAAAAGAAAGAAAAAGGAAAAAAAAGAAAAAGAAAAAATAAAATAAAATAAAATAATTAAATATTAATAAAAGAAAAAGAAAAAATAAAATAAAATAAAATAATTAAATATTAATAAATAAATAATAATGAAATAATAAATTTTAATAATTTAATAATAAATAAAATAATTAAATAATAATAAATAAATAATACAATATTAGGGTTTTATGTATTAAACCCTAATTAAATAAATATACACACACGTAGGCTTTATTTAGTATTTTAAAAATACGCATGAGTTCATGCAAGTCCGAAAATATATATAAAATAATTAATATTACATTGTTTACGTGAAAATTTCCCCGAAAATGCAAGTCCCGGAAAAATTTTATGTAAAACACTGAAAATAATACACAGTAATTAAAAATAGGTTTTAAATACATATTAACTCGTAAAAATATCATATAAAATACAGAAATTATTAACACTGCATATCCCGGTACAGTGTAAAAATATTTTAAAAACACGGGATATTACAACTAGGAATGGGTAATGGTGTGCCCATGTGGTTTCAACCTAGACTTAGCCTCTCTACATGTAATGCAATGCTCACAAACTTTATACACATCATGTTTCATGCCGGGCCAAAAGAAATGTTCTAATAGCATATCATAGGTCTTATTTACCCCAAAATGTCCTATTAAGCCTCCTCTATGTGCCTCCTTAATTAATAATTCCCTTATTGAACACTTAGGAATGCACAATCTATTTCTCTTAAACAAGAAACCATCAAACAAGTAAAAATCATCCGAAACAACCCCATTGGCACAAGATGCATCTATATCACCAAAATCATCATCATGTGGATACAACTCCTTTATAAACTCAAAACCTAATAATTTAGCAGTAAGAGGGTTAAGTAAGGTGTACCTTCTAGATAATGCATCAGCAACCACATTCTCTTTACCTTGCTTGTACTTAATCACATATGGAAATGTTTCTATGAACTCCACCCATTTGGCATGCCTACGGTTCAACTTATCTTGACCCTTCAAATGCTTTAAACTTTCATGGTCAGTGTGTATCACAAACTCCCTAAGCCACAAATAATGTTGCCATGTTTGCAAAGCTCGAACCAATGCATATAATTCCTTATCATAAGTTGGATATTTCAAGGTTGCCCCACTTAACTTTTCACTAAAATACATTAGTGGTCTTTGATCCTGCATCAAAACAACTCCAGTCCCTATGCCACTAGCATCACATTCAATGTCAAAAGTTTTATCAAAGTTAGGTAAAGCAAGTAAAGGTGCATTACACAATTTTGCCTTAAGTTCATTAAATGCATGTTCTTGTGCATCACCCCAAACAAATCCAACATTTTTCTTAACTAATTCATTCAAAGGTGCGGCTATAGTGCTGAAATCTTTAATGAATCTCCTATAGAAACTAGCAAGCCCATGAAAACTTCTCACCTCACTAGCATTTTTAGGTTTTGGCCACTCTTTAATAGCCCTAACCTTCTCCTCATCAACCTCTATGCCTTGACTAGATACAACAAAACCAAGAAAATTAACCTTATTCATGCAAAAACTACACTTTTTAAAGTTTGCATATAACTTTTCTTGTCTAAGTGTTTCTAGTACAATTCGCACATGCATAACATGATCATCTAAACACTTAGAGTAAATCAGAATATCATCAAAGTAAACAACAACAAATTTACCTAAGTAATTTCACAACACATGGTTCATCAATCGCATGAATGTGCTAGGTGTATTAGTAAGACCAAAGGGCATAACAAGCCACTCATACAACCCATACTTAGTCTTAAAAGCTGTTTTCCATTCATCACCAACATTCATTCGAATTTGATAATAACCAGATTTCAAGTCTATTTTGTGAACAAACAAGAACCATATAACTCATCAAGCATATCATCTAATCTAGGAATAGGATGATGATACTTTACAGTGATTTTATTGATGGCTCTGCAATCCACACACATCCTCCATGTTCCATCCTTCTTTGGCACAAGAATGACAGGAACCGAATAAGGACTAAGACTTTCCCTCACATACCCTTTAGCTAACAACTCCTCCACTTGTGTTTGGATCTCTTTTATTTCTCTTGGATTTGCTCTATATGCTGGTCGATTGGGTATGGCTGCCCCAGGAATAAAGTCAATTTGATGTTCTATGCCTCTAATTAGGGGTAATCCACTAGGCATCTCTTTAGGAAACACATCTTCAAATTCCTGCAAAAGATCAACAAACACACTAGGCAAAGATGGGTTAAGTTCATTAGTTGCCAAATAAGCCCCTTTGTACAAAAGTACAAATATAGGCCGATTAGCATACAAGGCCTGTCTAACCTCACTTGTCCTAGCTATTAAACTCAAATTCTTTTCTTTTTTCTCTCTAGGCTGAATCTCTTCTTTTGTTTTTCCCTCTTTCTTTTCACTCTCTAAAGAATTTTTCTTACTCTCTTTTTCTTTCTTTTCAGCCTCCACTCTCATTATTTCCATTTTACATTGGTCTTCATACACCTCCTTTGAAGAAAGCGATGTTAATATGATCTTGCGCCCATCCTTGGTAAAGTGATACCGATTGAGGTACCCATTATGCTTGGTCTTTCTATCAAATTGTCGTGGTCTACCAAGCAAAATATCTCCAGCATGCATAGGAACTACATCACACAATTGCTCATCATGATATTTACCAATTGAAAAGGAAATAATAGATTGTCTATTTACCTTGACCTCTCCACAATCATTAAGCCATTGAAGTTTATATGGTCGTGGGTGTGGTATAGTAGACAACCCCAATCTACTAATTAAGAATGAGCTCACTGCATTGGTGCAACTCCCTCCATCAACAATCATAAGACATGCCTTGCCTTGCACATGACACCTTGTATGGAATAAGTTGTCTCGTTGCTCTTCAATGCAATCTTCCTTTATTTGAGTACTAAGAGCATGCCTTGTAACCAGCATGTCACCTTTTGGCTCCTCTATACTCCCATCACTACAACTTTCCAATTCAGGCATCTCATCCTCATCACTTTCATTATTGCCATCTTCTTCATTAGTCACAATTTCCCCATTCCTTGTGGTCATAGTTCTCTTATTAGGGCAATCTTTGCTCACATGACCTACTCCTTGACACTTCCAACACTTAATGTCTCTATTTCTCCCTTTAGGCTCATCGGTTTTGATTTTGTCCTTAGAGACCGAATCTGCCTTCCCTTTAGCAACCTTATTCCCACCCTTATAATCACTCTTTCCATCCTTTTTCCAATTAAAATTAGGACTAGAATAGGATTTGGAAGTGTACCTTGTCGCCCCTCTTCCTTGGAGTTGCCTTTCTATCTTGACGGCCATGTGCACCATCTCTTCTAAATCTTCATATTTGTGTAAATCTACTCGGTCAGATATGTCTTTGTTTAGACCAGCCAAGAAGCGTGCCATAGTGATCTCCACATCTTCATCTATATCAGCCCTAGTCATGAGCATCTCCATCTCTTTATGGTAATCATCCACACTCTTACTACCTTGTTTAAGAACTTGAAGTTTTTGTACAAGTTCCCTATGATAGTGTTTTGGCACAAATCGCTTCGTCATTACAACCTTGAGCTCAGGCCAATTATCAATTGGGTACTCCAAATTCCTTCGCCTATTAATCACCAAATGGTCCCACCAAGCAATAGCATAATCAGAAAATTGAGTAACTGCCAATTTTACCTTCTTTTCCTCGCTAAATTGATGGCAATCAAATATAAGCTCCAATTGCTTCTCCCATTGTAATTAGGACTCCGGATCTGATTTACCTTGAAAGTTAGGTATCTTATGTTTGATGCTTCCCAAATTTCAATCTACATAATCTTCATTGCCTCGGTTTCCTCCATTGTATGGAATCGGTTGTAACCTTCCTCTTCCTCTACCTCAGCCTTGTCTACCTCCACCTCTTGGTACTCCTACTTCTGCATAGGCCTCATCTTCATCCTCATTGTCAACATTGCCTTCTACTTCCTCATTATGATTTGGTGTTGTTGCCCTTTCAATCGCTCCTAGCCTTGTATCCATGCGGTTTAATCTCTCCATTATAGTCTCAAAATTTGTATTCATACATTCAAATTGCCTTTGTTGAGCCTCACGGAGCAAAGTTTCATCAACTTTACCCTCACCTTTATTTTCACCTTGGTTTGACATTGCTGTAAAAGAATGTTAGAAATAATAATAATAATAATAATAATAATAATAATAATAATAATAATAATAATAATAATAATAATAATAATAATAATTTAAAATCCTCACAAGCACTCCCTCACGTGTTTGCACTCAAATGATACGGGTGGTCACTCGTGTTTAACTCAATTTGATGTTTCACTCGGCTTCCTCTCACCACTCAAGCTAATTCTTTTATGTTTTTAGGTGAATCACACTTTTAGAACAAATCAATTAGATTGAAGCAATATTCAAGTAGAACTTTCAAAAGTGAAATTTTCAAAACAAGTTTGAGGCAATTCAGTTTGATGAAAAAAAAAATATTAATTCAGAAGCAATAAAATAGGAAAACTCAAAAAGATGCAAAAGGCATGTGAAAGAAATACAAAGATCTTCTAGAATAGAAAAGAAAATGAATTTAGAAGTTATTTTAAGAAGAAAAGTCAAATCTGCCTCAATAAGTAATATTCCTTAATGAGCAAGTATTGTAGAGATATGCAAAATCCTTAATAGACAAGTAACACAAGATATGACAAGATCTAGTTAGATATGTTAATTATAAACCAAATAGGTTTAGGAAACTTAAATCAGACCTGATGGGGATATTAATCACTCAAACAATATTCCTTAATGACCAAGGAATGGAAGGAAATGCAAATCAGACCTGATTAGGATATAAATCACTCAAGAATCTCAATTCTTCCTTTTCTAATAACTTTCTCTTTTTTTTCACGAATTTTTTTTTTGCTTCTTTTTTTTTCAAATTTCTTCTCTCTTTTTTTTTTTGCACGAATTTTTTTTTAAATTTCAACTATGAACACAAATCTAAATTTCAGAATGCAAAACAATTGACTGACCTAAAGGAAAAAAAAAGATCAAGACTAACAAATAAGAACAAAGAACAAACACAAGAATGAAGAACAAAAATAAATAAGAACGATTTTAAAAGAATAAGAAAAACATAAGAAATCAGGATTAAGAATAAAAATTATAAAAGATAAAACCTGATCTAGAGCCAAAGCTCTGATACCAAATGATACAGAACCTCCAAGAATAAGCTTGAGAACCCCTTTATGTATTTGAACCCCCAAAGCATTAACTTGAAAACCCTAATAGTCAATTCAGCAACAACCCCTAAGAATGGTTAGAAATCAGATTACTTAGATGATCAAAGAATTAGAATAAAGAAAACTCGTTTCTAAATTCCAATTTCGAAACACTCCACAAGAAGATGATCAATCTACTTAAATGTTCCTTAAAGCATGTATTCTACACAAGAACACAAAGATAAAAGCAAAACAACCTTTAGGTTTTAAAACTTCAATTCTAAATAATAAAATTCGTCCAAGGCATATATATATAGCCTTTACAAGGTTTTCCTTAGTGAGTAAGGAAAACTAATAACCCTAATCACAAAAAAAAGGAAATTAATCTAATCAGACCTTAAATAGGAATTTTGACATACTTCCTATTTTAAGAATAATTAAACTAACTAAAACTAATGGGTTTTTAAAATAACAAATTCGTCCAGCCCTTATTTAACATATTTAAACCTAAATAACAATGCTTAAATAACTCTCCCATGCATATTCGGCCAGCCCATAACAAATGAGGCCCATTATATACTTAATTAAACCCATTAATAACTTGGACTTGAATTAAGTTGTATTGAACTTGAGCTGCACTTGGCACAAAGCTTTGGTGTCCTTGTAAACTTTCACTAGCTAAGTTCATAAAGCCTTGTAGATGATGGATTAAGGCTTCTTGAAGCTTCTTAGATTGAGACCTTGTTATAGGTCTTTGAGGCATGCTGATTGGACTCAAAACCTCTTGAACTTGATCCCTGCCTTCTTGACCATGCTCATTTTCATCATGTTGAATTCTTTGAACTTGGTGTGTTGGCTGCTCCATAACAGGAGTAGCCTGCAATCCACTCGACTGAACTCCCAGCTGGTAATAATCAGGCATCGCTCCTTGCCTAACCAGCCTCAGCTCAATCTCCTTGGCTAACTCAATCACAGACTCCAGAGTAAGTCCTGCTGTAGGCATACCAGTAAAAGCTGAACCCAAACCAGTGACATATGTAGTGACAGCGAAGTACTGATCTCGCATCAGATCCTCAGCATATCTACCCAGACAAAGAAACTCTCGGGCATACTCCTCTACAGATCGATCTCCATGACAAATACTGGTCAGACGGAGATGATAACTCAAATGAAGAGGCTCTGGACAGAATCTCCTCATAAATCGCTCTCGAAACTAAGCCCAGGTCATCATCATCATATAAGGTTGGATCATCTGAATAAACCAATCTAGAGCTGGTCCCTCAACAGACAACTCAACTATCATGATCCGCTGGTACTCGGTATGAGCAGTCCGAGTCCTAGTCTCAATCGCTTGCAGAAAATCTAACGGGTCGGAAGTACCATCAAAAGCAATCCTGCCAACTCGGGCATAGAACAAAGCTGCCTCAGGGTCAGACATACCCTGCTGATAGGCAGGCTAAACAACTGGAGGAACAGGAACATCAAACTCAGGCTCTACAGGCTCCTCGTCCTGTAACTCTCTCTGCCTACGACGACCTGCCGCTCCTCGAGGTCTACCTCTGCCACGACCTCTACGTCTAACTGGCTGCTCAGGAGGTAAAACCTCGTCTGAAAAAGACTCATCATCTGCGGCCTCAACGAACCGTGGAGCGACACGTGCTCGCCTCCTCATTCTGAAAAGACAAACAAAAAGATTCAAATAAAACAGACAACGGAGGAATAACGCAGAAAACTAAAACAAGGAATACTTATCAAGACATACTTGAACCTAATTCACTGTAGTAGTTCAACAGAAAACACAACTCTGAAAACTAGGGCCACAACTCACATAACTAAGCCCTGACACAAAACTCCACTCTGATACCAACTTTGTCACGACCCAAAACAGGGGCCATGACCGGCGCTAGGGAACGGGAATTCTTTTGAATTCGGAACTCGTAGCAAGCCTAAAAATAAAATAAAACATGCAATAGTAATAGCAATATATAATGCAGCGGAAAAAAAAATCATAAATCATAAATATCACAATAACAATCCACCATGGATTTAAATCAAATCTCATATATATAAATCTTTTAATACAAATCTAGTTTCAAATATAATACAATATCTCACATAAATAAAATACATAAAATCCCACCAAATTAATTTACAACTACTGCAGTGTCTAAATTATATAAAAATAAGACTCAAGTAAGCAGTTTACACAAAGAAGCTGGGGCGGAAGAAATCCGGCGTATAGGCCTGCTACTGAGGTCTGAAGATGTTGACTCTCCTGAAAAATTGTCAACGGAGGGGAGTCAGACCTCACTGAGTGAATTACTATAATATATATACATACACACTAAATGACAATGCACACAGTCAACAATATATATATAATATGTATGTATACAAGCAAATACACACAGATGCAATAAAAATCATTTTATATATATTTTATTGGAAATCATCGTTTATAAAGGATCACATAGAACCCTAGAATATCGTAACCTCAGAAATAGTGTTAGAAAACACTCTAGCTACACAGGCTCACTTAATCCAAATATATCCACTTAATCCATTTAGACAGTAGACTGGCCCCGAGATACTAAGTCAACCGAGCTCCAGTAGTCTGACTGCCAGTGTGATTGGCCCCGAGACACTTGGTCAACCGAGCTCCAGCAATCACACCTCCAAACCATATCTCACACATCAATATTCATAATCAATCAATATCCATAAATAGGTTAGTAATATAGCCTAAATACTATAGGCGTACCGATACGTACTCGGTCCTAGTGCTGCCCACTAGGTAGCACGTTCTATTGATATCCTTCATCATTAATAATATAAAACATTCATTCACAATAAATGATGCATGAATTTAAATGAAATAACAATATAACCCATATATATACCAGAAATATACCAAAAGTAAACCAGGTATATTTCGAGTATATATACGTCAAATAAATCAAATCAAATTATAAATTAAGCTAGAAATATATTTGAAAACATTTTAAATATATTTTATTAACAAAACATGTATACAATTTATTATATACCAAAAATAAACCAAAATAAACTAAATATAAACTTAAGAAATAATCAAATTATTTATGCATATTTAATCAAAATAAAACATGCATTTCTAAATCATGCATCCTAAGCATATATATATATAATAGCAACTCACAAATTAGTGCACTCCACGAGATGGATCCGACGGGTCTGGTCCACTAGCCCTCGGTCTCAGCGCAACTAAACAAGTAATAAATAACCGACATTAGAATAAACCTAACAAAAATCCTAGAATTCGATCTAGAATATTAAACATATAATCAATATCAGGGTTCGACCAGACATCACGTTTTATGAGAATTCTATCGAAAATCCGACAGAACCTCCCCTGTAAAACGAACATCTCTCTACTCAAAGAGTAGAGCCGACCCTGCAAAGAAACACACTTCGAAAAACAAACACCACATCTCATTCACAACCCCTCGGTCGGACTCCAGACTACAATCTACCGACCGGGGTCCATAATCACATAACAATTCTGATAATACCAAAAATATCCTTATAACATAGAAATTCATTTTATAAGTAAAAATTACATAATTAACCTTTAAACATTATAAAAAACGATAAAAACTCATTTTATTAGAAAAATCGTATATTATATATACAATTGAAAATAATTCACGAAAAATAGTTTTAATTAGTTAAAAATACCAAATAATTTATAGAAATTATTTTTATACTTTAAATAACTATTAAAACCAATTAAATTACATATTTAGCCAATTTAGGGTAAAATTATCAAAATGCCCTTATATATATAAATATACTATAATTACTTCAAAAATTCACCAAAAATTATACAATTATCCAAAATTAATTTTCTCAACATATTTATCAATAATATTAATAATTAAACTCAATTATCCAATTAAATTCAATTAAAAACATAATTAACCCTAATTTCTCAAATTTACACAAACTTCAATAATTCAAAATAAATTCATAAAAATTCAAAATAAATTCCTATAATTCATTTCAACACCTAATTTAACCATAAAACACAATTTCATAATTTAAATAATTAATTTCCCAAAATTAGAAAATAATATTAAAATATTCAAAAATACCCAAAAATCCAAAAAATCTCCAAAAATTCCACAAAAATTCAAACATGTAGATTAAGCTACTAGGAACAACATTTGTGAAGGGATTTTTCATGAATCAATCAATTCGAAGCTCAAAAAAATCAAAAACCCTAATATGGCCGAATTCGAAAAATCAAATCCTAAGCAAATCAAGACCATTTAAGCCCAAAATAAAGCTAGAATCACACTCAACGGTGTTTAAGGAGAAGAAAGAGACCGTCGGTGTCAAAAACGGTGGCCGAAATCGTCGTCGACGGCGAGGAGAAGGATTTCGGCCAAAATGGAAGAAAAGAGGCTGCCGGCGCCGGGGAAGGAGGCTGCTGGCGGTGGGGGATGGGCGCGGGAATGACGGTGGCAAGCTGGGAGGCACACCGACGGTAGGGGAACGGCAGTTGCAGCGGCGGTTGGTGGTGAGGGGGTGGTCGGGCGCGGGAATGAAAGGAAGAAGAAGAAGAAAAAAAAAAAAGAAAAGAAAAGAAAAAGAAAAAGAAAAAGAAAAAGAAAAAAGAAAAAAAAAATTTAATAAAATATTTGAAAAATTTCACATCCACACATATAATTTAATATTTTAATAATTTAATAATAAATAAAATAATTAAATAACAATAAATTAATAAACAAATAATAAAATATTAGGGTAATATTAATTAAACCCTAATTAAATAAATATTTATAGGCTTTATTTAGTATTTTAAAAATACATATGAGTTCATGCAAGTCCGAAAATATATTTAAAATAATTAATAATAAATTATTTACGTGAAAATTTCCCCGAAAATGCAAGTCCCGGGAAAATTTTACGTAAAGCACTGTAAACAATACACAATAATAAAAATAGGTTTTAAATACATATCAACTCATGAAAATATCATAATATATAGAAAAATTATTAACACTGCATATCCCGGTACAGTGTAAAAATATTTTAAAAACATGGGATATTACAATATGTATACAAGCAAATACACACAAATGTAATAAAATCATTATATATATATATATATATATATATTTGAAAATCACAGTTTATGAAGGATCAAATAGAACCCTAGAAAATCGCAACCTCAAAATAGTGTTAGACAACACTCTAGCCATACAGGCTCACTTATTCCAAATATATTCACTTATTCCAAATATATTCACTTATTCCATTTGGATAGTAGACTGGCCCCGAGACACTAAGTCAACCGAGCTCCAACAGTCTGACTGTCAGTGTGATTGGCCCCGAGACACTTGGTCAACCGAGCTCCAGAAATCACACTCCCAAATCATATCACACATCAAATAATCAAGTCCAATCAATATCCTCAAACATGTTAGTAATATAGCCTAAATGCTATCAGCGTACCGGTACGTACTCGGTCCTAGTGTTGCCCACTAGGTAGCACGTTCTATTGATATCCTTCATTTTAAATATAAAACATACATTCATAAAAATAAATGATGCGTGAATTTAAATAAAATAGCAATACAAACCATATATATACTAGAAATATACCAAAAGTAAACCAAATATATTTCGATTATATATACGTCAAATAAATCCAATTAAATTACAAAATAAACTAGAAATATATTCAAAAATATTTTAAACATAATTCATTAATAAAGCATGCTTATGGTTTCAAATATACAAAAAAAATAAACCAAAAGTAAACTAAAAATAAACTTAAGTATTAATTAAACCATTATGCATATTTAATCAAAATAACACATATATTTCTAAAATCATGCACCCTAGAGCATATATATATATATATATATATATATATATATATATATATATATATATATATATATATAATAGCAACTCACTATTTATTGCACTCCTCGAGATGGGTCCGACGGGCCTGGTCCACTAGGCCTCGGTCTCGGCGTAACTAAACAAACAAATAATGACAAGAATCAGAATAAATCTAACAGAAAACCCTATTTTGGGTCAGTTGTTCCACCTGTTCAGCTTACCTACCAGCAGGGTATGTCTGTGTAATATCCCGTGTTTTTAAAATATTTTTACACTATACCGAGATATACAGTGTTAATAATTTTTGTATATATTACGACATTTTTATGAGTTGATATGTATTTAAAACCTATTTTAATTATTGTATATTATTTACAGTACTTTACGTAAAATTTTCCCGGGACTTGCATTTTCGGGGAAATTTTCACGTAAATAATTTATTATTAATTATATTAAATATATTTTTAGACTTGCATGAACTCATACGTATTTTTAAATTACTAAACACCGTGTATGTGTGCAATATTTATTTAATTAGGGTTTAATTAATATTACCCTAATATTTTATTATTTATTTATTAATTTATTAGTATTTAATTATTTTTATTTATTTATTAAATTATTAAAATATTAAATTATGTGGGTGTGATTTTTTTTAAATATTTTATTAAAATTATTATTTTTTATTTTTTTTCTTTTTCTTTTTCCTTTCCCTCCCGAGCGCCCGACCACCCCTCACCACCGTCTGTCACGCCGATCACCTACCGTCGGTGTGCCTCCCGACTTGCCACCCGCCGTTCCCAGCCGTTCCCCGCCGCCAGCAGCTTCCTTCCCCGGCGTCGGCGAGCTATTTTTCCATTTTTGGCCGAAATTCTTCTCCTCGCCGTCGATGACGATTCTGGCCACCATTTTTGACACCGCCGATCTCTTTCTTCTCCTTGAGCTCCGGTGAGTGTGATTCTAGCTTTGGTTTGAGCTTAAATGGTCTAGAATTACTTAGATTTTGAATTTTCCAATTCGGCCATATTAGGGTTTTTTATTTTTTTGAGCTTCGAATTGATTGATTCATGGAAAATCCCTTCACAAATGTTGTTCCTAATAAATTAATCTACATGTATGAATTTTTTTGGAATTTTTTGAGATTGTTTGGATTTTTGGGTATTTTTGAATATTTTAATATTATTTTCTAATTTTAGGAAATTAATTATTTAAATTATGAAATTGTGTTTTATGGTTAAATTAGGTGTTGAGATGAATTATAGGAATTTATTTGGAATTTTTATGAATTTCTAAGTATTTATTTTGAATTATTGAAGTTTATGTAAATTTGGGAAATTAGGTTAAATGTGTTTTTAATTGAATTTAATTGGTTAAATGAGTTTAATTATTTATATTATTGATAAATATGTTGAGAAAATTAATTTTGGATAATTGTATAATTTTTGGTGAATTTTTGAAGTAATTATAGTATATTTATATATATAGGGGTATTTTGGTAATTTTACCCTAAATTGGCTAAAAATGTAATTTAATTGGTTTTAATAGTTATTTAAGGTATAAAAATGATTTCTACAAATTATTTAGTATTTTTAACTAATTAAAACTATTTTTCGTGAATTATTTTCAATTATATATATAATATACGGTGTTTCTAATAAAATGAATTTTATCGATTTTTATTGTGTTTAAAGGTTAATTATGTAATTTCTACCTATAAAATGGATTTCAATGTTATAAGGGTATTTTTGGTATTTCCTGAATTGTTCTGTGATTGTGGACCCCGATCGGTGGACTGTAGTTTGGAGTCCGACTGTGGGATTTTGATTGTGCTCTGTGTAGTTTTTCGAAGTGTATTTCCTTGCAGGGTCGGCTCTACTCTTTTGAGTAGAGAGATGTCCGTTTTACAGGGGAGGTTCTGTCGAATTTTCGGTAGAATTCTCGTAAAACGTGATGTCCAGTCGAACCTTAATTCTGTTTTCGTATTTAATACTCTAGATCGAATTCTAGGATTTCTGTTAGGTTTATTCTGATGTCTATTATTTATTGCTTGTTTAGTTGCGCCGAGACCGAGGGCTAGTGGACCAGGCCCGTCGGACCTGTAATATCCCGTGTTTTTAAAATATTTTTTACACTGTACCGGGATATGCAGTGTTAATAAATTTTGAATATATATGCGATAATTTTTACGAGTTAATATGTATTTAAAACCTATTTTTATTACTGTGCATTATTTCCAGTGTTTTACGTAAAATTTTCCCGGGACTTGCATTTTCGGGGAAATTTTCACGTAAACAATGTATTATTAATTATTTTAAATGTATTTTCGGACTTGCATGAACTCATACGTATTTTTAAAATACTAAATAAAGCCTATGTGTGTGTATATTTATTTAATTAGGGTTTAATGTATTACCCTAATATTTTATTATTTATTTATTAATTTATTGTTATTTAATTATTTTATTTATTATTAAATTATTAAAATTATTTTATTATTATTTAATTATTTTATTTTCTTTTTCTTTTTCTTTTTTTTTTCTTTTCTTTTCTTTTTCTTTCCTTTCTTTTTTTTTTTTTTTCTTTTTCTTCTTCTTCCTTCTCCCGCGCCCGACCACCACCCACCCCACCCCTCACCGCTGCAACTCCGGTCCCCTACCGTCGGTGTGCCTCCCGGCTTGCCATCGCCGTTCCTAGCCGTCCCCCGCCGTCAGCAGCTCCCTTCCCCGACGCTGGCAGCCCCATTTTCCTCTTTTGGTCGAAAATTGTCCCTTTGCCGTTTCTGCCATTTTCGGCCACCGTTTTCGACACCGCCGGTCTCTTTCTTCTCCTTGAGCTCCGGTGAGTGTGATTCTAGCTTTGGTTTGAGCTAAAATGGTTTAGATTTGCTTAGGTTTTGATTTTTCGAATTCGGCCACATTAGGGTTTTTGATTTTTTTGAGCTTCGAATTGGTTGATTCATGAAAACTTCCTTCACAAATGTTATTCCTAGTAGCTCAATCTACATGTATGAATTTTTGTAGAATTTTTGGAGATTTTTTGGATTTTTGGATATTTTTGAATATTTAATATTATTTTCTAATTTTCGGAAATTAATTATTTAAATTATGAAATTGGAGTTTATGGTTAAATTAGGTGTTGAAATGAATTATAGGAATTTATTTGGAATTTTTATGAATTTCTAAGTATTTATTTTGAATTATTGAAGTTTATGGAATTTTGGAAAAATTAGGTTAAATGTGTTTTTAATTGAATTTAATTGGTTAAATAAGCTTAATTATTGATATTATTGATAAATATGTTGAGAAAATTAATTTTGGATAATTGTATAATTTTTGGTGAATTTTTGAAGTAATTTAAGTATATATATATATATATATATATAGGGGTATTTTGGTAATTTTACCCTAAATTGTCTAAAAATGTAATTTAATCGGTTTTAATAGTTATTTAAGGTATAAAAATGATTTCTACAAATTAATTAATATTTTTAACTAATTAAAACTATTTTTCGTGAATTATTTTCAATTATATATATAATATACGGTTTTACTAATAAAATGAGTTTTATCGGTTTTTACATTGTTTTAAGGTTAATTATGTAATTTCTACCTATAAAATGTATTTTTAGGTTTTAAGGATATTTTTGGTATATCTGGAATTATTCTGTGTTTGTGGACCCCGGTCGGTAGATTGTAGTCTGGAGTCCGACCGAGGGGTTGTGAATGAAATGTGGTGTTTATTTTTGAAGTGTATTTCCTTGCAGGGTCGGCTCTACTCTTTTGAGTAGACAGATGTCCGTTTTACAAGGGAGGTTCTGCCGGATTTTCGGTAGAATTCTCGTAAAACATAATATCCGGTCGAACCCTAATGTCTGATTCTGTGTTTAATACTCTAGATCGAATTCTAGGATTTCTGTTAGGGTTTATTCTGATGTCTATTATTTATTGCTTGTTTAGTTGCACCGAGACCGAGGGCTAGTGGACCAGGCCTGTCGGATCTGTCTCGTGGAGCGCACTAGGTGAGTTACTATACTATATATATATGCTTAGGATGCATGATTTAGAAATGCATGTTTTATGTTGATTAAATATGCATAAATAAATTGATTATTTCTTAAGTTTATATTAAGTATATTTTTGGTTTATTTTTGGTATATATTAAATTATATGCATGTTTTGTAAATAAAATATACTTAAAATGTTTTTAAATATATTTCCAACTTAATTTATAATTTGATTGAATTCATTTGACGTATATATACTCGAAATATACCTGGTTTACTTTTGGTATATTTCTGGTATATATATGGATTATATTGTTATTTCATTTACATTCATGCATCATTTATTTTTGTGAATGAATGTTTTATATTTAATGATGAAGGATATCGATAGAACGTACTACCTAGTGGGCAGCACTAGGACCGAGTACGTACCGGTACGCCTATAGCTTTAGGCTATATTACTAACTATTTGTGGATATTGATTTGATATGATTATTGATATGTGTGAGATATGGTTTAGAGGTGTGATTGCTGGAGCTCGGTTGACCAAGTGTCTCGGGGCCAATCACACTGGTAGTCAGACTGCTGGAGCTCGGTTGACTTAGTGTCTCGGGGCCAGTCTACTGTCTAAATGGATTAAGTGGATATATTTGGATTAAGTGAGCCTGTATGGCTAGAGTGTTGTCTAACACTATTTTTGAGGTTGCGATATTCTAGGGTTCTATGTGATCCTTCATAAAAGATGATTTTCAATAAAATATATAAAAATGATTTTTATTGCATCTGTGTGTAATTGTTTGTATATATACATATTATACATATACTGTTGATTGTATGCATTATCACTTAGTGTGTATGTATATATATTATAGTAATTCACTCAGTGAGGTCTGACTCCCCTCCGTTGACTATTTTTCAGGAGAGTCAACTTCTTCAGACCTCAGTAGCAGGTCGATACGCCGGATTTCTTTCGCCCCGGCTTCTTTGTGTAAATTATCTACTTGAGTCTTATTTATTTTATCTAGACACTGCAGTAGTTGTGAATTAAAGTATTGGATTTCATGTATCTTATTTAAAGAAATGTATTATATTGAAACTGGATTTGTACTGAAAAATTTATATATATGAGATGAGATTTGATTTAAATCCAGTGATGAAAATGTTATTATGATATTTAAGATTTTTATTTTCCGCTGCATATATATATATTATGGTTATTGTTATTATTGCATGATTTATTTTATTTTTAGGCTTGCTACGGGTTTCGGATTCGAAAGAATTCCCGTTCCCTAGCGCCGGTCATGGCCCCTGTTTTGGGTCGTGACAGGACCCGTCTCGTGGAGCGCACTAGGGTGAGTTACTATACTATATTTATATGCTTTAGGATGCATGTCTTAGAAAAGTATGCTTTATTTTAATAAAATATGCATAAATGATTTAAGTATTACTTAGGTTTATTTTTGGTATATTTTGGTATATTTTCAACTATATGCATATTGTATAACTAAATTATTCTTAAAAATGCTTTTATGTATATTTTGGTATATTTTAGTTTATTTTGTAATTGTATTGGAATTATTCGACGTATATATACTCGAAATATACCTGGTTTACTTTTGGTATATTTCTAGTATATATATGGTTTATGTTAATATTTTATTGAACTTCATGCATCATTTATTTTTGTGAATGAATGTTTTATATTTATTAATGAAGGATATCGATAGAACGTGCTACCTAGTGGGCAGCACTAGGACCGAGTACGTACCGGTACGCCTATAGTATTTAGGCTATATTACTAACTTAATTATGGATATTGATTGAATATGATTATTGATATGTGTGAGATATGGTTTGGAGGTGTGATTGCTGGAGCTCGGTTGACCAAGTGTCTCGGGGCCAATCACACTGGCAGTCAGACTGCTGGAGCTCGGTTGACTTAGTGTCTCGGAGCCAGTCTACTGTCTAAATGGATTAAGTGGATATATTTGGATCAAGTGAGCCTGTATGGCTAGAGTGTTGTCTAACACTGTCTGAGGTTTTCGATATCATAGGGTTCTATTTGATCCTTCATAAAAGATGATTTTCAGATAAAATATATGAAATGATTTTATTGCATCTGTGTGTAATTGCCTGTATATATATATATATATATATATATATATATATATATATATATATATACTGTTGATTGTATGCATTGTCATTTAGTATGCATGTATATATATTATAGTAATTCACTCAGTGAGGTCTGACTCCCCTCCATTGATAATTTTTCAGGAGAGTCAACATCTTCAGACCTCAGTAGCAGGTCCATATGCCGGATTTCTTCCGCCCCGGTTTCTTTGTGTAAACTGCTTACTTGAGTCTTATTTTTATAATCTAGACACTGCAGTAGTTGTAAATTGATTTATGGGATTTTATGTATTATATTTATGTGAGATATTGTATTATATTTGAGAACTGGATTTGTATTAAAAGATTTATATATATGAGATGAGATTTAATTTAAATCCAGTTGATGAAAATAATATTGTGATATTTATGATTTTCATTTCCGCTACATTATATATATGGTTATTACCATTGCATGTTTATTTTATTTTATTTTTAGGCTTGCTACGGGTTCCGGATTCGAAAGAATTCCCGTTCCCTAGCGCCGGTCATGGCCCCTGTTTTGGGTCGTGACAGTCTGACCCTGAGGCAGCTTTGTTCTATGCTGGAGTTGGCAGGATTGCATTTGATGGAACTTCTGACCCAAAACAGGGGTCATGACCGGCGCTAGGGAACTGGAATTCTTTCAAACCCGGAACTCGTAGCAAGCCTTAAAATAAATAAAAACATGCAATAGTAATAATAAAATAATTTGTAGCAGAAATAAAATCATAAATAATTAAATAATACTCCACCATGGGATTTAAATCAATAACTCATCTCGTATATATAAAAAAACTTTTAATACAAATCCAGTTCAAATATTTAAAGTACATAACTCATACCAATATAATACATCCTTTTTCAATTTTTACAACTACTGTAGTGTCTAGATTAATAAAAATAAAACTCAAGTGAGTAGTTTACATAATGAATCCGGGGTAGAAGAAATCCGACGTAAGGGTCTGCTACTGAGGTTTGATGAAGATGACTCTCTTAAAAAATAGTCAACGGAGGGGAGTCAGACCTCAATGAGTGAATTACTATAATATATATACATGCATACTAAATGACAATGCACACAGTCAATAGTATAGATATAATAAATATATACAAGCAATTACACACAGATGCAATAAAAATCATTTTATATATTTTTGCTGAAAATCACCATTTATGAAGGATCAAACAGAACCCTAGAAAATTGCAACCTCAAAACAGTGTTAGACAACACTCTAGCCATTCCAGCTCACTTATTCCAAATATATTCACTTGTTCCATTTGGACAGTAGTGTAATATCCCGTGTTTTTTAAAATATTTTTACACTGTACCGGGATATGCAGTGTTAATAATTTCTATATTTTATACGATATTTTCACGAGTTGATATGTATTTAAAACCTATTTTAATTACTGTGTATTATTTTCAGTATTTTACATAAAATTTTCCCGGGACTTGCATTTTCGGGGAAATTTTCACGTAAACAATGTATTATTAATTATTTTAAATATATTTTTGGACTTGCATGAACTCATACGTATTTTTAAATTATTAAATAAAGCCTGTGTGTGTATATTTAATTAATTAGGGTTTATTATTACCCTAATATTTTATTAATTATTTATTGGTTTTATTGTTATTTAATTAATTTTATTTAGTATAAATTATTAAAATATTAGATTTTATGTGTGTGGTGTATATTTGATGTGTGTAATTTAATATTATTTTATTATATAGTGTAAAGTATATATATATACATATATACATTAATATTTGTCAAAAATCAAAAGAATTGGAAAATTACCATTTTGCCCCCCCGAGTCTTCTTCTTCCTCCCGATCCTTCTCCTCGCCGTCCGGTCGCTGCTACTGCCATTTCTTCACCGTGGGTGTGCTGTCCGGTGTGCCACCACCTTCCCCTACCATTTCCGCCGCCTGAGGTAGCCGTTTCCGGCGCCTGGAAGTCGATTTTGGCCGGAGAAGCCGAAAATCGAGCTACCATCGATCACGTCGATTCCAGCCACTGTTTTTGACACCGCCGGTCTCTTTCTTCTCCTTGAGCTCCGTTGAGTCTGATTCTAGCTTTGGTTTGAGCTAAAATGGTCTAGAATTGCTTAGGTTTCGAATTTTCAATTTCGGCCTATTAGGGTTTTTGATTTTTTTGAGCTTCGAATTGGTTGATTCATGAAAACTCCCTTCACAAATGTTGTTCCTAGTATCTTAATCTACATGTATGAATTTTTGTAGAATTTTTGGAGATTTTTTGGATTTTTGGGTATTTTTGAATATTTTAATATTATTTTCTAATTTTCGGAAATTAATTATTTAAATTATGAAATTGGAGTTTATGGTTAAATTAGGTGTTTAAATGAATTATAGGAATTTATTTGGAATTTTTATGAATTTCTAAGTATTTATTTTGAATTATTGAAATTTATATGATTTTGAGAAATTAGGGTTAATTGTGTTTTTATTTGAATTTAATTGGTTAATTGAGTTTAATTATTGATATTATTGATAAATATGTTGAGAAAATTAATTTTGGATAATTGTATAATTTTCGGTGAATTTTTGAAGTAATTTAAGTATATTTATATATATAGGGGTATTTTGGTAATTTTACCCTAAATTGGCTAAAAATGTAATTTAATCGGTTTTAATAGTTATTTAAGGTATAAAAATGATTTCTATAAATTATTTAGTATTTTTAACTAATTAAAACTATTTTTCGTGAATTATTTTCAATTATATATATAATATACGGTTTTTCTAATAAAATGAGTTTTATTCGATTTTTACAGTGTTTCAAGGTTAATTATGTAATTTCTACGTATAAAATGTATTTCTATGTTGTAAGGATATTTTTGGTATATCTGGAATATGTTCTGTGTTTGTGGACCCCGGTCGGTGGACTGTAGTTTGGAGTCCGACCGTGGGATTTTGATTGTGTTGAGCCTATTTCTCGAAGTGTATTTCTTTGCAGGGTCGGCCCTACTGTTTTGAGTAGAGAGATGTCCGTTTTACAGGGGAGGTTCTGCCGGATTTTCGGTAGAATTCTCGTAAAACGTGATATCCAGTCGAACCCTAATTCTGTTTCCGTATTTTAATACTCTAGATTGAATTCTAGGATTTCTGTTAGGTTTATTCTGATGTCGATTATTTATTTCTTGTTTAGTTGCGCCGAGACCGAGGGCTAGTGGACTAGGCCCGTCGGACCTGTCTCGTGGAGCGCATTAGGTGAGTTACTATACTATATATATATACTTAGGATGCATGATTTAGAAATGCATGTTTTATGTTGATTAAATATGCATGAATAATTCGATTATTTCTTAAGTTTACATTAAGCATATTTTTGGTTTATTTTTGGTATATAATAAATTATATGCATGTTTTGTAAATAAAATATATTTAAAATGTTTTTAAATATATTTCCAGCTTAATTTATAATTTGATTGAATGCATTTGATATATATATACTCGAAATATACCTGGTTTACTTTTGGTATATTTCCAGTATATATATATGGTTTATATTGCTATTTCATTTAAATTCATACATCATTTATTGTGAATGAATGATTTATATTATTAATGAAGGATATCGATAGAACGTGCTACCTAGTGGGCAGCACTAGGACCGAGTACATACCGGTACGCCTATAGTATTTAGGCTATGTTACTAACTATTTGTGGATATTGATTTGATATGATTATTGATATGTGAGATGTGATTTGTGGGTGTGATTGCTGGAGCTCGGTTGACCAAGTGTCTCGGGGCCAATCACACTGGCAGTCAGACTGCTGGAGCTCGATTGACTTAGTGTCTCGGGGCCAGTCTACTGTCTAAATGGATTAAGTGGATATATTTGGAATAAGTGAGCCTGTATGGCTAGAGTGTTGTTTAACACTATTTCTGAGGTTGCGATATTCTAGGGTTCTATGTAATCCTTCATAAAAGATGATTTTTAATGAAAATATATATAAAATGATTTTATTGCATCTGTGTGCAATTGCCTGTATATATACATATTATATATACTGTTGACTGTATGCATTATCACTTAGTGTGTATGTATATATATTATAGTAATTCACTCAGTGAGGTTTGACTCCCCTCCGTTGACTATTTTTCAGGAGAGTCAACTTCTTCAGACCTCAGTAGCAGGTCGATACGCCGGATTTCTTCCGCCCCGGCTTCCTTATGTAAATTGTCTACTTGAGTCTTATTTATTTTATCTAGACACTGCAGTAGTTGTGAATTACAGTATTGGATTTCATGTACTTTATTTTAAAGAGATGTACTATATTGAAACTGGATTTGTATTAAAGATTATATATATGTGATGAGATGAGTTTTGAATTAAATCCAGTTGATGTGATTAATATTATGATATTGTGATATTTAAAATTTTTATTTCCGCTGCATATTATATTATATTGTTATTGTAATTATGGCATGATTTATTTTATTTTTAGGCTTGCTACGGGTTCCGGATTCGAAAGAATTCTCGTTCCCTAGCGCCGGTCATGGCCCCTGTTTTGGGTCGTGACAAAGTTGGTATCAGAGCGGAGTTCTGTGTCAGGGCTTAGTTGTGAGTTGTGGCCCTAATTTTAAAGTTGTGTTTTCGGTTGGACTACTGCAGTGTATTAGGTTCTAGTATGTCTTGATAAGTATTCCTTGCTGTAGTTTTCAGCGTTATTCCTCCGTTGTCTGTTTTGTCTGAATCTTTTCATTTGTCTTTTCAGAATGAGGAGGCGAGCGCGTGTCGCTCCACCGGTCGTTGAGGCCGAGGATGATGAGTCTTTTCAGGATGAGGTTTTACCTCCTGAGCAGCCAGTTAGACGTAGAGGTCGTGGCAGAGGTAGACCTCGAGGAGCGGCAGGTCGCCATAGGTAGAGAGAGTTACAAGACGAGGAGCCTGTTGAGCCTGAGTTTGATGTTCCTGTTCCTCCAATTGTTCAGCCTGTTCAGCCTGCCTATCAGCAGGGTATATCTGACCCTGAGGCAGCTTTGTTCTATGCCCGAGTTGGCAGGATTGCTTTTGATGGTACTTCTGATCCTTTAGACTTTCTGCATGCGATTGAGACTAGGACTCGGACTGCTCATACCGAGTACCAGCGGATCATGATCGTTGAGTTTTCTATTGAGGGACCAGCCTTAGATTGGTTCATTCAGATGATCCAGCCCTATATGATGACGATGACATGGGCTCAATTTCGAGAGCGATTTATGAGGAGATTTTGTCCAGAGCCTCTTCGTTTGAGTTATCGTCTTCGTCTGACCAGTATTTCTCGTGGAGATCGATCTGTAGAGGAGTATACCCGAGAGTTTCTTCATCTGGGTAGATATGCTGAGGATCTGATGCGAGATCAGTATTTCGCTGTCACTACATACGTTACTGGTTTAGGTTCAGCTTTTGCTGGTATGCCTACAGTAGGTCTTACTCTGGAGTCTGTGATTGAGCTAGCTAAGGAGATTGAGCTGAGGTTAGTTAGGCAGGGAGCGATGCCTGATTATTACCAGCTAGGAGTTCAGTCTAGTGGATTGCAGGCTACTCCATATTCGAGTTTTCATGTTAGATCAAGTAGTCAGCAGCGAGGTTCGACTCAGCAGAGTCAGAGACAGCAGCAGCGAGTGCATCGGAGCAGTAGACATGGCCGTGGAGGTCAGCGTAGATCATTCAGATTTGGGTCAGGTGCTTCGAGCAGCAGCAGTGGTCATAGTTCTGGATCAGCGGCTAGTGTTTGTCAGACTTGTGGTAGAGTCCATCAGGGACCGTGTTATCTGACACCGCTGACATGCTTCAGATGCGGGCAGACATGACATTTTGCCAGATCGTGTCCTTATTTCGGGTATCAGTAGCAACAGATTCCGCGATTCCCACAACAGTCGATTGCTAGTGCAGCACCCGTGCCATTTCAGTTACCACCAGCCCAGCATCAGAGTTCCACTCAGTTTGTTCCACATCAGAGTCATGGTAGAGGTACTAGAGGAGGTGCCAGAGGTGTTGGCCAGGCTTCTACCAGTCAGCAGGGAGGTCGAGGTCAGGCCAAAGTCTTTCATCTTACTCAGCAGGATGCTCAGGCATCTAATACAGTCGTGGTAGGTATTGTTTCTATTTGTTACCTGGATGCTTGGGTTTTGTTTGATCCGGGTGCCACGCATTCATTTGTTTCTCCTATTTTTGCTTCTAAATCTTGTTGGCAAGCTTCGAGGATGGCTTTTCCTTTGTCTGTTGCCACTCCTCTGAGCGATTCTTTGGACGCTAATATTATTCTTTCTGGTTGTCCAGTTCTCGTGGGAGATAGAGAACTACCCGCTGATTTGATATTGTTGGATGTGATGGAGTTTGATGTTATTTTGGGAATGGATTGGTTATCTCAGCACTTTGTCGTGGTAGATTGTAGGAATAAGGAGGTGACTTTTAGAAATCCTGGTGAAGTAGAATTTAAGTTTGTTGGTGATAGGAGTTCAGCACCTCAGAATCTTATTTTTGCTATTACGGCTAGGAAGTTATTGAAGAAAGGTTGTCAGGGGTTTTTGGCATTGGTCAGGGATACGTCAGTGGAGAAGTTGTCACTCACAGATGTTCCTGTTGCTTGTGAGTTTCCTGATGTTTTTCTCGAGGAGTTGCCAGGTTTACCACCTCATAGAGAGATTGAGTTCTGTATAGATGTGGTACCAGGTATTACTCCTATATCTATGCCACCTTATCGTATGGCTCCTGCAGAGTTGAGAGAGCTGAAGGAGCAGTTGCAAGAGTTGTTGGATAAAGGTTTCATTAGACCTAGTGTTTCTCCTTGGGGTGCACCAGTCCTGTTTGTGAAGAAGAAGGATGGTACCCTGAGATTGTGCATTGACTACAGAGAGTTAAATAAGGTGACAGTGAAGAACAAGTATCCTCTCCTGAGGATAGATGACTTATTTGACCAGCTTCAGGGTGCACAATTCTTTTCTAAGATTGACTTGAGGTCAGGTTATCATCAGTTGCGGATCAGTGAATCCGATATTCCTAAGACAGCGTTCCGCACTAGATATGGTCATTATGAGTTTCTGGTGATGTCTTTTGGTTTGACTAATGCACCAGCAGCTTTTATGGACCTGATGAACAGGGTATTCAGACCGTATGTGGATCAGTTTATGGTAGTCTTCATTGATGATATACTGGTATATTCGAGGAGTATGGAAGAGCATGTATATCACTTGAGGATTGTACTACAGACACTGAGAGATCATCAGCTTTATGCTAAATTTTTGAAGTGTGATTTTTGGATGGAGAGTGTTTCTTTTCTTGGACACGTAGTGTCTAAAGAAGGTATTCAGGTTGATCCACAGAAGGTTGAGGCAGTATCTGAGTGGCTTAGACCTACTTCTATTACTGAGATTCGAAGTTTTATGGGTTTAGCCGGGTATTATAGGCGGTTTGTGTAGGATTTTTCCAGGATAGCAGCCCCTATGACTCGCTTGACTCAGAAGAATGTTAGATTCGAGTGGTCAGAAGCTTGTGAGAACAGTTTTCAGTTGTTGAAGGAGAAGTTGACCACAGCGCCAGTATTAGCTTTGCCAAATAGTATGGATAAGTTCACAGTTTACTGTGATGCCTCTAGAATTGGTCTTGGTTGTGTGTTGATGCAGAATGGAAGGGTGATAGCCTATGCTTCGAGGCAGTTGAAGAAGCATGAGCAGAACTATCCTACACATGATCTTGAGATGGCTGCAGTGATCTTTGCTTTGAAGATTTGGAGACATTATTTGTACGGGGTGACTTGTGAGATATTTACTGATCACAAGAGCCTTAAGTACATTTTCCAGCAGCGAGATTTGAATTTGAGGCAGAGGAGATGGTTGGAATTGTTGAAGGATTATGATTGCGAGATTCTTTACCATTCGGGTAAAGCTAATGTAGTAGCAGATGCCTTGAGTAGGAAGTCCTCAGGTAGTCTTGCTCACATCGGTGTTGAGAGGAGACCATTGATCCAAGAGTTGCATTTGTTGGTGGATCAAGGTCTGATGATGAAGATTAGTAGATCAGGTGGACTGTTAGCTCAGTTTAAAGTATGATCTGTACTAAGGGATAGGATTAAAGCAGCTCAGAGCCGAGATCCTATTCTGGAAGAGCTTGCAGAGAATGTTAGAGCAGGGAAGTTCACTGATTTCACACTGGATGATGATGGTGTGTTGTGGATCAGTGGTAGACTGTGTGTTCCTGACGTGGATGACTTGAGAGAGGAGATTTTAGAGGAAGCACATTCTACAGCCTACAGCATTCATCCAGGTGTTACTAAGATGTACCATAGTATCAGAGATCTATACTGGTGGGATGGATTGAAGAAGGATGTCGCTGATTATGTTGCTAAGTGCTTGACGTGTCAGCAAGTGAAAGCCGAACATCAGAATCCTTCTGGGAAGTTTCAGCCTCTTCCTATTCCCGAGTGGAAGTGGGAAAGGATAGCTATGGATTTTGTGGTCGGTTTACCTCGTTCGAAGGATGGATACGATTCCATCTGGGTGATCGTAGACAGGTTGACGAAGTCTGCACATTTCTTGCCTGTGAAAGCCACATATTCAGTTGCTAGATTGGCGAAGTTGTATGTGAAGCATATTGTGTGCCTTCATGGAGTACCTGTGTCCATTGTGTCAGATAGAGGTTCGGTGTTTACTTCTCATTTTTGGCAGAAGTTGCAGGAAGCGATAGGCACTAGGTTGGATTTCAGTACTGCTTTTCATCCTCAGACAGATGGCCAGTCTGAGAGGACGATCCAGACACTGGAAGATATGTTGAGGATGTGTGTCCTGGATTTGGGAGGTAGCTGGGATGATCATTTGTCGCTTGTTGAGTTTGCATATAATAACAGCTACCATAGCAGTATTGGTATGGCACCGTATGAGGCGTTATATGGAAGGAAGTGTAGATCCCCGTTGAGTTGGGATGAGATTGGTGAGAGAGCTTTGACTGGACCAGAGATGGTTTAGGATGCTGCAGAGAAAGTCGTCGTGATTAAGCGAAGATTAGAGACCGCAGTTAGCAGATAGAAGAGTTATGCGGATCCTAGGCGCAGAGATGTGGAGTTTCAGGTTGAAGATTTTGTTTTTCTGAAGGTATCTCCGATGAAAGGTGTGATGAGATTTGGCAGGAAGGGTAAGTTAGCACCGAGATACATTGGACCGTTTGAAATTCTGGAGAGAGTTGGCACTGTCGCATATCGGTTGGATTTGCCTCCGGGTATGTCACAAGTGTATCCAGTATTTCATATCTCGATGTTGAGGAAGTATATCTCAGATCCTTCACACGTGTTGCAGCCTGACAGTGTGGAAGTGAGTGAAGATTTGACGTTTGTGGAAGAACCTGTGGCGATCGTTGACTATCAAGTTCGACAGTTGAGATCGAAGCAGATTCCGATGGTCAAGGTTCTGTGGCACAGCGACAGAGTTGAAGAGCATACGTGGGAGACTGAAGCTGAGATGCGAGCTTCTTACCCGTATCTCTTTCCTTCTTGATCTTGTTTTCTGGAATTCGGGGATGAATTCTTGTAAGGGGGGGAGACTGTAATATCCCGTATTTTTTAAAATATTTTTACACTGTACCAGGATATGCTGTGTTAATAATTTCTATATTTTATATGATATTTTCACGAGTTGATATGTATTTAAAACCTATTTTAATTACTGTGTATTATTTTCAGTGTTTTACGTAAAATTTTCCCGGGACTTGCATTTTCGGGGAAATTTTCACGTAAACAATGTATTATTAATTATTTTAAATATATTTTTGGACTTGCATGAACTCATACGTATTTTTAAATTATTAAATAAAGCCTGTGTGTGTATATTTAATTAATTAGGGTTTATTATTACCCTAATATTTTATTAATTATTTATTGGTTTTATTGTTATTTAATTAATTTTATTTAGTATAAATTATTAAAATATTAGATTTTATGTGTGTGGTGTATATTTGATGTGTGTAATTTAATATTATTTTATTATATAGTGTAAAGTATATATATATACCTATATACATTAATATTTGTCAAAAATCAAAAGAATTGGAAAATTACCATTTTGCCCCCCCGAGTCTTCTTCTTCCTCCCGATCCTTCTCCTCGCCGTCCGGTCGCTACTACTGCCATTTCTTCACCGTGGGTGTGCCACCGCCTTCCCCTACCATTTCCGCCGCCTGAGGTAGCCGTTTCCGGCGCCTGGAAGTCGATTTTGGCCGGAGAAGCTGAAAATCGAGCTACCATCGATCACGCCGATTCCGGCCACCGTTTTCGACACCGCCAGTCTCTTTCTTCTCCTTGAGCTCCGGTGAGTGTGATTTTAGCTTTGGTTTGAGCTAAAATGGTCTAGAATTGCTTAGGTTTCGAATTTTCAATTTCGGCCTATTAGGGTTTTTGATTTTTTTGAGCTTCGAATTGGTTGATTCATGAAAACTACCTTCACAAATATTGTTCCTAGTAGCTTAATCTACATGTATGAATTTTTTTAGAATTTTTGGAGAATTTTTGGATTTTTGGGTATTTTTGAATATTTTAATATTATTTTCTAATTTTCGGAAATTAATTATTTAAATTATGAAATTGGAGTTTATGGTTAAATTAGGTGTTTAAATGAATTATAGGAATTTATTTGTAATTTTTATGAATTTCTAAGTATTTATTTTGAATTATTGAAGTTTATGTGATTTTGAGAAATTAGGGTTAATTGTGTTTTTATTTGAATTTAATTGGTTAATTGAGTTTAATTATTTATATTATTGATAAATATGTTGAGAAAATTAATTTTGGATAATTGTATAATTTTCGGTGAATTTTTGAAGTAATTTAAGTATATTTATATATATAGGGGTATTTTGGTAATTTTACCCTAAATTGGCTAAAAATGTAATTTAATCGGTTTTAATAGTTATTTAAGGTATAAAAATGATTTCTATAAATTATTTAGTATTTTTAACTAATTAAAACTATTTTTCGTGAATTATTTTCAATTATATATATAATATACGATTTTTCTAATAAAATGAGTTTTATTCGATTTTTACAGTGTTTCAAGGTTAATTATGTAATTTCTACATATAAAATGTATTTCTATGTTGTAAGGATATTTTTGGTATATCTGGAATATGTTCTGTGTTTGTGGACCCCGGTCGATGGATTGTAGTTTGGAGTCCGACCGTGGGATTTTGATTGTGTTGAGCCTATTTCTCGAAGTGTATTTCTTTGCAAGGTCGGCTCTACTCTTTTGAGTAGAGAGATGTCCGTTTTACAGGGGAGGTTCTGCCGGATTTTCGGTAGAATTCTCATAAAACGTGATATTCAGTCGAACCCTAATTCTGTTTCCGTATTTTAATACTCTAGATTGAATTCTAGGATTTCTGTTAGGTTTATTCTGATGTCGATTATTTATTTCTTGTTTAGTTGCGCCGAGACCGAGGGCTAGTGGACCAGGCCCGTCGGACCTGTCTCGTGGAGCGCATTAGGTGAGTTACTATACTATATATATATACTTAGGATGCATGATTTAGAAATGCATGTTTTATGTTGATTAAATATGCATGAATAATTCGATTATTTCTTAAGTTTACATTAAGCATATTTTTGGTTTATTTTTGGTATATAATAAATTATATGCATGTTTTGTAAATAAAATATATTTAAAATGTTTTTAAATATATTTCCAGCTTAATTTATAATTTGATTGAATGCATTTGATATATATATACTCGAAATATACCTGGTTTACTTTTGGTATATTTCCAGTATATATATATGGTTTATATTGCTATTTCATTTAAATTCATACATCATTTATTGTGAATGAATGATTTATATTATTAATGAAGGATATCGATAGAACGTGCTACCTAGTGGGCAGCACTAGGACCGAGTACGTACCGGTACGCCTATAGTATTTAGGCTATGTTACTAACTATTTGTGGATATTGATTTGATATGATTATTGATATGTGAGATGTGGTTTGTGGGTGTGATTGCTGGAGCTCGGTTGACCAAGTGTCTCGGGGCCAATCACACTGGCAGTCAGACTGCTGGAGCTCGGTTGACTTAGTGTCTCGGGGCCAGTCTACTGTCTAAATGGATTAAGTGGATATATTTGGAATAAGTGAGCCTGTATGGCTAGAGTGTTGTTTAACACTATTTCTGAGGTTGCGATATTCTAGGGTTCTATGTAATCCTTCATAAAAGATGATTTTTAATGAAAATATATATAAAATGATTTTATTGCATCTGTGTGCAATTACCTGTATATATACATATTATATATACTGTTGACTGTATGCATTATCACTTAGTGTGTATGTATATATATTATAGTAATTCACTCAGTGAGGTCTGACTCCCCTCCGTTGACTATTTTTCAGGAGAGTCAACTTCTTCAGACCTCAGTAGCAGGTCGATACGCTGGATTTCTTCCGCCCCGGCTTCCTTATGTAAATTGTCTACTTGAGTCTTATTTATTTTATCTAGACACTGCAGTAGTTGTGAATTACAGTATTGGATTTCATGTACTTTATTTTAAAGAGATGTACTATATTGAAACTGGATTTGTATTAAAGATTATATATATATGATGAGATGAGTTTTGAATTAAATCCAGTTGATGTGATTAATATTATGATATTGTGATATTTAAGATTTTTATTTCCGCTGCATATTATATTATATTGTTATTATAATTATGGCATGATTTATTTTATTTTTAGGCTTGCTACGGGTTCCGGATTCGAAAGAATTCCCGTTCCCTAGCGCCGGTCATGGCCCCTGTTTTGGGTCGTGACAAGTAGACTGGCCCCGAGACACTAAGTCAACTGAGCTCCAGCAGTCTGACTATCAGTGTGATTGGCCCTGAGACACTTGGTCAACCAAGCTCCAGCAATCACACTCCCAAATCATATCTCACACAACAAATAATCAAATCCAATCAATATCCACAAATGGTTAGTAATATAGCCTAAATGCTATCAGCGTACTGGTACGTACTCGGTCCTAATTGTAATATCCCGTGTTTTTAAAATATTTTTACACTGTACTGGGATATGCAGTGTTAATAATTTCTGTATATTATATGATATTTTTACGAGTTGATATGTATTTAAAACCTATTTTAATTACTGTGTATTATTTTCAGTGTTTTACGTAAAATTTTCCCGGGATTTTCATTTTCGGGGAAATTTTCACGTAAACAATGTATTATTAATTATTTTAAATGTATTTACGAACTTGCATGAACTCATGCATATTTTTAAATTATTAAATAAAGCCTGTGTGTGTATATTTATTTAATTAGGGTTTAATATTACCCTAATATTATATTAATTATTTATTAGTTTTATTGTTATTTAATTATTTTTATTTAGTATAAATTATTAAAATATTAAATTTTATGTGTGTGGTGTATATTTGATGTGTGTAATTTAATATTATTTTAATATATAGTATAAAGTATATATATATATATACATATATACATCAAAAATCAAAAGTTTGGAAAATTACACATTTGCCCCCGAGTCTTCTTCTTCCTCCCGCCCGTTCCCTTCGCCGTTCTGGTCGCTGCTACTGCCATTTCTTCACCGTGGGTGTGCCACCGCCTTCCCCAGCCTTCATCGCCGCCTGTGGTAGCCGTTTCCGGCGCCTGGAAGTCGATTTTGGCCGGAGAAGCCGAAAATCGATCCATCGTCGATCATGCCAATTCCGGCCACCGTTTTCGACACCGCCGGTCTCTTTCTTCTCCTTGAGATCCAATGAGTGTGATTCTAGCTTTGGTTTGAGCTAAAATGGTCTAGAATTGCTTAGGTTTAGAATTTTCAATTTCGGCCTATTAGGGTTTTCGATTTTTTTTGAGCTTTGAATTGGATGATTCATGAAAACTCCCTTCACAAATGTTGTTCCTAGTAGCTCAATCTACATGTATGAATTTTTGTAGAATTTTTGGAGATTTTTTGGATTTTTGGGTATTTTTGAATATTTTAATATTATTTTCTAATTTTCGGAAATTAATTATTTAAATTATGAAATTGGAGTTTATGGTTAAATTAGGTGTTGAAATGAATTATAGGAATTTATTTGGAATTTTTATGAATTTCTAAGTATTTATTTTGAATTATTGAAGTTTATGTGATTTTGAGAAATTAGGGTTAATTGTGTTTTAAATTGAATTTAATTGGTTAATTGAGTTTAATTATTGATATTATTGATAAATATGTTGAGAAAATTAATTTTGGATAATTTTATAATTTTTGGTGAATTTTTGAAGTAATTTAAGTATATTTATATATATAGGGGTATTTTGGTAATTTTACCCTAAATTGTCTAAAAATGTAATTTAATTGGTTTTAATAGTTATTTAAGGTATAAAAATGATTTCTACAAATTATTTAGTATTTTTAACTAATTAAAACTATTTTTCGAAGTGTATTTCCTTGCAGGGTCGGCTCTACTCTTTTGAGTAGAGAGATGTCCGTTTTACAGGGGAAGTTCTGCCAGATTTTCGATAGAATTCTCGTAAAATGTGATGTCCAGTCGAACCCTAATTTCTGATTCTGTGTTTTAATACTCTAGATTGAATTCTAGGATTTCTGTTAGGTTTATTCTGATGTCGATTATTTATTACTTGTTTAGTTGCGCCGAGACCAAGGGCTAGTGGACCAGGCCCGTCGGACCCGTCTCGTGGAGCGCACTAGGTGAGTTACTATACTATATATATATGCTTAGGATGCATGATTTAGAAATGCATGTTTTATGTTGATTAAATATGCATAAATAATTTGATTATTTCTTAAGTTTACATTAAGTATATTTTCGGTTTATTTTTGGTATATAATAAATTGTACACATGTTTTGTTAATAAAATATATTTAAAATGTTTTTAAATATATTTTTAGCTTAATTTATAATTTGATTGGATTTATTTGACGTATATATGCTCGAAATATACCTGGTTTACTTTTGGTATATTTCTAGTATATATATGGTTTATGTTGATATTTTATTGAACTTCATGCATCATTTATTTTTGTGAATGAATGTTTTATATTATTAATGATGAAGGATATCAATAGAACGTGCTACCTAGTGGGCAGCACTAGGACCGAGTACGTAACGGTACGCCTATAGCTTTAGGCTATATTACTAACTATTTGTGGATATTGATTTGATGTGATTATTGATATGTGTGAGATATGGTTTGGAGGTGTGATTACTGGAGCTCGGTTGACCAAGTGTCTCGGGGCCAATCACACTGGCAGTTAGACTGCTAGTGTAATATTCCGTGTTTTTAAAATATTTTTACACTGTACCGGGATATGCAGTGTTAATAATTTCTGTATATTATATGATATTTTTACGAGTTGATATGTATTTAAAACCTATTTTAATTACTGTGTATTATTTTCAGTGTTTTACGTAAAATTTTCCCGGGACTTTCATTTTCGAGGAAATTTTCACGTAAACAATGTATTATTAATTATTTTAAATGTATTTTCGGACTTGCATGAACTCATGCGTATTTTTAAATTACTAAATAAAGCCTATGTGTGTGTATATTTATTTAATTAGGGTTTAATATTACCCTAATATTATATTAATTATTTATTAGTTTTATTGTTATTTAATTATTTTTATTTAGTATAAATTATTAAAATATTAAATTTTATGTGTGTGGTGTATATTTGATGTGTGTAATTTAATATTATTTTAATATATAGTATAAAGTATATATATATATATATACATCAAAAATCAAAAGTTTGGAAAATTACACATTTGCCCCCGAGTCTTCTTCTTCCTTCCGCCCGTTCCCTTCGCCGTTCCGATCGCTGCTACTGCCATTTCTTCACCGTGGATGTGCCGTCCAGTGTGCCACCGCCTTCCCCAACCTTTTCCGGCGCCTGGAAGTCGATTTTGGCCGGAGAAGCCGAAAATCGATCCATCGTCGATCACGTCGATTCCGACCACCGTTTTTGACACCGCCGGTCTCTTTCTTCTCCTTGAGCTCCAGTGAGTGTGATTCTAGCTTTGGTTTGAGCTAAAATGGTCTAGAATTGCTTAGGTTTCGAATTTTCAATTTCGGCCTATTAGGGTTTTTGATTTTTTTGAGCTTCGAATTGGATGATTCATGAAAAAATTCCTTCACAAATGTTGTTCCTAGTAGCTCTATCTACATGTATGAATTTTTTTAGAATTTTTGGAGAATTTTTGGATTTTTGGGTATTTTTGAATATTTTAATATTATTTTCTAATTTTCGGAAATTAATTATTTAAATTATGAAATTGGAGTTTATGGTTAAATTAGGTGTTTAAATGAATTATAGGAATTTATTTGGAATTTTTATGAATTTCTAAGTATTTATTTTGAATTATTGAAGTTTATGTGATTTTGAGAAATTAGGGTTAAATGTGTTTTTAATTGAATTTAATTGGTTAATTGAGTTTAATTATTGATATTATTGATAAATATGTTGAGAAAATTAATTTTGGATAATTGTATGATTTTTGGTGAATTTTTGAAGTAATTTAAGTATATTTATATATATAGGGGTATTTTGGTAATTTTACCCTAAATTGTCTAAAAATGTAATTTAATTGGTTTTAATAGTTATTTAAGGTATAAAAATGATTTCTACAAAATATTTGGTATTTTTAACTAATTAAAACTATTTTTCGTGAATTATTTTCAATTATATATATAATATACGATTTTTCTAATAAAATTAGTTTTTATCGGTTTTTACAGTGTTTTAAGGTTAATTATGTAATTTCTACTTATAAAATGAATTTCTATGTTGTAAGGATATTTTTGGTATATCTGGAATTGTTCTGTGATTGTGGACCCCGGTCGGTAGATTGTAGTCTGGAGTCTGACCGAGGGGTTGTGGTTTGTGTTGAGCTTATTTTTCGAAGTGTGTTTCTTTGCAGGGTCGGCTCTACTCTTTTGAGTAGAGAGATATCCGTTTTACAGGGGAGGTTCTGTTGAATTTTTGATAGAATTCTCGTAAAACGTGATATCCAGTCGAACCCTAATTCTGTTTTCGTATTTTAATACTCTAGATTGAATTCTAGGATTTCTGTTAGGTTTATTCTGATGTCGATTATTTATTTCTTGTTTAGTTGCACCGAGACCGAGGGCTAGTGGACCAAGCCCGTCGGACCTGTCTCGTGGAGCGCATTAGGTGAGTTACTATACTATATATATATACTTTTAGGATGCATGATTTAGAAATGAATGTTTTATGTTGATTAAATATGCATAAATAATTTGGTTATTTCTTAAGTTTACATTAAGTGTATTTTTGGTATATATTAAATTATATGCATGTTTTGTAAATAAAATATATTTAAAATGTTTTTAAATATATTTCCAACTTAATTTATAATTTGATTGAATTCATTTGACATATATATACTCGAAATATACCTGGTTTACTTTTGGTATATTTCTAGTATATATATGGTTTATGTTGTTATTTTATTGAACTTCATGCATCATTTATTTTTGATGAATGAATGATTTATATTATTAATGATGAAGGATATCGATAGAACGTGCTACCTAGTGGGTAGCATTAGGACCGAGTACGTACCGGTACGCCTATAGCTTTAGGCTATATTACTAACTATTTGTGGATATTGATTTGATATGATTATTTGATATGTGAGATGTGGTTTGGGTGTGATTGTTGGAGCTCGGTTGACTAAGTGTCTCGGGGCCAATCACACAGGCAGTCAGACTGCTGGAGCTCGGTTGACTTAGTGTCTCGGGGCCAGTCTACTGTCTAAATGGATTAAGTGGATATATTTGGATTAAGTGAGCCTGTATGGCTAGAGTGTTGTCTAACACTATTTCTGAGGTTGCGATATTCTAGGGTTCTATGTGATCCTTCATAAAAGATGATTTTCAATAAAATATATAAAAATGATTTTTCTGCATCTGTGTGAAATTGTCTGTATATATATTAGATACACATATACTGTTGACTGTATGCATTATCACTTAGTGTGTATGTATATATATTATAGTGATTCACTCAGTGAGGTCTGACTCCCCTCCGTTGACTATTTTTCAGGAGAGTCAACTTCTTCAGACCTCAGTAGCAGGTCGATACGCCGGATTTCTTCCGCCCCGGCTTCTTTATGTAAATTATTTACTTGAGTCTTATTTTATAATCTAGATACTGCAGTAGTTGTGAATTAAAGTATTGGATTTCATGTATTTTATTTAAAGAGATGTATTATGTTGAAACTGGATTGTATTAAAGAGATTTTATATATGAGATGAGATTTTAATTTAAATCCAGTTGATGTGAATAATATTATGATATTATGATTTTTATTTCCACTGCATATTATATTGTTATTGTTATTATTGCATGATTTATTTTATTTTTAGGCTTGCTATGGGTTCCGGATTCGAAAGAATTCCCGTTCCCTAGCGCCGGTCATGGCCCCTGTTTTGGGTCGTGACAGCTGGAGCTCGGTTGACTTAGTGTCTCGGGGCCAGTCTACTGTCTAAATGGATTAAGTGGATATATTTGGTTTAAGTGAGTCTGTATGGCTAGAGGGTTGTCTAACACTATTTTCTGAGGTTGCGATATTCTAGGGTTTTATGTGATCCTTCATAAAAGATGATTTTTAATGAAAATATATAAAATGATTTTATTGTATCTGTGTGTAATTGCATGTATATATACATATTATATATATACTGTTGACTGTATGTATTATCACTTAGTGTGTATGTATATATATTATAGTAATTCACTCAGTGAGGTCTGACTCCCCTCCGTTGACTATTTTTCAGGAGAGTCAACATCTTCAGACCTCAGTAGCAGGTCGATACGCCGGATTTCTTCCGCCCCGGCTTCTTTATGTAAATCATTTACTGGGGTCTTATTTTATAATCTAGATACTGCAGTAGTTGTGAATTAAAGTATTGGATTTCATGTATTTTATTTAAAGAGATGTATTATATTGAAACTGGATTTGTATTAAAGAGATATTATATATATGTGATGAGATTTGATTCAAATCCAGTGATGAAAATGTTATTATTATATTTATGATTTTTATTTCCGCTGCATAATATATGGTTATTGTTATTATTGCATGAGTTATTTTATTTTTAGGCTTGCTACGGGTTCCGGATTCGAAAGAATTCCCGTTCCCTAGCGCCGGTCATGGCCCCTGTTTTGGGTCGTGACACTAATGCTGCCCACTAGGTAGCACGTTCTATTGATATCCTTCATTAAAATATAAAACATACATTCATAAAATAATGATGCATTAATTTAAATAAAATAGCAACATAAACTATATATATACTAAAAATATACCAAAAGTAAACTAGGTATATTTTGAATATATATACGTCAAATAAATCCAATTAGATTACGAAATAAACTAGAAATATATTCAAAAACATTTTAAACCTAATTCATTAACAAAACATGCATATAGTTTAAAATACGTAAAAAATAAACCAAAAATAAACCAAAAGTAAACTAAAAATAAACTTAAGTACTAATTAAACCATTATGCATATTTAATCAAAATAAGACATATATTTCTAAAATCATGCACCCTAGAGCATATATATAAATAAAATAGCAACTCATTATTTATTGCGCTCCTCGAAATGGGTCCGATGGGCCTGGTCCACTAGGCTTCAATCTCGGTGCAACTAACAAAAAAATGACAATAGAAATCAGAATAAATCTAACAGAAGTTCTAAAGACTCGATCTAGAATACTAAAGACAGAATTAAATTAGAATTCAACCAGACATCACGTTTTATGAGAATTCTACCAAAAATCCTTCAAAACCTCCCCTGTAAAATGAACATCTCTCTACTTAAAGAGTAGAGTCGGCCTTGCAAAGAAACACACTTCGAAAATAAACACAGAACACAACCACAATCCCTCGGTCGGGCCCCAAACTACAAATCACCGACCGAGGTTCACAATTCACAAAATATTTATAAAAATATCAAAAATACCCTTATATACTAAAAATATATTTTATCAGTAGAAATTACGTAATTAACCCTAAAACACAGTAAAAATCGATAAAAACTCATTTTATTAGAAAAATCATATATTATATATAATTTGAAAATAATTTACGAAAAATAGTTTTAATTAGTTAAAAATACTAAATAATTTGTAGAAATCATTTTTATACCCTAAATAACTATCAAAACCAATTTAATTACATTTTTAACCAATTTAGTGTAAAATTACCAAAATACCCCTATATATATAAATTTGTTAAAATTACTCAAAAATTCACCAAAAATAATATAATTACTTAAATTAATTTTCTCAACATAAATCTCAATAATATCAATAAATATACCCAATTAACCAATTAATTTCAATTTAACACATAATTAACCCTATTTTTCAAAATTACATAAACTAAATAAATTCAAAATAAATACATAAAAATTCACAAAAATTACAAATAAATTCCTTTAATTCATTTCAACACCTATAATTACCATAAAACACAATTTCATAATTTAATTAATTAATTTTCGAAATTTAGAAAATAATAATAAAATAATAAAAAATACCCAAAAATCAAAATAAATTCCAAAAATTCCACAAAAATTCTAGCATGAATATTAATCTACTAGGATCAACGTTTGTGAAAGAATTTTTCATGAATCAATCAAATTGAAGCGCAAAAAAATCAAGAACCCTAATAGACTGACATTGTGAAAAAATGAAACCTAGGCAAATCTAGATCATTTTAAGTGAAACAAAGCTTGGAATCACACTCACCAGAGCTCAAGGAGAAGATAGAGACTGGCGGTGTCGAAAACAGTGGTCGAAAACGCTGTGAACGACGGTGGCTTCAAGTTTCGATCTTTCGGCCAGAACAGGTTTCAAACGATGCCGGAGAAGGAAGGGAAGGCGGCAGGGCTGGCTGAGGACAAAGGTGGCACACTGGGAGGCACACTGACGGTGAAGAAATAGTGTGACAGCGACCGGAGGATGAAGGCGACGATCGGGAAGAGGAAGGTGGAGGGAAGGGCACGGGCGGTAATTTTCCTAAAGTTAATAATAATAATAATAATAATAATAATAATAATAATAATAATAATAATAATAATAACTTTAATAATTTATATTATAATAATATAATATTATACTCAAATTAATCTCACACCACACACATATTTTAATATATTTAATAATTTATACACTTAAAATAATTAATTAATATTAAAAATAAATAATAAAAATTAGGGTAATTAATTAACCCCTAGTTTAATTTAAATAAATACACATATATACACTTTATTTTAGCACTTTAAAAATATATATGAGTTCATGCAAATGCGTAAATCTATTTAAAATAATTAATATTAAATTATTTACGTGTCAATTTCCCTGAAAATACAATTCCCGGAAAAATTTTACGTAAATATCTTAAAATAGTTAAGAATAATTAAAATAACTTAATAATTATCAAACATATGAAAATAATCATAAATATATACAAAAATTATTAACACTGCATATCCTGATGCAGTATAAAAATATTTAAAAACTCGGGATATTATAGTCCCGGCTATTTTATGTAAGTGTATATATTTTAAACTCTGATATGTATTTTAGAAACTGCAGTAGTAGTGTTATTGTATCAGAAGTGTATTATTTTATTTTGATATTAAATACTTTGAGAATCTGTATTTGAACACTGTACGAATATGTATTCATTTATTAAAGAATTTGGAGTATTTATATTATTTATTGATTCAAAATTTTTTAATTCTGTTGCACTTTTAATTATTTATCGTATGACTTTATTTTCTTAGGCTTGCTACGGGTTCCGGATTCGAAAGAATTCCTGTTCCCTAGCGCCAGTCATGGCCCCTATTTTGGGTAGTGACATGTATAATTTTTGGTGAATTTTTGAATAATTATTGAATATTATGTGAATTTATTGGTTAAAAATGGGTATTTTGGTAATTTGGTAATATATTGGTTGAAAATCAAATTAAATTGGTTTTAATAATTATTTGAGGTATAAAAATGATTTTTACAAATTATTTCGTATTTTTAACTAATTAAAACTATTTTTCAAAAATTATTTTCAAAATGTATATAATATACTATTTTTATAAATAAATGATTTTTTATTGATTTTTAATATGTTTTTGGGCTAATTATGTAATTTGGATTTATAAAATGATTTTCGATTAATATTTGTGAATTTATCGAGAATTATGGATTTTTAACAATATTTTATTAAAATTAGGGTTTTATGTAATTATCGGTAAAATAATTATTTTCAGTGTTTTAAATATCTAATTTGCTATATTTTGATTTATAAAGGGTATTTTTGGTATTATTGAATTTTTCATGTATGTTTTGAATATCTCATGAATTGTGGACCTCGGTCGGTAGAATCTTAGTTTGGGGATTCGACCGAGGGGTTGTGTCACTGTGTTTATTCAAAGTGCATTTTCTTGTAGGACCGGCTCTACTTTCAGAGTAGTGAGATATTCATTTTACAGGAGAGGTTCCGCCAAATTTTTGATAGAATTCTTATAAAATGTGACATCCGGTCAAATCCCTATTCCTAATCTGTGTTCGATATTTTAGATTGAGTCTCTAGAATTTTGTTAGATTTATTCTGATTCGTGTTGTCGTTTATTTGTTTAGTTGCGCCGAGACCGAGGCCTAGTGGACCAGGTCCATCGGACCCATCTCGTGGAGCGCATAACTATGAGTTGTTATTTTATTTATACGTGTTTTAAGGTTGCATGTTTTAGAATTGTATGTTTAAATTTTATGAAATATGCATAAATGATTTAATAAATGTTTAGTTATATTGTTGGTATATTTTTGGTATATTTTGAATTTATTGCATGTTTTACCTTTGTTTTATATCTAAAAATGTTTTTAAGTATAAATATGGTTATTTTTGGTTTATTTTATAATTGAATTGAATTATCCGACATATGTATACTTGAAATATACTTGGTTTATTTTAGGTATATTTCTAGTATATATATGGTTTATATTGTTATTTTACTTAACATCATGCATCATTTATTTCATGAATGAATGAATTTATTTTGAATGAAGGATATCAATAGAACGTGCTACCTAGTGGCAGCACTAGGACCGAGTATGTACCGGTACGACGATAGAATTAGGTTAAATTACTAACCTATTTATGGATATTGATTGGATTGATTTGTTTGATGTGAGATGTGATTTGAGAGTGTGATTGCTGGAGGTCGGTTGACCAAGTTTCTCGGGGCCAATCACTCTGACAGTCAGATTGCTGGAGCTCGATTGACTTAGTGTCTCGGGGCCAATCACACTGACAGTCAGATTCCTGGAGCTCAGTTGACTTAGTGTCTCGGGGCCAGTCTACTGTCCAAATGGAATAAGTGAATTTACTTAGAATAAGTGAGGTTATATGGCTAGAGTGTTGTCTAACACTGTTTTGAGGTTGCGATCATTTAAGGTTCTATTTGATCCTTCATAAACGGTTATTATTTTCAGTATTTAAATAAAATGATTTTTGCTGCATTTGTGTGTATTGCCTGTATATATATTTATTATATATACTATTGAATATGTGCATTTATTATTTAGCTATGCATGTATATATATTATAACAATTCACGCAGTGAGGTCTGACTACCCTCCGTTGCTTATTTTTCAGGAGAGTCTTCGTCCTCAGACCTCAGTAGTAGACCCTTACGCCAGATTTCTTTCGCCCCGGCTTTATTATATAAACTGCTTACTTGATTTTATTTTGTATTCTAAACACTGCAGTAGTTGTTTTTGTGGGCTATGTGTATTATATATGTTTGAGATTTAAATTTTAAAAGTTGAACCGAGAATTTGTATTAAAGATTTTATATATATGAGATGAGCTTGTGTTATTAAACCGGTTGATGAGTTATATTATTACTTATGAGATTTTAATTTCTGCTGCAAGATATTTTATTCATTTTATTATATTGCATGCTTTATTTTTAAGGCTTGCTACGGGTTTCGGATTCGAAAGAATTTCCGTTCCCTAGTGCCTGTCATGGCCCCCTGTTTTGGGTCGTAACATTGAGTTTGTCTATAGTAATCCTAAAAGTGTAAAAATTAGAAGTTTATTCTGATTGTTGTTATTATTTTATTTGTCTAGCTGCGCCGAGACCGAAGCCTATCGGATCAGGCCCGTCGAGTCTATCTTGTGAAGCGCGAATCAATGAGTTATTATACTATATGTATATGCATTGCATTTAGGATGCATGACTTAGGACTTTTCATTTTCATTATATGCTTTAAAAGTAATTTAATTTATAACATGATTTGGTATATTTTCAATTTATTTTTAATATATTTTAATATATATGTTTTCATATTTTCAATATACATTTAGTATATCTTTATGTTATGACCCATATTTTTCAATTATTTTATTTTAAAATGAGATATACAGTGTTAATAAGATTTGAAAATTTTATTAATTATTTTCATTATTTGTGATTAATTACTATTATTTTATATTTAATTAAATTTTATACGTAAATATATTAATTCTTTATCGTTTAATTTGCATGGTTATTTTAACATTATTATTTCTATTATTATTTTATTAAATTTCACTATTTATTTTGTTAATAAATTATTTTACTAATTGGATTGTTATTCTATGTATTATATATATATTAACTTGGGTTTGTGTATTTGTGCATGTGTGTGTGTTTATTATTATTATATGTGTGAATATATATATATATATATATATATATATATATATATATATATATATATATATATATATATATATATATATATATATATATATATATATATATATATATATGGTGAGAAATGAGTTAGTATATAATAATATTATAATATATATATACTTTTAACATAAAGTAAAATATATATATACATACAAAAACGGGCCATACATAACCAATAAACACAGCAAACACATTCAACAAGCATATAAACATGTATACATTCACGCATAAGCTACTATTCATCATCTTCTTCCTCCTCTGCCATCCCAATTTCTCACTGTCGGTGTGCCTCTCTGGCGTCTAGCAGCCACCATAGCCTTTAGCCACCTTTTGCCATCGCTTCCACCCCCTTCTCCGATGCCGACACCGTTTGAAACCAAAGAGACCGAAAGTTCCCTTTTTTCGGGCCACCTTCCGATTCCGGCCACCAATTCTTGCCATTCCAGTCTCTATCAACTCCTCCAACACTGATGAACATGAATCTAAGCTTAGTTTAAACTTTAAACTCCATTTTCTTGAGTTTTATTGAATTTTTATTTTTGGAGCTTTAGGGTTTTGAATATTTTTTAGCATGATATTGTTTGAATCTTGCATACTCTCTTCACAAAAGACAATCCTAGTAGATTAATCTACCTCTAATTTTTTTTTTGAATTTTTTGAATTTATTTTGATTTTTGTGAATTTTTGAATATTTTATTATTATTTTATTAATTTTAGTAAATTAATTATTAAAATAATAAATTTGGTATATTTGGTGTTATTATTAATTTTTATTAATTTTAGAATTGAGATTATAATTTTTGTGATTTTTATGTAATTTTTATAATTATTTTTATATTATGTCAATATTGGGTAATTAGGTTTTGTAATATCCCGAGTTTTTAAATATTTTTATACTGTATCGGGATATGCAGTGTTAATAATTTTTGTACATAATTATGATTATTTTCATATGTTTGATAATTATTAAGTTATTTTAATTATTCTTAATTATTTTAAGTACTTTACGTGAAATTTTCCCGAAAATTGTATTTTCGGGGAAATTAACACGTAAATAATTTAATATAAATTATTTTAAATAGATTTACGCATTTGCATGAGTTCATGCATTATTTTAATTGTTGTATTAAAATATATATACATATACATGCATATATATATATATATATATATATATATATATATATATATATATATAATAATTTTAGGGTTTATTATTAATATTTGATTATGTATATATTATATAGTTTATTATTAATATGGGACATGTATGTACATGTATATGTATATTTTTATATATTTATTATTTTTAGTGCACAATAATTTGAAATATTATATTATAATTAAAGTTATATATATATATATTTTGTTAAAATTACAAAAATTGCCCTCACCCCCTCCTTCTTCTTCCCCGATGCCCTTCTCCTCTCCCCTCACTGTGCGACTCCATTCACCACTGTTCAGAGTGCTTGCCGGACGTCCACCATCTTCCTCCAGCTGCTCAGCCTCTCCTTCCACCCTCTCCGGCGCCGGTGAATAACCCGAGAAGCCGAAATTTGACCTAAGCTCCGATCGACGTGATTTCGACCACCATTTTCAACACTGCCAGTCTCTATCTTCTCCTTGAGCTACAGTGAGTGTGATTCCAAGCTTTATTTCACTTAAAATGGTCTAGATTTGCCTAGGTTTCAATTTTTCAATTTCGGCCTATTAGGGTTTTTGATTTTTTTAAGCTTTAATTTGATTGATTCATGAAAAATTACTTCACAAAATTTGATCCTAGTAGCTTAATCTTCATGTGGGAATTTTTGTAGAATTTTTGGAATTTATTTTGATTTTTGGGTATTTTTGATTATTTTATTATTATTTTCTAATTCTCGAAAATTAATTAATTAAATTATGAAATTGTGTTTTAAGGTAAATATATGTGTTGAAATGAATTATAGAAATTTATTTGGAATTTTTGTGAATTTTTATGTATTTATTTTGAATTTAATTAGTTTATGTAATTTTGAGAAAATAGGGTTAATTGTGTGTTAAATTGAAATTAATTGGTTAATTAGGTATATTTATTGATATTATTGAAATATATGTTGAGAAAATTAATTTTGGTGAATTTTTAGATTGATTTTAATATATTTATATGTATAGGGGTATTGTGGTAATTTTACATTAATTGGGTAAAATGTAATTAAATTGGTTTTAATAGTTATTTAGGGTATAAAATGGATTTCTAAAAATTATTTAGTATTTTTTAACTAATTAAAACTATTTTTCATAAATTATTTTCGATTATATATATAATATACGATTTTTCTAATAAAATGAGTTTTTATTAGTTTTTACTATGTTTTAGGGTTAATTACGTAATTTCTACTTATAAAATGCATTTTTAGTATATAAGGGTATTTTCAGTATTTTGTAAATATTCTGTGAATTGTGGACCTCGGTCGATGAATTGTAGTTTGGAGTTCCGACCGAGAGATTGTGGTTGTGTTTTGTGTTTATTTTTGAAGTGTTTTTCTTTGCAGGGCCGGCTCTACTCTTTGAGTAGAGAGATGTCTGTTTTACAAGAGAGGTTCTGCCGAGTTTTTAGTAGAATTCTCGTAAAAAGTGACATCCAGTCGAATTTTGATTTAATTATGTGTTTAGTAATCTTGATCGAGTCTTTAGAACTTCTGTTAGATTTATTCTGATTTCTGTTGTCATTTGTTTATTTAGTTGAGTCGAGACCGAGGCCTAGTGGACCAAGCCCATCGGACCCATCTCGAGGAGCGCAATAATAGTGAGTTGTTATTTTATATAAATATGCTATAGGGTGCATGATTTTAGAAATATATGTTTTATTTTAATTAAATATGCATAATAGGTTAATTAGTACTTAAGTTTAATTTTAGTTTACTTTTGGTTTATTTTTGGTATATGTTAAACTATATGCATGTTTTATTAATAAATTATGTTTAAAATGTTTTTGAATATATTTCTAGTTTATTTTGTAATTTAATTGGATTTATTTGACGTATATATATTTGAAATATACCTGGTTTACTTTTGATATATTTCTAGTATATATATGATTTATGTTGCTGTTTATTTCAAATTCATGCATCATTTATTTTTTTATGAATGTATGTTTTATTTTTTAATGAAGGATATCAATAGAACGTGCTACCCTAGTGGGCAGCACTAGGACCGAGTATGTACCGGTACGCTTATAGCATTTAGGCTACATTACTAACCATTTGTGGATATTTATGGGATTTAATTATTTTGATGTGTGAGATATGATTTGGGAGTGTGATTGCTAGAGCTCGATTGACCAAATGTCTCGGGGCCAATCATAGTGATAGTCAGACTACTGGAGCTCGGTTAACTTAGTGTCTCGGGCCTAGTCTACTGTCCAAATGGAATAAGTGAATATATTTGGAATAAGTGAGCTTGTATGGCTAGAGTGTTGTTTAACACTATTTTGAGGTTGCGATTTTCTAGGGTTCTATTTGATCCTTCATCAACTGTGATTTTCAATAAAAATATGTAAAATGATTTTATTGCATCTGTGTGTATTTGCTTGTATATATACTTATTATATATACTATTGACTGTGTGCATTGTCATTTAGTATGCATGTATATATATTATAGTAATTCACTAAGTGAGGTCTGACTCCCTTCCGTTGACTATTTTTCAGGAGAATCGTCGTCATCAGACTTCAGTAGCAGACCCTTACGCCGGATTTCTTCCGCTCCGGCTTCTTTATGTAAAGTACTTATCTGAGTTTTATTTTATAATCTAGACACTGTAGTAGTTATGGTCGATTGTGAGATTGTTGTATTATATTTGTATGAGATATATACTTTAAATATTTGAACTGGATTTATATTAATGATTTATTTATATATATGAGATTGAGTTGTTGATTTAAATCCCATGGTGGATTATTATTTTGTAATATTTATGATTATATTTCCACTGTAGATTATTTTAATTATGTTATTATTATTATTGTATGCTTTTATTTTATTTTAAGGCTTGCTACGGGTTCCGGATTTGAAAGAATTCTCGTTCCCTAACGTCGGTCATGACCCCTGTTTTGGGTCGTGACAAAGTTTAGGTTAGGTTTTTATTGAAATTATGGTTTAAATATGTTTTTTAGTTAATATTAGTAATAAATATGTTTATAAAATAATTTTTATGCATTTATATAATTTTTATAGAATTTTTGAGTAATATTAGTATATTATGTGTATTTTTGCATTATGGGGGGTAAATGTGTAATTTTGTGTTAATTATAGCTAAATACTATATTTTAGTTGGTTTTAATATTACTTAAGGAACTAAAATGATTTTTACAAATTAATTACTATTTTTAACTAATTAATACTATTTTTTCAAAAATTGTTTTCAAATAATATATTATATATTATTTTGGTAATAAAATGGGTTTTTAGTAATTTTTAATATGTATTTAGACTAATTATGTTATTTGAATATATGAAGTGAATTTTTATTAATTTATATTGAATTATCAAGAAATTGGATTTTTAATAATATTATATTATTATTTCGGGATTTTTACGTAATTATTGAGAAAATAATTATTTTTAGTGTTTTAATGTTAAATATGTAATATTTTGATATTTTGAGGATATTGATTTTGAGGATATTTATTGATTTTTAATATATTTATTGAATTATTTGTATTTTGGTGAATTATGGACCTCGGTTGGGGAAATTGTGTAGTTTGGGATCCCAACTGAGGGTTGTGTGAATTCTAGTATTCGAAGTATTTTTTCTTGCAGGACCGACTCTATTTTTTAGTAGAGAGATGTCCGTTTTATAGAGGAGGTTCTACCGAATTTTTGATAAAATTCTCATAAAACGTGACATCGGGTCAATTCTAATTCTGTATTTTGTAATCCTAGACCGAGTCTCTAGAAGTTTAAGTTAGATTTATTCTGATTTTTGTGATTATTTTATTTGTTTAGTTGCGTCGAGACTGAGGCCTAGTGGACCGGTTCTGTCAGATTAGTCTCATGGAGTGCATACCTATGAGTTGTTATTATAATTTACATTGCATTTAGGATGCACACATATTCATGTTTTAATTAATTTATTCATAAATTATTTTATTAAATGTTTAGTATACCTTAAGTATATTTTTGGTATATGTAATATCCCGAGTTTTTAGTATTTTTTAAAATTTCATTGGGATATGCAATGTTAATAATTTTTGTAGATATTTATAATATTTTATGAGTTTGATATTTATTAAAGCTTATTTTAATTATTTTATATTATTTTAAGTACTTTACGTAAAATGTTCCCGGGAATTATATTTTCGGAGAAATTGACACGTAAATAATTTAATATTAATTATTTTAAATAGATTTATGCATTTGCATGAGTTCATGCATTATTTTAATTGTCGAATTAAATATATATATATATATATATATATATATATATATATAATAATTTAGGGTTTAGTAATTATTTTAATTATGTATGTATATATTATATAGTTGTTAATTTAATTAACATATGTATATGTATAAATATTAATTATTTGTAAATTATGTGGTGTAGAATTTTTTTGAATATAAAATTATTATATTAATGTACAAATTACTAAAGTTACTATAATATATATATATATATAAACTTTATCATATTTACAAATTATGCCCCCGACTTTCCTCTTCTTCTTCCCGATCGATTTCCACCATCACCACCGCCTGTCATCTCATTTTCAGGCCATCGGTGTACCATCCTGAGCTCCGCCCTTCCCTGCCAGTAGCTCCGCCGCCTTCTATTCTCTTCTCCTGCACCGTTTCACTCTGTTATTGCCGAAAAACCGAAAATTGATCCTACCGTCGATCACAGTGATTCCGGCTACCATTTTTTATGCCGCTGGTCTCTATCTTCTCCTTGAGCTCCGGTGAGTATGATTCCAAGCTTTGTTTCACTTAAAATTGTCTAGATTTGTCTAGGTTTCAATTTCTCAATTTCGGCCTATTAGGGTTCTTGATTTTTTTGAGCTTCAATTTGATTGATTCATGAAAATTTCCTTCACAAGCTTTGATCCTTATAGCTTAATCTACATGTGGTAATTTTTGGAATTTATTTTGATTTTTGTGAATTTTTTATTATTTTATTATATTTTCTAATTTTTGAAAATAAATTAATTAAATTATGAAATTGTGTTTTATGGTAATTATAAGTGTTAAAATGAATTATAGAAATTTATTTGTAATTTTTGTGAATTTTTATGTATTTATTTTGAATTTATTTAGTTTAAGTAATTTTGAAAAAAATAGGGTTAATTATATGTTTAATTGAAATTAATTAGTTAATTGAGTATATTTATTAATATTATTGAAATATATGTTGAGAAAATTAATTTTAAGTAATATATTATTTTTGGTGAATTTTTGGGTTTATTTTAGTAAATATATATATATATATATTGGGTATTTTGGTAATTTTACACTGAATTGGCTAAAAATGTAACTAAATTGGTTTTAATAGTTATTTAGGGTATAAAAATGATTTGTACAAATTATATAGCAATTTAAACTAATTTAAACTATTTTTCATAAATTATTTTCAATTATATGTATATTATGCGTTTTTTTTCTAAATAAATGAGTTTTTATCGGTTTTTAATATGTTTTAGGGTTAATTACATAATTTGGATTGATAAAATGTATTTTTATTATATAAGGGCATTTTTGGTATTTTGTGAACATTTTGTGAATTGTGGACCTCGATCAGTAAATTGTAGTTTGGAGTCCGACCGATAAGTTTTGGTTATGAATTATGTGTTTATTCTTGAAGTGTATTTCTTTGCATGGTCGGCTCTACTCTTTGAGTAGAGAGATGTTCATTTTACAGGGGAGGTTCTACCGGTATCACGACCCAAAACAGGGGCCATGACCGGCGCTAGGGAACGGGAATTCTTTCGAATCCGGAACTCGTAGCAAGCCTAAAAATAAAATAAAACATGCAATAATAACAATAACAATATTATATGCAGCGGAAATAAAAATCATAATATCACAATAGTATATACACCAACTGGATTTAAGTTAAATCTCATCTCATAGATATATAAATCGTTTAATAAAAATCCAGTTTCAATATAATACATCTCTTTAAATAAAATACATGAAATCCCACACTTTAATTCATAACTACTGCATTGTCTAGATTATAAAAATAAGACTCAAATAAGTAATTTACACAAAGAAGCCAGGGCGGAAGAAATCCGGCGTATCGACCTGCTACTGAGGTCTGAAGAAGTTGACTCTCCTGAAAAATAGTCAATGGAGGGGAGTCAGACCTCACTGAGTGAATTACTATAATATATATACATACATACTAAGTGACAATGCATACAATCAACAGTATATATATATATCTAATATATATACAGGCAAATTCACACAGATGCAGAAAAATCATTTTATATGTTTTATTGAAAATCATCGTTTATGAAGGATCACATAGAACCCTAGAATATCGCAACCTCAGAAATAGTGTTAGATAACACTCTAGCCATACAGGCTCACTGAATCCAAATATATTGTCACGACCCAAACTAGGAGTCATGACCGGCGCTAGGGAACGGGAATTCTTTCGAATCCGGAACCCGTAGCAAGCCTTAGAAAATAAAATCATACAATAATTATATAAAAGTACGACCAAATTAAAATTTTTCTGAATCAATATATAAAATAAATACTCCAAATCCTTTTATAAATGAATACATATTCGTACAATGTTCAAATACAAATTCTCAAAGTATTTAATATCCAAACAAAATAATACACTTCCAATATAGTGACACTACTACTGTAGTTTCTAGAATACAATTCAAAGTTTAGAATACACATTTGTATAAAACAGCCGGGACTGAAGAACACCGGCGAGGAACTCTATAACTAAGGTCTGACGATATGGAATCTCCTGAAAAAAAATAATTGAGGGGGGTCAGACCTCACTGAGTGAATTATTATACTATATATACATGCAAACTAAACCATAACAATCAGGCATTCTTATATATATATATGTATATACACACGTTTCACACGAATGCCAAACTTTGCTTTTATAAATATACTAAATGTAGAAAACGTTTGTTTTAATTCATGAAGGATCCATAGAACCCTAAATAATAACAACCTCAAACAATCCCATCATCACTCTAGCCATACAGGCTCACTTGATTCCAAATAGAACACTTATTCCAATTTGGACAGCAGACTGGCCCCGAGACACTAAGTCGACCGAGCTCCAGCAGTCTGGCTGTCAGTGTGATTGGCCCCGAGACACTTGGTCAACCGAGCTCCAGCAATCACACTATCCATCACCTCACATCTCAATCAACCCAATAGATCATTCAATTCACTTATGGACAGTAGACTGGCCCCGAGACACTAAGTCAACCGAGCTCCAGCAGTCTGACTGTCAGTGTGATTGGCCCCGAGACACTTAGTCAACCGAGCTCCAGCAATCACACTATCTAACATACCATTAATCTTAGTCAAATCAATTAAATCAATTATAATCACCCAATTTTAACTCTCACTCAATCCTTATCTACCGTACCGATACGTACACGGTCCTAGTGCTGCCCACTAGGAAGCATGTTCTATTGATATCCTTCACTTCGAATAAATCATTCATTCGAAAAAAATAATTAATGTAGAACCATATTCATAATAGTAAAACCAACCATATATATATATACCAAAAATATACCTAAAATATACCCAGTATATTTCAGGTATATATATATATATATAGTCAAATAAAATATGAAATAAACTAAAGATAAATCATTAATATAGTTAAAAAAAATTTAAATGAGTAACAATAATATAACATGCATTATCTTAAAAATATACTTAAATATGCAAAAGATATACCCTAAGTACTCAAATCATTTAATAAACCATTTATGTATAAATATTCATTTAAATACGTGTTTGTGTTTAACATATATTCACAAATATACTAAAAATAAACCTAATTATCTAGCATGCATATATCAAAAATAAACCCTAAATATACCACTAATGTGTTAGGTTTAATTTAATAATAAAACATTTATTTATTCGGAAATAAATAAAAAAATATACCAAAAATAAACTTAAAAATAATTTAAGTGTAGGTTTATAATTTAACATGCAATTATTTAAGAATAAACCTAAAATCTACTGAAACTATACCTAAAGTATACTAATCATTTAATAAAATAATTATGTCTAAGTGTACATTTTAAAACATGTGTATATTACTCAAATGTATTAAACCTAAACCTAATTGTTTAATGTGCATATATCAAACTAACATGCATAATTATTTAATATGCATATATATAAGAATGCAACCCTAGATATACCAAAAATATTATAATTTAAATCATTTTTTAAAACATACAATGAAAATGAAAAATTCTAAATAATGCACCCTATATGCAGTGCATATATATACAGTATAATAACTCACATGTTAGCGCTCCACGAGACAAACTCGGCGGGCCTGATCCGTTAGGCCTCGGTCTCGGCGCAGCTAGACAAACAAATGACAACATGAAATCAGAATAAATTTAACAAAAATTCTAAAGACTCGATCTAGAATTTTAGACACAACTTTAGAATAGGAATTTGACCGGACATCACGTTTTACGAGAATTCTACCGAAAATCCGGCAGAACCTCCCCTATAAAACGGACATCTCTCTACTCAAAGAGTAAAGCCGGTCCTGCAAAGAAATACACTTCGGAATAAACACAAGATTACAATCAAAATCCCTCGGTCGGACTCCAAACTACAATTCACCGACCGAGGTTCACAATTCACAGAATATTTATAAAATACCGAAAATGCCCTTATATAATAAAAATACATTTTATAAATCCAAATTACGTAATTAACCCTAAAACATACTAAAAATCAATAAAAACCCATTTATTTAGAAAAATAGTATATTATATATAATTTGAAAATAATTTATGAAAAATAGTTTTAATTAGTTAAAAATACTAAAAATTTGCAGAAATCATTTTTATACCCTAAATAACTATTAAAACCAATTTAATTACATTTTTAACCAATTTAGTGTAAAATTACCAAAATACCCCTATATATATATTCACTATAAATGTTCAAAAATTCACCAAAAATTATATAATTACTCAAAAATTAATTTCTCAGCATATAATTCAATAATATCAATAAATATACTCAATTTACCAATTTATTTCAATTAAACACATAATTAACCCTATTTTTCAAAATCACCTAAACTTAATAAATTCCAAATAAATACATAAAAATTCACAAAAATTACAAATAAATTTCTATAATTCATTTCAACTCCTATAATCACCATAAAACACAATTTCATAATTTAATTAATTAATTTTCGAAAATTAGAAAATAATAATAAAATAATCAAAAATTCACAAAAATTAAAATAAATTCCAAAAATTCTAAAAAAATTACAGCATGTAGATCAAGCTTCCAGGAACAAAGTTTGTGAAGGAAGTTTTTATGAATCAATCAAATTGAAGCTAAAAAAAATTCGAAACCCAAAATGGCTGATTTGAAGAAATTGAAACCTAAGCAATTCTAGACCAAATCAAGTGAAACAAAGCTTGGAATCATACTTACCAGAGCTCAAGGAGAAGATAGAGACCGACGGCATCAAATTTGGTGGCCGGAAAGTGCTTGGTCGGAGTTAAGTTGATTTTTAGCTCTTTGAAGAAAATCCAGCCAAAACTCACTGGAAAAGAGTGTTTTAGGTGGTGGAAATGGTTGGAGGTGGAAGAGGAAGGCTGAGAGGCATAGTAACAGGAAGAAAACCAGCTTAAAAGTGGCTGGAAATGGAAGAAAACGTTTTGGGAGGAAGAAGATGAAGGAGGGGCAAAATTGTAAATAAATGAAAGTTTTGGTTTTTTTGATAAAAATTTATGTATATATGTATATATATATATATATTTACACTATATATTATAATAATATAAAATTTCACACACATTAAATATACACCACACACATATTTTAATATGTTTAATAATTTATAAACTTAAAATTAATTAATACAAAAATTAAATAATAAAATTAAGGAAATTAATTAAGCTCTAATTAATTTAAATAAATACACATATATACATTTTATTTTAGCACTTTAAAATTATATATGAGTTCATGCAAATTCATAAAACTAGTCAAAATAAATAGTATTAATTTATTTACGTGTCAATTTCCCCGAAAATATAATTTCCGGGAAAATTTTACGTAAAGTACTTAAAATAATATAAAATAATTAAAATTAGCTTTAAACAAACAACAAACTCATAAAATATCATAAATATATATACAAAAATTATTAACACTGCATATCCCGATGCAGTATAAAAATATTTAAAAATTCGGGATATTACAGTCTTCCCCCCTTACAAGAATTCGTCCCCGAATTCCAAAAAGAAAATTACAAGATCAAGAAAGAAAGAGATACGGGTAAGAAGCTCGTATCTCAACTTCAGTCTTTTACGTAAGCTCTTTCACCTTGTTGCCACGTCACGGAACCTTGATCATCTGAATCTAATTCGAACATAACTATCGAGCTTGATAATTTACAATTACAACTGATTCCTTCTCAAACTTCAGGTCTTCATTCAGTTCTATATTGTTCAACGCGTCTCATCACACCACTTTTTGGAGACATCTTCAGAATTACAGTCTTCGATCTGAAACTCCATATCTCTGCATCTAGGATCCATATCGCTCTTCTGATCACAACAACTTCTTCGCTGTATTCTGAACCATCTCGTATCTAATTAAGACTTCTTTCCATAAAAGCTTCAGGTGGTGTCATTCCAATACTGCTATGGTAGCTGTTATTATAAGCGAATTCTATAAGTAGCATATAATCAACCTAGCTACCTTCTAGATCCAAAACACACATCTTCAACATATTGTTTAGTGTTTGGATCGTCCTCTCAGACTGTCATCTGTCTGAGGATGAAAAGCAGTATTGAAATCCAATCAGGTGTCTATTACTCTCCATAATCTCTGCCAAAATCGAAAGGTAAACACTGTACCTTTACCATATACAATGGACATAGGTAGTCCATGCAGGCACACAATATGCTTCATATGCAACTTAGCCCACTTAGCTACTGAATAAATCGCTTCCATTGGCAAAAAATTAGTTGACTTGGTCAATTTGTCTACAATCATTCCAACGGAATCATATTCACCCTTCGAACGAGGTAACCAACCACAAAAATTATCACAATTCTCTCTTATTTCCACCCAAATTCAAAAGAGATCAAAACTTCCCAGAAGACTTTTGATATTCAGCTTTCACTGATTGGTAATTTTAACACTTAGAAATACAATCAGTCACATCCTTCTATAATCCAACCCACTAGTACTGATCCTGAATACTGTGATAATTCTTGGTAACCATTTGGATGTACACTGCAAGTTCACTTCCACAGCTTATATAGAATCCCTTTCTCAAATTACAACATCAACCCTGTATCATTAACTTGGGCATCTCCTATCAGCAGATCATTCTATGGTGATATGCTATGATGACATGCTATGATGAATGTCATGATGAGATGATCTAATGAAATGTTATGATGAAATGCTAGAATGAAATGTCGTGATGAAATGCTGTAATGAGATGCTATGATGATATGATGAAATGCTGTAATGATATCAGGTCTTATCCTCTAAAGTTCACGTAACCCTCAGATCAATCAGTCTTCTTCAGTACTTAGAAGCTGTTCTAACAAACATCTGTTCACACAATCTTCCCATTCTTCTGAGTTATGAGGGTCATAGGAGTTATAATTCTAGAGAATTTTATTCAGATTTCCTATGATACCCAATTAAACCCAGAAAATTACAGATCTCAATGGATTCAGTCAGTCTGGGCCACTCAGATGTTATATTGATCTTTTGTGGATCAACTCGAATTCTATCCTTAAACGCCATAATTCTAAGAAAAACAACACTCTCCACCCAATGATCACACTTCTTGAATTCAGCATAAAGCTGACATTCTCTTAGTGTCTGTAGTATAGTCCTCAAGTGATATGTGCCCTTTCATTCACTTTGAATACATTAATATATCATTAATGAAGACTACTACAAACTGATCCACAACTAATGATAACCCAACTTCAAATTAATTTTTAAAAAGAACTGTGCACTCTTTAGCTGATCAGACAGGTCATCTATCCTCAAAAGAGGATACTTGTCCTTCACTGTTACCTTATTCATCTCTCTACAGTCAATGCATAGTTTCAAGGTACCATCCTTCTTCCTTACAACAGGACTAGTGCACCCCGAAGAGAAATATAAGGTCTGACAAAACCTTGGTCATACAGCTCTCGTAATTGCTCCTACAGCTCTGCAAAAGTCATTTTGTAGGGCTACGTTGAAATAGGAGTTATATCAGGAACCATATCGATACAGAATTCAATCTCTGTAAATTGGTAAACCTGGTAACTCACAGGCAATTAAAACATCTGGGAGAGACAACTTCTCCACTGAAGTATACTCAACTAGAGCCAGATATTCTTGATAACCCTTTCACATCTCATCAAGATTAATTACACCCAAAAGACTGAATTCATAATAACTCTCTGAGTCTTAATTCTCGATTTAGATGCCAATATATTACGCTTAATCCTATAACATATAATTCCACCAGTCTCCTCTTATACTGTATTACGTCTTCAGCATGACGTATCATATTAAAGAGTTTACAGGTAATCTTCTCAACTGATTGCTATTCCCTTACTCTATGCAATAGCTGATACAGGTAATTATCCTTCCTTAAAGGTGGATGGAAGTATCTTAGAAATCCCCCTTTAACTCAAATTATGTGTTGCAGTCAGAACTGACAGCTTGCCATAAAGAGTACAAGAGTGCTTCATCTTCATTAGACATTTTCCAATTCCCCCATCAAAGCATATTCAAACAACTGTCAAACTTGATTAAATGTTATCAAGCTTTTATTAATCTCGGCTATCCTGGCCATAATTGTTGCATGTTTAAGTCCAAAAGGAATGCTTGTACTACTTACAATGACTACCTTAACCCTTGAGTTATAGTTGCCTCTAACCTACCCCTATACTAGATAGGTGTAGTAGGGCTGGAACTATAACCACAACTTGAACTTGAAAAGACTGATTATCAATATTGTCTCTAGAGAAGAAACAATTCACATTCACTGCGCTGAAAAGATATAAAAATCAACAGAATTCAGAATATAGCATATACGCAGAATTGACATGTCTCAAGTTCTCGGTTGAAAAAGAAATTACATCTGCTGAACGATCGAAGGTATCAGCACCGCATCTTGCAAAACTCTTGTTGCAGAAGCAACATCATTGCAATGCTAAGCCACCAGCTCCTCATTCAGTTATTCCCATTGTCAACAGCGATCATCAGGCCTTCTAAATCCATCTCTACCCCTACGCCTAACAGGATGCATAAGGGGTAGAACCTCGTGCTCAGAAGATCAACTATCATCGATCTCATCGATCGATGGAGCGATTCACACTCAAGGCAATCAACAAGGAGCAAAAATAAACAAATAGTTCAAATAATCACAAACATCAACAGACACCCTAACGGTTACGCGGAATTCCTAATGCAAGGAAGACTTTTCAAAGACATGACCGAACCTAATTCACTACAGTAGTTTAACAGAAAACACAACTTCGAAAACTAGGGCCACAACTCAAACAACTAAGCCCTGACACAGAACTCAGCTCTGATACCAACTTTGTCACGACCCAAACTAGGAGTCATGACCGGCGCTAGGGAACGGGAATTCTTTTGAATCCGGAACCCGTAGCAAGCCTTAGAAAATAAAATCATACAATAATTATATAAAAGTACGACCAAATTAAAATTTTTCTGAATCAATATATAAAATAAATACTCCAAATCCTTTTATAAATGAATACATATTCGTACAATGTTCAAATAAAAATTCTCAGAGTATTTAATATCCAAACAAAATAATACACTTCCAATATAGTGACACTACTACTGCAGTTTCTAGAATACAATTCAAAGTTTAGAATACACATTTGTATAAAACAGCCGGGACTGAAGAACACCGACAAGGAACTCTATAACTAAGGTCTGACGATATGGAATCTCCTGAAAAAAAATAATTGAGGGGGGTCAGACCTCACTGAGTGAATTATTATACTATATATACATGCAAACTAAACCATAACAATCAGGCATTCTTATATATATATATATATATATATATGTATATACACACATTTCACACGAATGCCAAACTTTGCTTTTATAAATATAATAAATGTAGAAAACGTTTATTTTAATTCATGAAGGATCCATAGAACCCTAAATAATAACAACCTCAAACAATCCTATCATCACTCTAGCCATACAGGCTCACTTGATTCCAAATAGAACACTTATTCCAATTTGGATAGCAGACTGGCCCTGAGACACTAAGTCGATCGAGCTCCAGCAGTCTGGCTGTCAGTGTGATTGGCCCCGAGACACTTGGTCAACCGAGCTCCAGCAATCACACTATCCATCACCTCACATCTCAATCAACCCAATAGATCATTCAATTCACTTATGGACAGTAGACTGGCCCCGAGACACTAAGTCAACCGAGCTCCAGCAGTCTGACTGTCAGTGTGATTGGCCCCGAGACACTTAGTCAACCGAGCTCCAGCAATCACACTATCTAACATACCATTAATCTTAGTCAAATCAATTAAATCAATTATAATCACCCAATTTTAACTCTCACTCAATCCTTATCTACCGTACCGGTACGTACACGGTCCTAGTGCTGCCCACTAGGAAGCACGTTCTATTGATATCCTTCACTTCGAATAAATCATTCATTCGAAAAAAATAATTAATGTAGAACCATATTCATAATAGTAATACCAACCATATATATATATACCAAAAATATACCTAAAAAATACCCAGTATATTTCAGGTATATATATATATATAGTCAAATAAAATATGAAATAAACTAAAGATAAATCATTAATATAGTTAAAACAATTTAAATGAGTAACAATAATATAACATGCATTATCTTAAAAATATACTTAAATATGCAAAAGATATACCCTAAGTACTCAAATCATTTAATAAACCATTTATGTATAAATATTCATTTAAATACGTGTTTGTGTTTAACATATATTCACAAATATACTAAAAATAAACCTAATTATCTAGCATGCATATATCAAAAATAAACCCTAAATATACCACTAATGTGTTAGGTTTAATTTAATAATAAAACATTTATTTATTCGGAAATAAATAAAAAAATATACCAAAAATAAACTTAAAAATAATTTAAGTGTAGGTTTATAATTTAACATGCAATTATTTAAGAATAAACCTAAAATCTACTGAAACTATACCTAAAGTATACTAATCATTTAATAAAATAATTATGTCTAAGTGTACATTTTAAAACATGTGTATATTACTCAAATGTATTAAACCTAAACCTAATTGTTTAATGTGCATATATCAAACTAACATGCATAATTATTTAATATGCATATATATAAGAATGCAACCCTAGATATACCAAAAATATTATAATTTAAATCATTTTTTAAAACATACAATGAAAATGAAAAATTCTAAATAATGCACCCTATATGCAGTGCATATATATACAGTATAATAACTCACATGTTAGCGCTCCACGAGACAAACTCGGCGGGCCTGATCCGTTAGGCCTCGGTCTCGGCGCAGCTAGACAAACAAATGACAACATGAAATCAGAATAAATTTAACAAAAATTCTAAAGACTCGATCTAGAATTTTAGACACAACTTTAGAATAGGAATTTGACCGGACATCACGTTTTACGAGAATTCTACCGAAAATCCGGCAAAACCTCCCCTATAAAACGGACATCTCTCTACTCAAAGAGTAGAGCCGGTCCTGCAAAGAAATACACTTCGGAATACACACGATTACAATCAAAATCCCTCGGTCGGACTCCAAACTACAATTCACCAACCGAGGTTCACAATTCACAGAATATTTATAAAATACCGAAAATGCCCTTATATAATAAAAATACATTTTATAAATCCAAATTACGTAATTAACCCTAAAACATACTAAAAATCAATAAAAACCCATTTATTTAGAAAAATAGTATATTATATATAATTTGAAAATAATTTACGAAAAATAGTTTTAATTAGTTAAAAATACTAAAAATTTGCAGAAATCATTTTTATACCCTAAATAACTATTAAAACCAATTTAATTACATTTTTAACCAATTTAGTGTAAAATTACCAAAATACCCCTATATATATATATTCACTATAAATGTTCAAAAATTCACCAAAAATTATATAATTACTCAAAAATTAATTTCTCAGCATATAATTCAATAATATCAATAAATATACTCAATTTACCAATTTATTTCAATTAAACACATAATTAACCCTATTTTTCAAAATCACCTAAACTTAATAAATTCCAAATAAATACATAAAAATTCACAAAAATTACAAATAAATTTCTATAATTCATTTCAACTCCTATAATCACCATAAAACACAATTTCATAATTTAATTAATTAATTTTCGAAAATTAGAAAATAATAATAAAATAATCAAAAATTCACAAAAATTAAAATAAATTCCAAAAATTCTAAAAAAATTACAGCATGTAGATCAAGCTTCCAGGAACAAAGTTTGTGAAGGAAGTTTTCATGAATCAATCAAATTGAAGCTAAAAAAAATTCGAAACCCAAAATGGCTGATTTGAAGAAATTGAAACCTAAGCAATTCTAGACCAAATCAAGTGAAACAAAGCTTGGAATCATACTTACCAGAGCTCAAGGAGAAGATAGAGACCAACGGCATCAAATTTGGTGGCCGGAAAGTGCTTGGTCGGAGTTAAGTTGATTTTTAGCTCTTTGAAGAAAATCCAGCCAAAACTCACCGGAAAAGAGTGTTTTAGGTGGTGGAAATGGTTGGAGGTGGAAGAGGAAGGCTGAGAGGCATAGTAACAGGAAGAAAACCAGCTTGAAAGTGGCTGGAAATTGAAGAAAACGTTTTGGGAGGAAGAAGATGAAGGAGGGGCAAAACTGTAAATAAATGAAAATTTTGGTTTTTTTGATAAAAATTTATGTATATATGTATATATATATATATATTTACACTATATATTATAATAATATAAAATTTCACACACATTAAATATACACTACACACATATTTTAATATGTTTAATAATTTATAAACTTAAAATTAATTAATACAAAAATTAAATAATAAAATTAAGGAAATTAATTAAGCTCTAATTAATTTAAATAAATACACATATATACATTTTATTTTAGCACTTTAAAATTATATATGAGTTCATGCAAATTCATAAAACTAGTCAAAATAAATAGTATTAATTTATTTACGTGTCAATTTCCCCGAAAATATAATTTTCGGGAAAATTTTACGTAAAGTACTTAAAATAATATAAAATAATTAAAATTAGCTTTAAACAAACAACAAACTCATAAAATATCATAAATATATATACAAAAATTATTAACACTGCATATCCCGATGCAGTATAAAAATATTTAAAAATTCAGGATATTACATATATCCACTTAATCTATTTAGACAGTAGACTGGCCCCGAGACACTAAGTCAACCAAGCTCCAGCAGTCTGACTGCCAGTGTGATTGGCCCCGAGACACTTGGTCAACCGAGCTCCAGCAATCACACCTCCAAACCATATCTCACACATCAAATAATCATACTCAATCTATATCCACAAATAAGTTAGTAATATAGCCTAAATACTATAGGCGTACCAGTACGTACTCGGTCCTAGTGCTGCCCACTAGGTAGCACGTTCTATTGATATCCTTCATCATTAATAATATAAAACATTCATTCACAAAAATAAATGATGCATGAAGTTCAATAAAATAACAACATAAACCATATATATACCAAAAGTAAACCAGGTATATTTCAAGTATATATATGTCAAATGAATTCAATCAAATTATAACTTAAGCTAGAAATATATTTAAAAACATTTTAAAAATATTTAAAAAAAACACAGGATATTACAATGCATGTTTAGTAAATAAAATATATTTAAAAACATTTTAAATATATTTTATTTACTAAACATGCATTGTAATATCCTGTGTTTTTTTTAAATATTTTTACACTGTACCGGGATATACAGTGTTAATAATTTATGTATATTATATGATATTTTTACGAGTTGATATGTATTTAAAACCTATTTTTATTACTGTGTATTATTTTCAGTATTTTACGTAAAATTTTCCCGGGACTTGCATTTTCGGGGAAATTTTCACGTAGATAATGTATTATTAATTATTTTAAATATATTTTCGGACTTGCATGAACTCATACATATTTTTAAATTACTAAATAAAGACTATGTGTGTATATATTTATTTAATTAGGGTTTAATATATTACCCTAATATTTTATTATTTGTTTATTCATTTATTGTTATTTAATTATTTTATTTAATATTAAATTATTAAATTTTTTTTATTATTATTATTTATTATTATTATTTTAATATTATTTTATTATTTTTATTTTTTTTTCTTTTTCTTTTTTTTTCCTTTTCTTTTCTTTTTCTTTCTTTTCTTTTCTTTCTTTTTCTTTTTCTTCTTCTCCTTCTTCCTTCTCCCGCGCCCGACCATCACCATCCTCCCTTCCCTCCCGTTGCAACTCCGATCACCTACCGTCGGTGTGCCTCCCAGCTTGCCACCGCCGTTCCCAGCCGTCCCCCGCCGCCAGTAGCTCCCTTCCCCGGCGCCGGCAGCTCCATTTTCCATTTTTGGCCTAAAATTATCCCTTCGCCGTTTCTCCCTCCTCCGGCCACCGTTTTTGACACCACCGGTCTCTTTCTTCTCCTTGAGCTCCGGTGAGTGTGATTCTAGCTTTGGTTTGAGCTAAAATGGTTTAGATTTGCATAGGTTTCGAATTCTCAATTTCGGTCACATTAGGGTTTTTTATTTTTTTGAGCTTCGAATTGAATGATTCATGAAAACTCCCTTCACAAATATTGTTCCTAGTAGCTCAATCTACATGTATGAATTTTTGTAGAATTTTTGGATTTTTGGGTATTTTTGAATATTTTAATATTATTTTCTAATTTTCGGAAATTAATTATTTAAATTATGAAATTGGAGTTTATGGTTAAATTAGGTGTTGAAATGAATTATAGGAATTTATTTGGAATTTTTATGAATTTCTAAGTATTTATTTTGAATTATTGAAGTTTATGGAATTTTGGGAAAATTAGGTTAAATGTGTTTTTAATTGAATTTAATTGGTTAATTGAGTTTAATTATTTCTATTATTGATAAATATGTTGAGAAAATTAATTTGGATAATTTTATGATTTTTGGTGAATTTTTGAAGTAATTTAAGTATATTTATATATATAGGGGTATTTTGGTAATTTTACCCTAAATTGTCTAAAATGTAATTTAATTGGTTTTAATAATTATTTAAGGTATAAAAATGATTTCTATAAATTATTTGGTATTTTTAACTAATTAAAACTATTTTTCGTGAATTATTTTCAATTATATATATAATATACGGTTTTTCAAATAAAATGAGTTTTTATTGGTTTTTAATGTATTTAAAGGTTAATTAGGTAATTTCTACTTATAAAATGTATTTCTATGTTGTAAGGATATTTTTGGTATTTCTAGAATTATTCTGTGTTTGTGGACCCCGGTCGGTGGACTGTAGTTTGGAGTCCGACCGTGGGATTTTGATTGTGCCTTGTGTAGTTTTTCGAAGTGTATTTCTTTGCAGGGTCGGCTCTACTCTTTTGAGTAGAGAGATGTCCATTTTACAGGGGAGGTTCTGTCGGATTTTCGATAGAATTCTCGTAAAACGTGATGTCCAGTCGAACTCTAATTCTGTTTTCGTATTTAAATACTCTAGATCGAATTCTAGGATTTCTGTTAGGGTTTATTCTGATGTCTATTATTTGTTGCCTGTTTAGTTGCGCCGAGACCGAGGGCTAGTGGACTAGGCCCGTCGGACCTATCTCGTGGAGCGCACTAGGTGAGTTACTATACTATATATATATGCTTAGGATGCATGATTTAGAAATATATGTTTTATTTTGATTAAAATGCATAAATAATATGATTTGTGTTTAAGTATATTTTTGGTATATAATAAATTATATACATGTTTTGTAAATAAAATATATTTAAAATGTTTTTAAATATATTTCCAACTTAATTTATGATTTGATTGAATTCATTTGACATATATATACTCGAAATATACCTAGTTTACTTTTGGTATATTTCCGGTATATATATGGTTTATGTTGTTATTTTATTGAAATTCATGCATCATTTATTTTTGTGAATGAATGTTTTATATTTATTAATGAAGGATATCAATAGAACATGCTACCTAGTGGGCAGCACTAGGACCGAGTACGTACCGGTACGCCTATAGTATTTAGGCCATATTACTAACTTATTTGTGGATATTGGTTTGATATGATTATTTGATATGTGAGATGTGGTTTGGGTGTGATTGCTGGAGCTCGGTTGACTAAGTGTCTCGGGGCCAATCACACTGGCAGTTAGACTGCTGGAGCTCGGTTGACTTAGTGTCTCGGGGCCAGTCTACTGTCTAAATGGATTAAATGGATATATTTGGAAGAAGTGAGCCTGTATGGCTAGAGTGTTGTCTAACACTATTTTCGAGGTTGCGATATTCTAGGGTTCTATGTGATCCTTCATAAATTGTGATTTACAATACAAATATATAAAAATGATTTTTCTGCCCCTGTGTGAATTTGCATGTATATATTTACATATTAAATATATATTGTTGACTGTATGCATTGTCACTTAGTGTGTATGTATATATATTATAGTAATTCACTTAGTGAGGTATGACTCCCCTCCGTTGACTATTTTTTAGGAGAGTCAACATCCTCAGACCTCAGTAGCAGGTCGATACGCCGGATTTCTTCCGCCCCGGCTTCTTTATGTAAATTATCTACTTGAGTCTTATTTATTTTATCTAGACACTGCAGTAGTTGTGAATTAAAGTATTGGATTTCATGTATTTTATTTAAAGAGTTGTATTATATTGAAACTGGATTTGTATTAAAAGAGATATATATATATGAGATGAGATTTGATTTAAATCCAGTTGATGTGAATAATATTATGATATTATGATTTTTATTTCCGCTGCATATTATATTGTTATTGTTATTATTGCATGTTTATTTTATTTTTAGGCTTGCTACGGGTTCCAGATTCGAAAGAATTCCCGTTCCCTAGCGCCGGTCATGGCCCCTGTTTTGGGTCGTGACAAAGTTGGTATCAGAGCAGAGTTCTGTGTCAGGGCTTAGTTATGTGAGTTGTGGCCCTAGTTTTAAAGTTGTGTTTTCTTTTGGTAACTACTGCAGTGTGTTAGGTTCGAGTATGTCTTGATAAGTATTCCTTGCTATAGTTTTCAGCGTTATTCCTCCGTTGTCTATTTTATTTGAATCTTTCCGTTTGTCTTTTCAGTATGAGGAGGCGAGCGCGTGTCGCTCCACCGGTCGTTGAGGCCGAGGATGATGAGTCTTTTCAGGACAAGGTTTTACCTCCTGAGCAGCCAGTTAGACATAGAGGTCATGGCAGAGGTAAACCTCGAGGAGCGGCAGGTCGCCGTAGGCAGAGAGAGTTACAGGACGAGGAGCCTGTTGAGCCTGAATTTGATGTTCCTGTTCCTCCAGTTGTTCAGCTTGTTCAGCCTGCCTATCAGCAGGGTATGTCTGACCCTGAGGCAGCTTTGTTCTATGCCCGAGTTGGCAGGATTGCTTTTGATGGTACTTCTGATCCTTTAGATTTTCTGCATGTGATTGAGACTAGGACTCGGACTGCTCATACCGAGTACCAGCGGATTATGATCGTTGAGTTATCTGTCGAGGGACCAGCTCTAGATTGGTTCATTCAGATGATCCAGCCCTATATGATGACGATGACCTGGGCTCAGTTTCGAGAGCGATTTATGAGGAGATTCTGTCCAGAGCCTCTTCGTTTGAGCTATCGTCTCCATTTGACCAGTATTTCTCGTGGAGATCGATCTGTAGAGGAGTATACCCGAGAGTTTCTTCGTCTGGGTAGATATGCTGAGGATCTGATGCGAGATCAGTATTTCACAGTCACTACGTATGTTACTGGTTTGGGTTCTGCTTTTGCTGGTATGCCTACAACAGGCCTTACTCTGGAGTCTGTGATCGAGTTAGCCAAGGAGATTGAGTTGAGGCTAGTTAGGCAGGGAGCGATGCCTGATTATTACCAGTTAGGAGTTCAGTCGAGTGGATCACAGGCTACTCTGTATTCGAGTTTTCATGTTGGATCGAGTAATCAGCAGCGAGGTCTGACTTAGTAGAGTCAGAGACAGCAGCAGCGAGTGCATCGGAGCAGTAGACATGGCCGTGGAGGTCAACGTAGATCGTTCAGATTTGGATCAGGTGCTTCGAGTAGCAGCAGTGGTGATAGTTCTGGATCAGCGGCCAGTGTTTGTCAGACTTGTGGTAGAGTCCGTCAGGGATTGTGTTATCTGACACCACTGACATGCTTCAGATGCGGACAGACAGGACATTTTGCCAGATCGTGTCCTTATTCCGGGTATTAACAGCAGCAGATTCCATGATTTCCACAGCAGTCGATTGCTAGTGCTGCACCCGTGCCATTTCAGTTGCCACCAGCCCAGCATCAGAGTTCCACTCAGTTTGTTCCACAGTAGAGCCGTGGTAGAGGTACTAGAGGAGGTGCCAGAGGGGTTGGCCAGGCTTCTACCAGTCAGCAGGGAGGTCGAGGTCAGGCCAGAGTTTTCCATCTGACTCAACAGGATTCTCAGGCATCTAATGCAGTCATGGCAGGTATTGTTTCTGTTTGTTACCTGGATGCATGGGTTTTGTTTGATCCGGGTGCCACGCATTCGTTTGTTTCTTCTGTTTTTGCTTCTAAATCTTGTTGGTAAGCTTCGAGGATGGCTTTTCCTTTGCCTGTTGCCACTCCTCTGAGCGATTCCTTGGACACCGATATTGTTCTTTCTGGTTGTCCAGTTCTCGTGGGAGATAGAGAATTACCCGCTGATTTGATTTTATTGGATGTGATGGAGTTTGATGTCATTTTGGGAATGGATTGGTTATCTCAGCACTTTACCGTGGTAGATTGCAGGAATAAGGAGGTGACTTTTAGAATTCCTGATGAAGAAGAGTTTAAGTTTGTTGGTGATAGGAGTTCAGCACCTCAGAATCTTATTTCTGTTATTACGGCTAGGAAGTTGTTGAAGAAAGGATGTCAGGGATATTTGGCATTGGTCAGGGATACGTCAATGGAGAAGTTGTCACTCACAGATGTTCCTATTGCTTGTGAGTTTCCTGATGTTTTTCCTGAGGAGTTGCCAGGTTTACCACCTCACAGAGAGATTGAGTTCTGTATAGATGTGGTTCCAAGTACTACTCCTATATCTATGCCACCCTATCGTATGGCTCCTGCAGAGTTGAGAGATCTGAAGGAGTAGTTGCAAGAGTTGTTGGAGAAAGGTTTCATTAGACCTAGTGTTTCTCCTTGGGGTGCACCAGTCCTATTTGTGAAGAAGAAGGATGGTACCCTGAGACTGTGCATTGACTACAGAGAATTGAATAAGGTGACAATGAAGAACAAGTATCCTCTCCCGAGGATAGATGATTTGTTTGATCAGCTACAGGGTGCACAGTTCTTTTCTAAGGTTGACTTGAGATCGGGTTATCATCAGCTATGTATCAGTGAAGCTGATATTCCTAAGACAGCGTTCCACACTCGATATGGCCATTATGAGTTTCTGGTGATGTCTTTTGGTTTGACTAATGCACCAGCAGCTTTTATGGATTTGATGAACAGAGTATTCAGACCGTATGTGGATCAGTTTGTGGTAGTCTTCATCGATGATATACTAGTATATTCAAGGAGTATAGATGAGCATGTATATCATTTGAGGATCATACTACAAACACTGAGAGATCATCAGCTTTATGCTAAATTCTCGAAGTGTGATTTCTGGATGGAGAGTGTTTCTTTTCTTGGACACGTAGTGTCTAAAGAAGGTATTCAGGTTGATCCACAGAAGATTGAAGCAGTATCTGAATGGCTTAGACCTACTTCTGTTACGGAGATTCAGAGTTTTCTGGGTTTAGTCGGGTATTATAGGCGGTTTGTGCAGGATTTTTCCAGGATAGCAGCCCCTATGACTCGCTTGACTCAGAAGAATGTTAGATTCGAGTGGTCAGAAGCTTGTGAGAATAGTTTTCAGTTATTGAAGGAGAAGTTGACCACAGCGCCAGTGTTAGCTTTGCCTAATAGTGTGGATAAGTTCACAGTTTACTGTGATGCCTCTAGAATTGGTCTTGGTTATGTGTTGATGCAGAATGGAAGGGTGATAGCCTATGCTTTGAGGCAGTTGAAGAAGCATGAGCAGAACTATCTTACACATGATCTTGAGATGGCTGCAGTGATCTTTGCTTTGAAGATTTGGAGACATTATCTGTACGGGGTGACTTGTGAGATATTTACTGATCACAAGAGCCTTAAGTACATTTTTCAGCAGCGAGATCTGAATTTGAGGCAGAGGAGATGGTTGGAATTGTTGAAGGATTATGATTGCGAGATTCTTTACCATCCGGGTAAAGCTAATGTGGTAGCAGATGCCTTGAGTAGGAAGTCCTCAGGTAGTCTTGCTCACATTGGTGTTGAGAGGAGACCATTGATCCAAGAGTTGCATCTGTTGGTGGATCAAGGTCTGATGATGAAGATTAGTAGATCAGGTGGACTGCTAGCTCAGTTTAAAATACGATCTGTAATGAGGGATAGGATTAAAGCAGCTCAGAGCCGAGATCCCATTTTGGAAGAGCTTGCAGAGAATGTCAGAGCAGGGAAGTTCACTGATTTCCCACTTGATAATGATGGTGTGTTGTGGATCAGTGGTAGATTATGTGTTCCTGATGTGGATGATTTGAGAGAGGATATTTTAGAGGAAGCACACTCTACAGCTTACAGAGTACATCCAGGTGTTACTAAGATGTACCACAGTATCAGAGATCTATACTGGTGGGATGGATTGAAGAAGGATGTCGCTGATTATGTTGTGAAGTGTCTGACGTTTCAGCAAGTGAAAGCCGAACATCAGAAGCCTTCTGGGAAGCTTCAGCCTCTTCCTATTCCCGAGTGGAAGTGGGAAAGGATAGCTATGGATTTTATGGTCAGTTTACCTCGTTCGAAGGATGGATACGATTCCATCTGGGTGATTGTAGACAGATTGACGAAGTCTGCACATTTCTTGCCTGTGAAAGCCACATATTCAGTTGCTAGATTGGCGAAGTTGTATGTGAAGCATATTGTGTGCCTTCATGGAGTACCTGTGTCCATTGTGTCAGATAGAGGTTCGGTGTTTACTTCTCGTTTTTGGCAGAAGTTGCAGGAAGCGATGGGCACTAGGTTGGATTTCAGTACTACTTTTCATCCTCAGACAGATGGCCAGTCTGAGAGGACGATCCATACACTGGAAGATATGTTGAGGATGTGTGTCTTGGATTTGGGAGGTAGCTGGGATGATCATTTACCACTCATTGAGTTTGCATATAATAACAGCTACCATAGCAATATTGGTATGGCACCGTATGAGGCATTGTATGGAAGGAAGTGTAGATCCTCGATGAGTTGGGATGAGATTGGTGAGAGAGCTTTGACTGGACCTGAGATGGTTCAAGATGCTGCAGAGAAGGTCGCCATGATTAAGCGAAGATTAGAGACCGCAGTTAGTAGACAGAAGAGTTATGCGGACCCTAGGCGCAGAGATGTGGAGTTTCAGGTTGGAGATTTCATTTTTCTGAAGGTATCTCCGATGAAGGGTGTGATGAGATTTGGCAGGAAGGGTAAGTTAGCACCGAGATACGTTGGACCGTTTGAGATTCTGGAGAGAGTTGGCACTATTGCATATCGGTTGGATTTGCCTCCGAGTATGTCACAGGTGCATCCAGTATTTCATATCTCGATGTTGAGGAAGTATATCTCAGATCCTTCACACGTGTTGCAGCCAGACAGTGTAGAAGTGAGTGAAGATTTGACATTTGTGGAAGAATCTGTGGCGATCGTTGATTATCAAGTTCGACAGTTGCGATCGAAGCAGATTCCGATGGTCAAGGTTCTATGGCGTAGCGACAGAGTTGAGGAGCATACGTGGGAGACTGAAGCTGAGATGCGAGCTTCTTACCCATATCTCTTTCCTCCTTGATCTTGTTTTCTGGAATTCGGGGATGAATTCTTGTAAGGGGGGAAGATTGTAATATCCCGTGTTTTTTTTAAATATTTTTACACTGTACTGGGATATGCAGTGTTAATAATTTCTGTATATTATATGATATTTTTACGAGTTGATATGTATTTAAAACCTATTTTTATTACTGTGTATTATTTTCAGTGTTTTACGTAAAATTTTCCCGGGACTTGCATTTTCGGGAAATTTTTCATGTAAACAATGTATTATTAATTATTTTAAATATATTTTCAGACTTGCATGAACTCATACGTATTTTTAAATTACTAAATAAAGACTATGTGTGTATATATTTATTTAATTAGGGTTTAATATATTACCCTAATATTTTATTATTTGTTTATTCATTTATTGTTATTTAATTATTTTATTTAATATTAAATTATTAAAATTATTTTTTTATTATTATTTATTTATTATTATTATTTTAATATTATTTTTTTTATTTTTTTTTTATTTTTTTTTTCCTTTTCTTTTCTTTTTCTTCTTCTCCTTCTTCCTTCTCCCGCGCCCGACCATCACCATCCTCCCTTCCATCCTGTTGCAACTCCGGTCACCTACCGTCGGTGTGCCTCCCGGCTTGCCACCGCCGTTCCCAGCCGTCCCCCGCCGCCAGCAGCTCCTTTCCCCGGCACCGGCAGCTCCATTTTCCATTTTTGGCCGAAAATTATCCCTTCGCCGTTTCTCCCTCCTCCGGCCACTATTTTTGACACCGTTGGTCTCTTTCTTCTCCTTGAGCTCCGGTGAGTGTGATTCTAGCTTTGGTTTGAGCTAAAATGGTTTAGATTTGCTTAGGTTTCGAATTTTCAATTTCGATCACATTAGGGTTTTTTATTTTTTTGAGCTTCAAATTGAATGATTCATGAAAACTTCCTTCACAAATGTTGTTTCTAGTAGCCCAATCTACATGTATGAATTTTTTTAGAATTTTTGGAGATTTTTTGGATTTTTGGGTATTTTTGAATATTTTAATATTATTTTCTAATTTTCGGAAATTAATTATTTAAATTATGAAATTGGAGTTTATGGTTAAATTAGGTGTTGAAATGAATTATAGGAATTTATTTGAAATTTTTATGAATTTCTAAGTATTTATTTTGAATTATTGAAGTTTATGAAATTTTGGGAAAATTAGGTTAAATGTGTTTTTAATTGAATTTAATTGGTTAACTGAGTTTAATTATTGATATTATTGATAAATATGTTGAGAAAATTAATTTGGATAATTGTATGATTTTTGGTGAATTTTTGAAGTAATTTAAGTATATTTATATATATATGGGTATTTTGATAATTTTACCCTAAATTGTCTAAAAATGTAATTTAATTGGTTTTAATAATTATTTAAGGTATAAAAATGATTTCTATAAATTATTTGGTATTTTTAACTAATTAAAACTATTTTTCGTGAATTATTTTCAATTATATATATAATATATGATTTTTCAAATAAAATGAGTTTTTATTGGTTTTTAATGTATTTAAAGGTTAATTAGGTAATTTCTACTTATAAAATGTATTTCTATGTTGTAAGGATATTTTTGGTATTTCTAGAATTATTCTGTGTTCGTGGACCCCGGTCGGTGGACTGTAGTTTGGAGTCCGACCGTGGGATTTTGATTGTGCCTTGTTTAGTTTTTCAAAGTGTATTTCTTTGCAGGGTCGGCTCTACTCTTTTGAGTAGAGAGATGTTCATTTTATAGGGGAGGTTCTGCCGGATTTTCGGTAGAATTCTCGTAAAACGTGATGTCTAGTCGAACCTTAATTCTGTTTCCGTATTTAAATACTCTAGATCGAATTCTAGGATTTCTGTTAGGGTTTATTCTGATGTCTATTATTTGTTGCTTGTTTAGTTGCGCCGAGACTGAGGGCTAGTGGACCAGGCCCGTCGGACCTATCTCGTGGAGCGCACTAGGTGAGTTACTATACTATATATATATGCTTAGGATGCATGATTTAGAAATATATGTTTTATTTTGATTAAAATGCATAAATAATATGATTTGTATTTAAGTATATTTTTGGTATATAATAAATTATATACATGTTTTGTAAATAAAATATATTTAAAATGTTTTTAAATATATTTCCAACTTAATTTATGATTTGATTGAATTCATTTGACATATATATACTCGAAATATACCTGGTTTACTTTTGGTATATTTCTGGTATATATATGGTTTATGTTGTTATTTTATTGAAATTCATGCATCATTTATTTTTGTGAATGAATGTTTTATATTTATTAATGAAGGATATCAATAGAACGTGCTACCTAGTGGGCAGCACTAGGACCGAGTACGTACCGGTACGCCTATAGTATTTAGGCCATATTACTAACTTATTTGTGGATATTGGTTTAATATGATTATTTGATGTGTGAGATGTGGTTTGGGTGTGATTGCTGGAGCTCGGTTGACCAAGTGTCTCGGGGCCAATCACACTGGCAATTAGACTGCTGGAGCTCGGTTGACTTAGTGTCTCGGGGCCAGTCTACTGTCTGAATGGATTAAGTGGATATATTTGGAATAAGTGAGTCTGTATGGCTAGAGTGTTGTCTAACACTATTTTCGAGGTTACGATATTCTAGGGTTCTATGTGATCCTTCATAAACTGTGATTTACAATACAAATATATAAAAATGATTTTTCTGCACCTGTGTGAATTTGCATGTATATATTTACATATTACATATATACTGTTGACTGTATGCATTGTCACTTAGTGTGTATGTATATATATTATAGTAATTCACTCAATGAGGTCTGACTCCCCTCTGTTGACTATTTTTCAGGAGAGTCAACATCCTCAGACCTCAGTAGCAGGTCGATACACCGGATTTCTTCTGCCCCGGCTTCTTTGTGTAAATTATCTACTTGAGTCTTATTTATTTTATCTAGACACTGCAGTAGTTGTGAATTAAAGTATTGGATTTCATGTATTTTATTTAAAGAGTTGTATTATATTGAAATTGGATTTGTATTAAAAGATATATATATATATATGAGATGAGATTTGATTTAAATCCAGTTGATGTGAATAATATTATGATATTATGATTTTTATTTCCGCTGCATATTATATTGTTATTGTTATTATTGCATGTTTATTTTATTTTTAGGCTTGCTACGGGTTCTGGATTCGAAAGAATTCCCGTTCCCTAGCGCCGGTCATGGCCCCTGTTTTGGGTCGTGACATGCATATAATTTAATAAATACCAAAAATATACTTAAATACAAATCATATTATTTATGCATTTTAATCAAAATAAAATATATATTTCTAAATCATGCATTCTAAGCATATATATATAGTATAGTAACTCACCAAGTGCACTCCACGAGATGGGTCCGACGGGCCTGGTCCACTAGCCCTTGGTCTCGGCACAACTAGACAAGCAATAAATAATCGACATCAGAATAAACCTAACAGAAATCCTAGAATTCGATCTAGAGTATTAAACACAGAATCAGAAATTAGGATTCGACTGGATATCACGTTTTACGAGAATTCTATCGAAAATTCGACAGAACCTCCCCTGTAAAACGGACATCTCTCTACTCAAAAGAGTAGAGCCGACCCTGCAAAGAAATACACTTCAAAAAATAGGCTCAACACAAATCCACAACCCCTCGGTCGGACTCCAGACTACAATCCACCGACCGGGGTCCACAAACACAGAACAATTCTGAAAATACCAAGAATACCCTTATAACATATAAATTCATTTTATAAGTAGAAATTACCTAATTAACCTTTAAACACTATAAAAACCGATAAAAACTCATTTTTTTAGTAAAACCGTATATTATATACATAATTGAAAATAATTCGCGAAAAATAGTTTTAATTAGTTAAAAATACTAAATAATTTGTAGAAATCATTTTTATACCTTATATAACTATTAAAACCACTTAAATTACATTTTTAGCCAATTTTGTATAAAATTACCAAAATACCCCTATATATATAAATATACTTAAATTACTTCAAAAATTCACCAAAAATTATACAATTATCCAAAATTAATTTTCTCAACATATTTATCAATAATATTAATAATTAAACTCAATTAACCAATTAAATTCAATTAAAAACATATAACATAATTTTCCCAAAATTCCATAAATTTCAATAATTCAAAATAAATACTTAGAAATTCATAAAAATTCCAAATAAATTCCTATAATTCATTTCAAAACCTAATTTAACCATAAAACCCAATTTCATAATTTAAATAATTAATTTCCAAAAATTAGAAAGTAATATTAAAATATTCAAAAATACCCAAAAATCCAAAAAATCTCCAAAAATTCCACAAAAATTCATACATGAAGATTAAGCTTCTAGGATCAACATTTGTGAAGGGAGTTTTCATGAATCAATCAATTAGAAGCTTAAAAAAATCAAAAACCCTAATAGGCCGAAATTGAAAATTCGAAACCTAAGCAATTCTAGACCATTTAAGCTCAAACCAAAGCTATAATCACACTCACCGGAGCTCAAGGAGAAGAAAGAGACCAGCGGTGTCAAAAACAGTGGCCGGAATCGACGTGATCGACGGTAGCTCGACTTTCGGCTTCTCTGGCCAAAAATGGCTTCCAGGCGCTGGAAATGGCTGCTGCAGGCGGCGAGGAAAGCTGGGGAAGGTGGTGGCACACCGGACGACACTCTCACGGCAAGGGAACGGCACAGCAGGTGTCCGGACGGCGAAGGGAAGGTGATCGGGGAAGAAGAAGCTCACGGGGGCAAAATGGTAATTTTTCAAATGTTTTGATTTTTGATGTATAATGTGTATATATATATATATATAGATTATACTATATATTAAAATAATATTAAATCACACACATTAAATATACACCACACATAAAATTTAATATTTTATACTAAATAAAAATAATTAAATAACAATAAAACTAATAAATACTTAATAAAATATTAGGGTAATACTAAACCCTAATTAAATAAATATACACACACATAGGCTTTATTTAGTATTTTAAAAAAATACGCATGAGTTCATGCGAGTCCGAAAATATATTTAAAATAATTAATAATAAATTATTTACGTGAAAATTTCCTCGAAAATGCAAGTCCCGGGAAAATTTTACGTAAAGCACTGTAAATAATACACAATAATTAAAATAGGTTTTAAATACATATTAACTCGTAAAAATATCATATATATATTCAAAATTTATTAACACTGCATATCCCGATACAGTGTAAAAATATTTAAAATTACGGGATATTACAGTCTTCCCCCCTTACAAGAATTCGTCCTCGAATTCCAGAAAGAAAAGATCAAGAAGGAAAGAGATACGGGTAAGAAGCTCGCATCTCAGCTTCAGTCTCCCACGTATGCTCCTCAACTCTATCGCTACGCCACAGAACCTTGACCATCGGAATCTGCTTCGATCGTAATTGTCAAACTTGAAAATCAACGATCGCCACAGGTTCTTCCACAAACGTCAAATCTTCACTTACTTCTACACTGTCTGGCTGCAACACGTGTGAAGGGTCTGAGATATACTTCCTTAACATCGAGATATGAAATACTGGATGTACCTGTGACATACTCGGAGGCAAATCCAACCGATATGCAACAGTGCCAACTCTCTCCAGAATCTCAAACGGTCCAATGTATCTCGGTGCTAACTTACCCTTCCTGCCAAATCTCATCACACCCTTCATCGGAGATACTTTCAAAAAAACAAAATCTCCAACTTGAAACTCCACATCTCTACGCCTAGGATCCGCATAACTCTTCTTTCTACTAACTGCGGTCTCTAATCTTCGTTTAATCAAGGCAACTTTCTCTGCAGCATCCTGAATCATCTCAGGTCCAGTCAAAGCTCTCTCACCAATCTCATCCCAACTCAACGGGGATCTACACTTCCTTCCATACAAAGCCTCATACGGTGCCATACTAATACTGCTATGGTAGCTATTATTATATGCAAACTCAACAAGCGACAAATGATCATCCCAGCTACCTCCCAAATCCAAGACACACATCCTCAATATATCTTCCAGTGTCTGGATCGTCCTCTCAGACTGGCCATCTGTTTGAGGATGAAAATCAGTACTGAAATCCAACCTAGTGCCCATCGCTTCCTGCAACTTCTACCAAAAATGAGAAGTAAACACCGAACCTCTATCTGACATAATGGACACAGGTACTCCATGAAGGCACACAATATGCTTCACATACAACTTCGCCAATCTAGCAACAGAATATGTGGCTTTCACAGGCAAGAAATGTGCAGACTTCGTCAACCTGTCTACAATCACCCAGATAGAATCGTATCCATCCTTCGAACGAGGAAAACCAACCACAAAATCCATAGCTATCCTTTCCCACTTCCACTCGGGAATAGGAAGAGGCTAAAGCTTCCCAGAAGGCTTATGATGTTCGGCTTTCACTTGCTGACACGTCAGACACTTAGCAACATAATCAGTGACATCCTTCTTCAATCCGTCCCACCAGTATAAGTCTATGATACTGTGGTACATCTTAGTAACACTTGGATGAACGCTGTAAGCTGTAGAATGTGCTTCCTCTAAAATCTCCTCTCTTAAATCATCCACATCAGGAACACACAATCTACCACTGATCCACAACACACCATCATCATCGAGTGTGAAATCAGTGAACTTCCCTGCTCTGACATTCTCTGCAAGCTCTTCCAGAATAGGATCTCAACTCTGAGCTGCTTTAATCCTATCCCTCAGTACAGATCGTACTTTAAACTGAGCTAGCAGTCCACCTGATCTACTAATCTTCATCATCAGACCTTGATCCACCATCAGATGCAACTCCTGGATTAATGGTCTCCTCTCAACACTGATGTGAGCAAGACTACCTGAGGACTTCCTACTCAAGGCATCTGCTACAACATTAGCTTTACCCAAATGATATAAGATCTCGCAATCATAATCCTTTAATAATTCCAACCATCTTCTCTGCCTCAAATTCAGATCTCGTTGCTGGAAAATGTACTTAAGGCTCTTGTGATCAGTAAATATCTCACAAGTCACCCCGTACAGATAATGTCTCCAAATCTTCAAAGCAAAGATCACTGCAACCATCTCAAGATCATGTGTAGGATAGTTCTGCTCATGCTTCTTTAACTGCCTCGAAGCATAGGCTATCACCCTTCCATTCTGCATCAACACACAACCAAGACCAATTCTAAAGGCATCACAGTAAACTATGAACTTATCCACACTATTTGGTAAAGCTAATACTGGCACTGTGGTCAACTTCTCCTTCAACAACTAAAAACTGTTCTCACAAACTTCTGACCACTCGAATCTAACATTCTTCTGAGTCAAGCGAGTCATAGGGGCTGCAATTCTGGAAAAATCCTGCACAAACCGCCTATAATACTTGGCTAAACCTAGAAAACTCCGAATCTCTGTAACTAAAGTAGGTCTAGGCCATTCAGATACTGCCTCAATCTTCTATGGATCAACCTGAATACCTTCTTTAGACACTACATGTCTAAGAAAAGAAACACTCTCCATCCAGAAATCACACTTCGAGAATTTAGCATAAAGCTGATGATCTCTCAGTATTTGTAGTACAATCCTCAAATGATATACATGCTCTTCCATACTCCTAGAATATACCAGTATATCATCAATGAAGACTACCATAAACTGATCCACATACGGTCTGAATACCCTGTTCATCAAGTCCATAAAAGCTTCTGGTGCATTAGTCAAACCAAAAGACATCACCAGAAACTCATAATGGCTATATCTAGTGCGGAACGCTGTCTTAGGAATATCAGTTTCACTGATACGCAGCTGATGATAACCCGACCTCAAGTCAACCTTAGAAAAGAACTGTGCACCCTGTAGCTGATAAAATAAATCATCTATCCTCGGGAGAGGATACTTATTCTTCACTGTCACCTTATTCAGCTCTCTATAGTCAATGCACAGTCTCAGGGTACCATCCTTCTTCTTCATAAACAGGACTGGTGCACCCCAAAGAGAAACACTGGGTCTGATAAAACCTTTATCCAATAACTCTTGCAACTGCTCCTTCAACTCTTTCAACTCTGCAGGAGCCATACGATAGGGTGGAATAGATATAGGAGTAGTACCTGGAACCACATCTATACAGAACTCAATCTCTCTATGAGGTGGTAAACTTGGCAACTCCTCAGGAAAAACATCAGGAAACTCACAAGCAACAGGAACATCTGTGAGTGACAACTTCTCCACTGATGTTTCCCTGACCAATGCCAAATATCCCTAACAACCTTTCCTTAATAACTTCCTGGCCGTAATAATAGAAATAAGATTCTGAGGTGCTGAACTCCTATCACCCACAAACTTAAACTCTACTTCGTTAGGAATTCTAAAAGTCACCTCCTTATTCCTACAATCTACCACGGCGAAGTGCTGAGATAACCAATCCATTCCCAAAATAACATCAAACTCCACCACATCCAACAAAATCAAATCAGAAGGTAATTCTCTATCTCCCACGAGAACTGGACAACCAGAAAGAACAATATCGGTGTCTAAGGAATCGCTTAGAGGAGTGGCAACAGACAAAGGAAAAGCCATCCTCGAAGCTTACCAACAAGATTTAGAAGCAAAAACAGGAGAAACAAATAAATACGTGGCACCCGGATCAAACAAAACCCAAGCATCCAGGTAACAAAGAGAAACAATACCTGCCACGACTGCATTAGATGCCTAAGCATCCTGCAGAGTAAGATGGAAAACTCTGGCCTGACCTCAACCTCCCTGCTGACTGGTAGAAGCCTGGCCAATACCTCTGGCACCTCCTCTAGTACCTCTACCATGACTCTATTGTGGAACAAACTGAGTGGAACTCTGATGCTGAACTGGTGGTAACTGAAATGGCACGGGTGCAGCACTAGCAATCGACTGCTGTGGGAATCACGGAATCTGCTACTGCTGATACCCGGAATAAGGACACGATCTGGCAAAATGTCCTGTCTGCCCGCATCTGAAGCATGTCAGTGGTGTTAGATAACACGGTCCCTGATGGACTCTACCGTAAGTCTGGCAAACGCTAGCAGCTGATCCTGAACTGCGACCACTGCTACTGCTGCTGCTCGAAGCACCTGACCCAAATCTGAACTATCTACGCTGACCTCCACGGCCATGTCTACTGCTCCGATGCACTCGATGCTGCTGTCTCTGACTCTGCTAAGTCGAACCTCACTGCTGACTACTCGATCCAACATGAAAACTCGAATATGGAGTAGCCTGCAATCCACTCGACTGAACTCCTAGCTGGTAATAATCAAGCATCGCTCCCTGCCTAACTAGCCTCAACTCAATCTCCTTAGCCAACTTAATCACAGACTCCAGAGTAAGGCCTGCTATAGGCATACTAGCAAAAGCTGAACCCAAACCGGTAACGTAGGTAGTAACTGCGAAATACTGATCTCGCATCATATCCTCAGCATATCTACCCAATCGAAGAAACTCTCGGGTATACTCCTCTACATATTGATCTCCACGAGAAATACTGGTCAAACGAAGATGATAGCTCAAACGAAGCGGCTCTGGACAGAATCTCCTCATAAATCGCTCTCGGAACTGAGCCCAGGTCATCGTCATCATATAGGGCTGGATCATCTGAATGAACCAATCTCGAGCTGGTCCCTCAACAGAAAACTCAACAATCATGATCCGCTGGTACTCGGTATGAGCAATCCGAGTCCTAGTCTTAATCGCATGCAGAAAATCTAACAGATCGAAAGTACCATCGAAAGCAATCCTGCCAACTCGGGCATAGAACAAAGCTACCTCAGGGTCAGACATACCCTGCTGATAGGTAGGCTAAACAATTAGAGGAACAGGAACATCAAACTCAGGCTCAACAGGCTCCTCGTCCTGTAACTCTCTCTGCCTACGGCGACCTGCCGCTCCTCGAGGTTTACCTCTGCCACGACCTTTACGCCAACTGGCTGCTCAGGAGGTAAAACCTCATCCTGAAAAGACTCATCATCCTCGGCCTCAACGACCGGTGGAGCGACACGCGCTCGCCTCCTCATACTGAAAAGACAAAATAGACAACGGAGGAATAACGCTGAAAACTAAGGTAAGGAATACTTATCAAGACATACTCGAACCTAATACACTGCAGTAGTTACCAAAAGAAAACATAACTTTAAAACTAGGGCCACAACTCACACAACTAAGCCCTGACACAGAACTCCGCTCTGATACCAACTTTATCATGATCCAAAATAGGGGCCATGACCGGCGCTAGGGAACGGGAATTCTTTCGAATCTGGAACCCGTAGTAAGCCTAAAAATAAAATAAAACATGCAATAATAACAATAACAATATTATATGCAGCGGAAATAAAAATCATAAATATCACAATAGTATATACACCAACTGGATTTAAGTTAAATCTCATCTCATAGATATATAAATCGTTTAATACAAATCCAGTTTCAATATAATACATCTCTTTAAATAAAATACATGAAATCCCACACTTTAATTCACAACTACTGCAGTGTCTAGATTATAAAAATAAGACTCAAATAAGTAATTTACACAAAGAAGCCAGGGTGAAAGAAATCCGGCGTATCGACCTGCTACTGAGGTCTGAAGAAGTTGACTCTCCTGAAAAATAGTCAATGGAGGGGAGTCAGACCTCACTGAGTGAATTACTATAATATATATACATACACACTAAGTGAAAATGCATACAATCAACAGTATATATATATATCTAATATATATACAGGCAAATTCACACAGATGCAGAAAAATCATTTTATATGTTTTATTGAAAATCATCGTTTATGAAGGATCACATAGAACCCTAGAATATCGCAACCTCATAAATAGTGTTAGACAACACTCTAGCCATACAGGCTCACTGAATCCAAATATATCCACTTAATCCATTTAGACAATAGACTGGCCCCGAGACACTAAGTCAACCGAGCTCCAACAGTCTGACTGCCAGTGTGATTGGCCCCGAGACACTTGGTCAACCGAGCTCCAGCAATCACACCTCCAAACCATATCTCACACATCAAATAATCATACTCAATCAGTATCCACAAATAAGTTAGTAATATAGCCTAAATACTATAGGTGTACCGGTACGTACTCGGTCCTAGTGCTGCCCACTAGGTAGCACGTTCTATTGATATCCTTCATCATTAATAATATAAAACATTCATTCACAAAAATAAATGATGCATGAAGTTCAATAAAATAACAACATAAACCATATATATACCGGAAATATACCAAAAGTAAACCATGTATATTTCGAGTATATATATGTCAAATGAATTCAATCAAATTATAACTTAAGCTAGAAATATATTTAAAAACATTTTAAATATATTTTATTTACAAAAACATGCATATAATTTAATAAATACCAAAAATATACTTAAATACAAATCATATTATTTATGCATTTTAATCGAAATAAACTATATATTTCTAAATCATGCATCCTAAGCATATATATATAGTATAGTAACTCACCTAGTGCGCTCCACGAGACGGGTTCGACGGGCCTGGTCCACTAGCCCTCGGTCTCGGCGCAACTAAACAAGCAATAAATAATCGACATCAGAATAAACCTAACAAAAATCCTAGAATTCGATCTAGAGTATTAAACACAGAATCAGAAATTAGGGTTCGACTGGATATCACGTTTTATGAGAATTCTATCAAAAATTCGATAGAACCTCCCCTGTAAAATGGACATCTCTCTACTCAAAAGAGTAGAGCCGACCCTGCAAAGAAATACACTTCGAAAAATAGGCTCAACACAAATCCACAACCCTTCGGTCGAACTCCAGACTACAATCTACCGACCGGGGTCCACAAACACAGAACAATTCTGAAAATACCAAGAATACCCTTATAACATAGAAATTCATTTTATAAGTAGAAATTACCTAATTAACCTTTAAACACTATAAAAACCGATAAAAACTCATTTTATTAGTAAAATCGTATATTATATACATAATTGAAAATAATTCACGAAAAATAGTTTTAATTAGTTAAAAATACTAAATAATTTGTAGAAATCATTTTTATACCTTATATAACTATTAAAACCACTTAAATTACATTTTTAGCCAATTTTATATAAAATTACCAAAATACCCCTATATATATAAATATACTTAAATTACTTCAAAAATTCACCAAAAACTATACAATTATCCAAAATTAATTTTCTCAACATATTTATCAATAATATTAATAATTAAACTCAATTAACCAATTAAATTCAATTAAAAACATAATTAACCTAATTTTCCCAAAATTCCATAAACTTCAATAATTCAAAATAAATACTTAGAAATTCATAAAAATTCCAAATAAATTCCTATAATTCATTTCAACATCTAATTTAACCATAAAACCCAATTTCATAATTTAAATAATTAATTTCCAAAAATTAGAAAGTAATATTAAAATATTCAAAAATACCCAAAAATCCAAACAATCTCCAAAAATTCCACAAAAATTCATACATGAATATTAAGCTTCTAGGATCAACATTTATGAAGGGAGTTTTCATGAATCAATCAATTCGAAGCTCAAAAAAATTAAAAACCCTAATAGGCCGAAATTGAAAATTCGAAACCTAAGCAATTCTAGACCATTTAAGCTCAAACCAAAGCTAGAATCACACTCACCGGAGCTCAAGGAGAAGAAAGAGACCGGCGGTGTCAAAAACGATGGCCGAAATCGACGTGATCGACGGTAGCTCGACTTTCGACTTCTTTGGCAAAAAATGGCTTTCAGACGCCGAAAATGACTGCTGCAGGCGGCGAGGAAGGCTGGGGAAGGTGGTGGCACACCGGACGGCACTCTCACGGCAAGGGAATGGCACGGCAGGCGTCCGGACGGTGAAGGGAAGGTGATCGGGGAAGAAGAAGCTCACGGGGGCAAAATGGTAATTTTTCAAAAGTTTTGATTTTTGATGTATAATGTGTATATATATATATATATAGATTATACTATATATTAAAATAATATTAAATCACACACATTAAATATACACCACACACATAAAATTTAATATTTTAATAATTTATACTAAATAAAAATAATTAAATAACAATAAAACTAATAAATACTTAATAAAATATTAGGGTAATACTAAACCCTAATTAAATAAATATACACACACATAGGCTTTATTTAGTATTTTAAAAAAATACGCATGAGTTCATGCATGTTCGAAAATATATTTAAAATAATTAATAATAAATTATTTACGTGAAAATTTCCCCGAAAATGCAAGTCCCGGGAAAATTTTACGTAAAGCACTGTAAATAATACACAATAATTAAAATAAGTTTTAAATACATATTAACTCGTAAAAATATCATATATATATTCAAAATTTATTAACACTGCATATCCCAGTACAGTGTAAAAATATTTAAAATTACGGGATATTATAGCCGGATTTTTGATAGAATTCTTGTAAAACGTGATGTTCGATCGAATTCCTATTTTAATTCTGTGTCTAGTATTCTAGATCGAGTCTTTGGAATTCTGATAGAATTATTCTGATATTCTGTGATTGTTTGTTTGTTTAGTTGCACTGAGACCAAGGCCAAGTGGACTAGGCCCATCGGACCCATCTCGAGGAACACAATAAACAGTGAATTGTTATTTTATATATATATGTATTTTAGGGTGCATGTTTTAGAAATGTATGGTTTATTTTGATAAATATGCATAAATGATTTAATTAGTATTTAAGTTTATTTTTGGTTTATTTTAAACTATACGCATGTTTTGTTAATGAATTATGCTTAAAATGATATATTTCTAGTCTATTTTGTAATTTAATTGGATTTATTTGAAGTATATATACTCGAAATGTACCTGGTTTACTTTTGGTATATTTCTAGTATATATATGATTTATGTTGCTGTTTATTTCAAATTCATGCATCATTTATTTTTATGAATGTATGTTTTATATTTAAAATGAAGGATATCAATAGAACATGCTACCTAGTGGGCAACACTAGGACCGAGTATGTACCGATACGTTGATAGCATTTAAGCTATATTACTAACCTATTTGTGGATATTGATTGGATTGATTGATTTATTTGATGTGTGATATAATTTGAGAGTGTGATTGCTGGAGCTCGATTGACCAAGTGTCTCGGGGCCAATCACACTGACAATCAGACTACTGGAGCTTAGTTGACTTAGTGTCTCGGGGCCAGTCTACAGTCCAAATGGAACAAGTGAATATATTTGGAATAAGTGAGCCTGTATGGCTAGAGTGTTGCCTAACACTATTTTAAGGTTGCGATTTTCTAAGGTTCTATTTGATCCTTTATAAATAGTGGTTTTCAATAAAAATATATAAAATGATTTTATTGCATCTGTGTGTATTTGTTTGTATACATATGTATTATATATGCTTTTAACTGTGTGCATTGTCATTTAGTTATGCATGTATATATATTATAACAATTCACTCAGTGAGGTCTGACTCCCCTCCATTGACTAATTTTCAAGAGAGTTATCATCTTCAGACCTCAGTAGCAGACCCATAAGCCGGATTTCTTTCGCCCCGGCTTCATTATGTAAGCTGCTTATTTGAGTTTTATTTTATAATCTAGACACTGTTGTAGTTGTATATAGTTGTGGAGTTTATGTATCATATTTGAATGAGTTATGTACTATAAATATTTGAACTAGATTTATATTAATAGTTTATTTATATATGAGATGAGATTGTTCGTTTTAATTATTTTTGATGGATTACTGTTTTAATATTTATGATTTATTTCCGCTGCAGAGTATTTTAATTATGTTATTATTATTATTGCATGTTTTATTTTATTTTAAGGCTTGCTACGGGTTTCGGATTCGAAAGAATTCCCGTTCCCTAGCGCCAGTCATGGCCCCTATTTTGAGTCTTGACAGTATATTTCTAAATAAATGCATGTTATTTTTATTGATTTTTACTTGTATGATTATAGTATACTATTGGTTTATTTTTTTTGTATATTTTATGATTAATTTGAATTCATCTGACATTTATATACTCGAAATATACTTAATTTATTTTAGGTATATTTCTGGTATATATATGGTTTATTTACTATTATGAATGTCATTCTACATTATTTATTTTCCGAATGGATGAATTATTTTAAATGAAGGATTAGGCAGCACTAGGACCGAGTACATATCGGTGCGATAGATTGTAGGGTTAAATTACTAACTTATTTATGGAAATTATGATTTGATTGAGATGTGATGTGATTTATGGTGTGATTGCTAGAGCTCGATTGACCAAGTGTGTCGGGTCCAATCACACTGACAGTCAGACTGCTGGAGCTCAGTTGACTTAGTGTCTCAGGAACAGTCTACTGTCCATATGGATTAAGTGAATTTATTTGGAATTAAGTGAGCTTGCATGGCTAGAGTGATGTTATTGTTGTTTGAGGTCACGAATAAATAAGGTTCTATTTGATCCTTCATAAATTGATGTTTTTTAGTATTATTGTATAAAGTGATTTTTAGCATCTATGTGTATATATCTGTATATATATTTATTATATGTTGTCACGACTTAAACTAGGAGTCACGATCGGCGCTAGGGAACTGGAATTCTTTCGAATCTGGAACCCGTAGCAAGCCTTAAAAAATAAAATTATGCAATAATTAAATAAAAATACGACAGAATTAAAATTTTTTGAATCAATATATAAAATAAATACTCCAAATCCTTTCATACATAAATACGTAATCATACAGTGTTCAATTATAAATTTTCAGAGTATATAATATCAAAAAAATATAATACTCTTTTGATACAATAACATTACTACTGCAGTTTCTAGAATACAAATCAGAGTTCAAAATATACATTTGCATAAAATAGCCGGGACTGAAGAACACCAGCGAGGAACTCTACAACTAAGGTCTGACGATATGGGATCTCCTGAAAAAAATAATTGAGGGGGGTCAGACCTCATTGAGTGAATTATTATACTATATATACATGCAATCTAAATCATAACAATCAGGCATTATTATATATATGTATATACATGTCACGACCCAAAACAGAGGCCATGATCGACACTAGAGAACGAGAATTCTTTCGATTCCGGAACCCGTAGCAAGCCTTAAAATAAAATAAAACAAAACATACAATAATAATAATAACATAATTAAAATAATTTACAGTGGAAATAAAATCATAAATAATGAAATAATAATCCACCACGGGATTTAAGTCAATAACTCATCTTGTATATATAAATAAATCTTTTAATACAATCCAGTTCAAATATTTAAAGTATATAACTCATACCAATATAATACAATATTTTGTTTTATAAATTTTACAACTATTGCAATATCTAGATTAAATAAAATAAAACTCAGGTGAGCAGTTTATATAATAAAGCTGGGGTAGAAGAAATCCGGCATACGCGTCTGCTACTGAGGTCTGAAGACGATGACTCTCCTGAAAAATAGTCAACGGAGGGGAGTCAGACCTCACTGAGTGAATTACTATAATATATATACATGCATACTAAATGACAATGCACACAGTCAAAAGTATATATAATACGTAAGTATACAAGCAAATACACACAGATGCAATAAAATCATTTTATATATTTTTACTGAAAATCACTGCTTATGAAGTGTCACGACCCAAAACAGGGGCCATGACCGGCGCTAGGGAACGGGAATTCTTTCGAATCCGGAACCCGTAGCAAGCCTAAAAATAAAATAAATATGCAATAATAACCATAAAAATATAATATGCAGCGGAAAATAAAATCATAAATATTACAATATCATCCATAACAACTGGATATAATTCAAAACTCATCACATCGCATATATAATCTCATAAATGTATAATCTTATACAAATCCAGTTTTACTATAATACATCTCTTTAAAACACATACTTTAATATACAACTACTGAAAATCACAACTACTGAAAATCACAACTACTGCAGTATCTAGATGAAATAAATAAGACTCAAGTATACAATTTACATAAAGAAGCCGGGGCGGAAGAAATCCGGCGTATCGACCTGCTACTGAGGTCTGAGGAAGTTGACTCTCCTGAAAAATAGTCAACGGAGGGGAGTCAGACCTCACTGAGTGAATTACTATAGTATATATACATACACTCTAAGTGATAATGCAAACAGTCAACAGTATATGAGTAATATGTATATATACAGGCAAGTTCATACAGATGCAGAAAAATCATTTTATATATTTTGTCTGAAAATCAACTTTTATGAAGGATCACATAGAACCCTAGAATATCGCAACCTCAGAAAAATAGTGTTAAACAACACTCTAGCCATACAGGCTCACTAATTCCAAATATATCCACTTAATCCATATGGACAGTAGACTGGCCCCGAGACACTAAGTCAACCGAGCTCCAGCAGTCTGACTGCCAGTGTGATTGGCCCCGAGACACTTGGTCAACCGAGCTCCAGCAATCACACCCACAAACCACATCTCACATATATCAATAATCATAATCAAATCGATATCCACAAATAGTCAGTAATAAAGCCTAAATACTATAGGCGTACCGGTACGTACTCGGTCCTAGTGCTGCCCACTAGGTAGCACGTTCTATTGATATCCTTCAGTAATAAATAATAAAACATTCATTCACAAAAATAAATGATGCATGGATATAAATGAAATAGCAATATAAACCATATATATACCGAAAATATACCAAACATAAACCAGGTATATTTTGAGTATATATATGTCAAATAAATCCAATCAAATCATGAATTAAACTAAAAATATATTTAAAAACATTTTAAATATATTTTATTATTAAAACATGTATATAATTTATTATATACCAAAAATATACTTGAATATAAATCATGTTATTTATGCATATTTAGTCAAAATAAAACATGCATTTTCTAAATCATGCATCCTAAGCATATATATATAATATAGTAACTTACCTAATGCGCTCCACGAGACAGGTCCGACGGGCCTGGTCCACTAACCCTCGGTCTCGGCGCAACTAAACAAGAAATAATTAATCGACATCAGAATAACCCTAACAGAAATCCTAGAATTAAATCTAGAGTATTCAACACAGAATCGGAAATTAGGGTTCGACTGGATATCACGTTTTACGAGAATTCTACCGGAAATCCGGCAGAACCTCCCCTGTAAAACGGACATCTCTCTACTCAAAAGAGTAGAGCCGACCCTGCAAAGAAAATACACTTCAAAAATAAACACCACAATCAATCACAACCCCTCGGTCGGACTCCAGACTACAATCTGTCGACCGGGGTCCACAAACACAGAATATATATTCAAATATACCAAAAATATCCTTAAATCATAAAAATACATTTCATACGTAGAAATTACATAATTAACCTTGAAACACTGTAAAAATCGATTAAAACTCATTTTATTAGAAAAACCGTATATTATATATATAATTGAAAATAATTCCCGGAAAATAGTTTTAATTAGTTAAAAATACCAAATATTTTGTAGAAATCATTTTTATACCTTAAATAAATATTAAAACCAATTAAATTACATTTTTAGACAATTTAGGGTAAAATTACCAAAATACCCCTATATATATATATACCTAATTTACTTCAAAAATTCACCAAAAATCATACACTTATCCAAAATTAATTTTCTCAACATATTTATCAATAATATCAATAATTAAACTCAATTAACCAATTAAATTCAAATAAAAACACAATTAACTTAATTTTCCAAAATCACCTAAACTTCAATAATTAAAAATAAATACTTAGAAATTCATAAAAATTCCAAATAAATTTCTATAATTCATTTCAACACCTAATTCAACCATAAACTCCAATTTCATAATTTAAATAATTAATTTCCGAAAATTAGAAAATAATATTAAAATATTCAAAAATACCCAAAAATCCAAACAATCTCCAAAAATTCTACAAAAATTCATACATGAAGATTAAACTACCAGGAACAACATTTGTGAAGGAAGTTTCCATGAATCATCCAAATTGAAGCTCAAAAAAATCGAAAACCAAAAGTGGCCGAAATATTCAACTCAAAACCTAAGCAATTCTAGACCGTTTTAGCTCAAACAAAAGCTAGAATAACACTCACCGGAGCTCAAGGAGAAGATAGAGACCGGCGGTGTCGAAAACGGTGGCCGGAGGAGGGAGAAACCACGGTGGGAAGATGGGTGGTCCGGCGGGTATCTACGGGAGAAGAAGAAGAAGAAGAAGAAAAAGAAAAAGAAAGAAAAGGAAAGAGAAAGGAAAAGAAAAAAAGAAAGAAAAAGGAAAAGAAAAAGAGAAAAAGAAAAAGAAAAAAAAAAGAAAAAAGAAAAAAAAAATAATAAATTTTAATAATTAAATAATAAATAAAATAATCAAATAATAATAAATAAATAATAAAATATTAGGGTAATAATAAACCCTAATTAAATAAATATACACACAGGCTTTATTTAATAATTTAAAAATATGTATGAGTTCATGCAAACCCGTAAATACATTTAACATAATTAATAATAAATTGTTTACGTGAAAATTTCCCCGAAAATGAAAGTCCCGGGAAAATTTTACGTAAAATACTGAAAATAATAGACAGTAATTAAAATAGGTTTAAAATACATATCAACTCATAAAAATATCGTATAAAATACAAAAATCACTGACACTGCATATCCCGGTACAGTGTAAAAATATTTTTAAAATTACGGGATATTACAGTCTTCCCCCCTTACAGGAATTCGTCCCCGAATTCTAAAAACAAGATTACAGAATCAGGAAGGAAAGAGATACGGGTAAGAAGCTCGCATCTCAGCTTCAGTCTCCCACGTATGCTCTTCAACTCTGTCGCTACGCCACAAAACCTTGACCATCGGAATCTGCTTCGATCGCAACTGTCGAACTTGAAAATCAACGATCGCCACAGGTTCTTCCACAAACGTCAAATCTTCACTCACTTCCACACTGTCTGGTTGCAACACATGTGAAGGATCTGAGATATACTTCCTCAACATCGAGATATGAAATACTGGATGCACCTGCGACATACTCGGAGGCAAATCCAACCGATATGCAACAGTGCCAATTCTCTCCAGAATCTCAAACGGTCCAATATATCTCGGTGCTAACTTACCCTTCCTACCAAATCTCATCACACCCTTCATCGGAGATACTTTCAGAAAAACGAAATCTCCAACCTGAAACTCCACATCTCTGCGCCTAGGATCCGCATAACTCTTCTGTCTGCTAACTGCGGTCTCTAATCTCCGCTTGATCACGGCGACTTTCTCTGCAGCATCCTGAATCATCTCTGGTCTAGTCAAAGCTCTCTCACCGATCTCATCCCAACACAACGGGGATCTACACTTCCTTCCATACAACGCCTCATATGGTGCCATGCCAATACTGCTATGGTAGCTATTATTATATGCAAACTCCACAAGCGACAAATGATCATCCCAGCTACCTCCCAAATCCAAGACACACATCCTCAACATATCTTCTAGTGTCTGGATCGTCCTCTCAGACTGACCATCTGTCTGAGGATGAAAAGCAGTACTGAAATCCAACCTAGTGCCCATCGCTTCCTGCAACTTCTGCCAAAAACGAGAAGTAAACACTGAACCTCTGTCTGACACAATGGACACAGGTACTCCATGAAGGCATACAATATGCTTCACGTACAACTTCGCCAATCTAGCAACTGAATATGTGGCTTTCACAGGCAAGAAATGTGCAGACTTCGCCAATCTGTCTACAATCACCCAGATGGAATCGTATCCATCCTTCGAACGAGGTAAACCGACCACAAAATCCATAGCTATCCTTTCCCACTTCCACTCGGGAATAGGAAGAGGCTGAAGCTTCCCAGAAGGCTTCTGATGTTCGGCTTTCACTTGCTGACAAGTCAAGCACTTAGCAACATAATCAGCAACATCCTTCTTCAATCCATCCCACCAGTATAAATCTCTGATACTGTGGTACATCTTAGTAACACCAGGATGAACGCTGTAAGCTATAGAATGTGCTTCCTCTAGGATCTCTTCTCTCAAATCATCCACATCAGGAACACACAATCTACCACTGATCCACAACACACCATCATCATCGAGTGTGAAATCAGTGAACTTCCCTGCTCTGACATTCTCTGCAAGCTCTTCCAGAATAGGATCTCGGCTCTGAGCTGCTTTAATCCTATCCCTTAGTACAGATCGTACTTTAAACTGAGCTAACAGTCCACCTGATCTACTGATCTTCATCATCAGACCTTGATCCACCATCAAATGCAACTCCTGGATCAATGGTCTCCTCTCCACACCGATGTGAGCAAGACTACCTGAGGACTTCCTACTCAATGCATCTGCTACCACATTAGCTTTACCCAGATGGTAAAGAATCTCGCAATCATAATCCTTCAACAGTTCCAACCATCTCCTCTGCCTCAAATTCAGATCTCGCTGCTGGAAAATGTACTTAAGGCTCTTGTGATCAGTAAATATCTCACAAGTCACCCCGTACAAATAATGTCTCCAAATCTTCAAAGCAAAGATCACTGCAGCCATCTCAAGATCATGTGTAGGATAGTTCTGCTCATGCTTCTTCAACTGCCTCGAAGCATAGGCTATCACCCTTCCATTCTGCATCAACACACAACCAAGACCAATTCTAGAGGCATCACAGTAAACTGTGAACTTATCCACACTATTAGGCAAAGCTAATACTGGCGCTGTGGTCAACTTCTCCTTCAACAACTGAAAACTATTCTCACAAGCTTCTGACCACTCAAATCTAACATTCTTCTAAGTCAAGCGAGTCATAGGGGCTGCAATCCTGGAAAAATCCTGCACAAACCGCCTATAATACCCGGCTAAACCCAGAAAACTCTGAATCTCAGTAACTGAAGTAGGTCTAGGCCACTCAGATACTGCTTCAACCTTCTGTGGATCAACCTGAATACCTTCTTTAGACACTACGTGTCCAAGAAAAGAAACACTCTCCATCCAGAAATCACACTTCGAGAATTTAGCATAAAGCTGATGATCTCTCAGTGTCTGTAGTACAATCCTCAAATAATATACGTGCTCTTCCATACTCTTCGAATATACTAGTATATCATCAATGAAGACTACCACAAACTGATCCACATACGGTCGGAATACTCTGTTCATCAGGTCCATAAAAGCTGCTGGTGCATTAGTCAAACCAAAAGACATCACCAGAAACTCATAATGACCATAACGAGTACGGAACGCTGTCTTAGGAATATCAGCTTCACTGATCCGCAGCTGATGATAACCCGACCTCAAGTCGACCTTAGAAAAGAATTATGCACCCTGGAGCTGATCAAACAAATCATCTATCCTCAGGAGAGGATACTTGTTCTTCACTGTCACCTTATTCAGCTCTCTATAGTCAATGCACAGTCTCAGGGTACCATCCTTCTTCTTCACAAACAAGACTGGTGCACCCCAAGGAGAAACACTAGGTCTGATAAAACCCTTCTCCAACAACTCTTGCAATTGCTCCTTCAACTCTCTCAACTCTGCAGGAGCCATACGATAGGGTGGCATAGATATAGGAGTAACACCTGGAACCACATCTATACAGAACTCAATCTCTCTATGAGGTGGTAAACCTGGCAACTCCTCGGGAAAAACATCAGGAAACTCACAAGCAACAGGAACATCTGTGAGTGACAACTTCTCCACTGACGTATCCCTAACCAATGCCAAAAACCCCTGACAACCTTTCCTCAACAACTTCCTAGCAGAAATAACAGAAATAAGATTCTGAGGTGCTGAACTCCTGTCACCAACAAACTTAAAATCTTCTTCACCAGGAATTCTAAAAGTCACCTCCTTATTCCTGCAATCAACTACGGCAAAGTGCTGAGACAACCAATCCATTCCCAAAATAACATCGAACTCCATCACATCCAACAAAATCAAATCAGCGGGTAATTCTCTATCTCCCACGAGAACTGGACAACCAGAAAGAACAATATCGGCGTCCAAAGAATCACTCAGAGGAGTGGCAACAGACAAAGGAAAAGCCATCCTAGAAGCTTGCCAACAAGATTTAGAAGCAAAAATAGGAGAAACAAACGAATGCGTGGCACCCGGATCAAACAAAACCAAAGCATCCAGGTAACAAACAGAAAGAATACCTGCCACGACTGCATTAGATGCCTGAGCATCCTGCTGAGTCAGATGAAAAACTCTGGCCTGGCCTCGACCTCCCTGCTGACTGGTAGAAGCCTGGCCAACACCTCGGGTACCTCCTCTCGTACCTCTACCACGACTCTGCTGTGGAACAAACTGAGTAGAACTCTGATGCTGAGCTGGTGGTAACTGAAATGGCATAGGTGCAGCACTAGCAATCGACTGCTGTGGGAATCACGGAATCTGCTGCTGCTGATACCCGGGGTAAGGACACGATCTGGCAAAATGTCCTGTCTGCCCGCATCTGAAGCATGTCAACGGTGTCAGATAACACGGTCCCTGATGGACTCTACCACAAGTCTGACAAACACTGGCCGCTGATCCAGAACTACGACCACTGCTGCTGCTCGAAGCACCTGACCCAAATCTGAACGATCTACGCTGACCTCCACGACCATGTCTACTGCTCCGATGCACTCGCTGCTGCTGTCTCTGACTCTGTTGAGTCGAACCTCGCTGCTGACTACTCGAACCAACATGAAAACTCGAATACGGAGTAGTCTGCAATCCACTCGACTGAACTCCCAACTGGTAATAATCAGGCATCGCTCCCTGCCTAACTAATCTCAGCTCGATCTCCTTAGCTAGCTCAATCACAGACTCGAGAGTAAGACCTGCTGTGGGCATACCAGCAAAAGCTGAACCCAAACCAGTAACATAGGTAGTAACAGCGAAATACTGATCTCGCATCAGATCCTCAGCATATCTACCCAGACGAAGAAACTCTCGGGTATACTCCTCTACTGATCGATCTCCACGAGAAATACTAGTCAGACGAAGACGATAGCTCAAACGAAGAGGCTCTGGACAAAATCTCCTCATGAATCGCTCTCGAAACTGAGCCCATGTCATCGTCATCATATAGGGCTGGATCATCTGAATGAACCAATCCAAGGCTGGTCCCTCGACAGACAACTCAACAATCATGATCCTCTGGTACTCGGTATGAGCAGTCCGAGTCCTAGTCTCAATCGCATGCAGAAAATCTAAAGGATCAGAAGTCCCATCAAAAGCAATCCTGCCAACTCTGGCATAGAACAAAGCTGCCTCAGGGTCAGACATACCCTGCTGATAGGCAGGCTGAACAGGCTGAACAACAGGAGGAACAGGAATATCAAAATCAGGCTCAACAGGCTCCTCGTCCTGTAACTCTCTCTGCCTACGGCGACCTGCCGCTCCTCGAGGTCTACCCCTGCCACGACCTCTACGTCTAACTGGCGGCTCAGGAGGTAAAACCTCATCCTGAAAAGACTCATCATCCTCGGCCTCAACGACCGGTGGAGCGACACGCGCTCGCCTCCTCATTCTGAAAAGACAAACGGAAAGATTCAGACAAAACAGACAACGGAGGAATAACGCTGAAAACTACAGCAAGGAATACTCATCAAGACATACTCGAACCTAATACACTGCAGTAGTCCAACAGAAAACACAACTTTAAAACTAGGGCCACAACTCACAAAACTAAGCCCTGACACAGAACTCCACTCTGAAACGAACTTCGCTCTGATACCAACTTTGTCACGACCCAAAACAGGGGCCATGACCGGCGCTAGGGAACGGGAATTCTTTCGAATCCGGAACCCGTAGCAAGCCTAAAAATAAAATAAATATGCAATAATAACCATAAAAATATAATATGCAGCGGAAAATAAAATCATAAATATTACAATATCATCCATAACAACTGGATATAATTCAAAACTCATCACATCGCATATATAATCTCATAAATGTATAATCTTATACAAATCCAGTTTTACTATAATACATCTCTTTAAAACACATACTTTAATATACAACTACTGAAAATCACAACTACTGAAAATCACAACTACTGCAGTATCTAGATGAAATAAATAAGACTCAAGTATACAATTTACATAAAGAAGCCGGGGCGGAAGAAATCCGGCGTATCGACCTGCTACTGAGGTCTGAGGAAGTTGACTCTCCTGAAAAATAGTCAACGGAGGGGAGTCAGACCTCACTGAGTGAATTACTATAGTATATATACATACACTCTAAGTGATAATGCAAACAGTCAACAGTATATGAGTAATATGTATATATACAGGCAAGTTCATACAGATGCAGAAAAATCATTTTATATATTTTGTCTGAAAATCAACTTTTATGAAGGATCACATAGAACCCTAGAATATCGCAACCTCAGAAAAATAGTGTTAAACAACACTCTAGCCATACAGGCTCACTAATTCCAAATATATCCACTTAATCCATATGGACAGTAGACTGGCCCCGAGACACTAAGTCAACCGAGCTCCAGCAGTCTGACTGCCAGTGTGATTGGCCCCGAGACACTTGGTCAACCGAGCTCCAGCAATCACACCCACAAACCACATCTCACATATATCAATAATCATAATCAAATCGATATCCACAAATAGTCAGTAATAAAGCCTAAATACTATAGGCGTACCGGTACGTACTCGGTCCTAGTGCTGCCCACTAGGTAGCACGTTCTATTGATATCCTTCAGTAATAAATAATAAAACATTCATTCACAAAAATAAATGATGCATGGATATAAATGAAATAGCAATATAAACCATATATATACCGAAAATATACCAAACATAAACCAGGTATATTTTGAGTATATATATGTCAAATAAATCCAATCAAATCATGAATTAAACTAAAAATATATTTAAAAACATTTTAAATATATTTTATTATTAAAACATGTATATAATTTATTATATACCAAAAATATACTTGAATATAAATCATGTTATTTATGCATATTTAGTCAAAATAAAACATGCATTTTCTAAATCATGCATCCTAAGCATATATATATAATATAGTAACTTACCTAATGCGCTCCACGAGACAGGTCCGACGGGCCTGGTCCACTAACCCTCGGTCTCGGCGCAACTAAACAAGAAATAATTAATCGACATCAGAATAACCCTAACAGAAATCCTAGAATTAAATCTAGAGTATTCAACACAGAATCGGAAATTAGGGTTCGACTGGATATCACGTTTTACGAGAATTCTACCGGAAATCCGGCAGAACCTCCCCTGTAAAACGGACATCTCTCTACTCAAAAGAGTAGAGCCGACCCTGCAAAGAAAATACACTTCAAAAATAAACACCACAATCAATCACAACCCCTCGGTCGGACTCCAGACTACAATCTGTCGACCGGGGTCCACAAACACAGAATATATATTCAAATATACCAAAAATATCCTTAAATCATAAAAATACATTTCATACGTAGAAATTACATAATTAACCTTGAAACACTGTAAAAATCGATTAAAACTCATTTTATTAGAAAAACCGTATATTATATATATAATTGAAAATAATTCCCGGAAAATAGTTTTAATTAGTTAAAAATACCAAATATTTTGTAGAAATCATTTTTATACCTTAAATAAATATTAAAACCAATTAAATTACATTTTTAGACAATTTAGGGTAAAATTACCAAAATACCCCTATATATATATATACCTAATTTACTTCAAAAATTCACCAAAAATCATACACTTATCCAAAATTAATTTTCTCAACATATTTATCAATAATATCAATAATTAAACTCAATTAACCAATTAAATTCAAATAAAAACACAATTAACTTAATTTTCCAAAATCACCTAAACTTCAATAATTAAAAATAAATACTTAGAAATTCATAAAAATTCCAAATAAATTTCTATAATTCATTTCAACACCTAATTCAACCATAAACTCCAATTTCATAATTTAAATAATTAATTTCCGAAAATTAGAAAATAATATTAAAATATTCAAAAATACCCAAAAATCCAAACAATCTCCAAAAATTCTACAAAAATTCATACATGAAGATTAAACTACCAGGAACAACATTTGTGAAGGAAGTTTCCATGAATCATCCAAATTGAAGCTCAAAAAAATCGAAAACCAAAAGTGGCCGAAATATTCAACTCAAAACCTAAGCAATTCTAGACCGTTTTAGCTCAAACAAAAGCTAGAATAACACTCACCGGAGCTCAAGGAGAAGATAGAGACCGGCGGTGTCGAAAACGGTGGCCGGAGGAGGGAGAAACCACGGTGGGAAGATGGGTGGTCCGGCGGGTATCTACGGGAGAAGAAGAAGAAGAAGAAGAAAAAGAAAAAGAAAGAAAAGGAAAGAGAAAGGAAAAGAAAAAAAGAAAGAAAAAGGAAAAGAAAAAGAGAAAAAGAAAAAGAAAAAAAAAAGAAAAAAGAAAAAAAAAATAATAAATTTTAATAATTAAATAATAAATAAAATAATCAAATAATAATAAATAAATAATAAAATATTAGGGTAATAATAAACCCTAATTAAATAAATATACACACAGGCTTTATTTAATAATTTAAAAATATGTATGAGTTCATGCAAACCCGTAAATACATTTAACATAATTAATAATAAATTGTTTACGTGAAAATTTCCCCGAAAATGAAAGTCCCGGGAAAATTTTACGTAAAATACTGAAAATAATAGACAGTAATTAAAATAGGTTTAAAATACATATCAACTCATAAAAATATCGTATAAAATACAAAAATCACTGACACTGCATATCCCGGTACAGTGTAAAAATATTTTTAAAATTACGGGATATTACATGAAGGATCAAATAGAACCCTAGAAAATTGCAATCTCAAAATAGTATCAGACAACACTCTAGCCATACAGGCTCACTTATTCCAATATATTCACTTATTCCATTTGGACAGTAGACTGGCCCCGAGACACTAAGTCAACTGAGCTCCAGCAGTCTGACTGTCAGTGTGATTGGCCCCGAGACACTTGGTCAACCGAGCTCCAGCAATCACACTCCCAAATCATATCTCATACATCAAATAATCAAATCCAATCAATATCCACAAATGGTTAGTAGTATAGCCTAAATGCTATCAGCGTACCGATACGTACTCGGTCCTAGTGCTGCCCACTAGGTAGCACGTTCTATTGATATCCTTCGTTAAAATATAAAACATACATTCATAAAATTAAATGATGCATGAATTTAAATAAAATAGCAACATAAACCATATATATACTAGAAATATACCAAAAGTAGACCAAGTACATTTCGAGTATATATACGTTAAATAAATCCAATTAAATTACCAAAATAAACTAGAAATATATTCAAAACATTTTAAACATAATTCATTAATAAAACATGCATATAGTTTAAAATATATCAAAAATAAACCAAAAATAAACCAAAAGTAAACTAAAAATAAACTTAAGTACTAATTAAACCAATATGCATATTTAATCAAAATAAGACATATATTTCTAAAATCATGCACCCTAGAGCATATATATATAAAATAGCAACTCACTATTATTGCGCTCCTCGAGATGGGTCCGATGGGCCTGGTCCACTAGGCCTCGATCTTGGCACAACTAAACAAACAAATGACAACAGAAATCAGAATAAATCTAACAGAAGTTCTAAAGACTCGATCTAGAATACTAAACATAGAATTATGATTAGAGTTCGACTGGACATCACATTTTACGAGAATTCTATCAAAAATTCAGTAGAACCTCCCCTGTAAAACGGACATCTCTCTACTCAAAGAGTAGAGCCAACCCTGCAAAGAAATACACTTCAAAAATAAACACAGAATTCACAATCACAATCCCTCGGTCAGACTCCAAACTACAATTCACCAACCGAGGTCCACAATTCACAGAATATTTACAAAATACTGAAAATACCCTTATATAATAAAAATGCATTTTATAAGTAGAAATTACGTAATTAACCTTAAAACACATGAAAAATCGATGAAAACTCATTTTATTAGAAAAATCGTATATTATACATTTAATTTGAAAATAATTTATGAAAAATAGCTTTAATTAGTTAAAAATACTAAATAATTTGTAGAAATCATTTTTATACCCTAAATAACTATCAAAACCGATTTAATTACATTTTTAGCCAATTTAATGTAAAATTACCAAAATACTCCTATATATATATATACTAAAATTAATCCAAAAATTCACCAAAAATAATATAATTGCACAAAATTAATTTTCTCAACATATATTTCAATAATATCAATAAATATACTTATAAAATACAGTCTACCGACCGGGGTCCACAATTCACAGAATAATATAAAAATACCAAAAATACCCTTATATCATAGAAATACATTTAATAAGTAGAAATTACGTAATTAACCCTAAAACACATTAAAAATTGATAAAACTCATTTTATTTAGAAAAATCGTATATTATATATATAATTGAAAATAATTCACGAAAAATAGTTTTAATTAATTGAAAATACTAAATAATTTGTAGAAATAATTTTTATACCTTAAATAACTATTAAAACCAATTTAATTACATTTTTAGTCAATTTAGGGTAAAATTACCAAAATACCCCTATATATATAAATATACTAAAATTCATTCAAAAATTCACCAAAAATAGTATAATTATCCAAACTTAATTTTCTCCATATATTTATCAATAATATCAATAAATAAACTCAATTAACCAATTAAATTCAATTAAAAACACAATTAACCTAATTTTCCAAAATTACATAAACCTAAATAAATTCAAAATAAGTACATAGAAATTCATAAAAATCCCAAATAAATTTCTATAATTCATTTAAACACCTATAATTATCATAAAACAAAATTTCATAATTTAATTAATTAATTTTCGAAAATTAGAAAATAATATTAAAATATTCAAAAATACCCAAAAATCAAAATAATCTCCAAAAATTCACACATGTAGATTAAGCTAAGGGGAACAAAATTTGTGAAGGAATTTTTCATGAATCAATCAATTCAAAGTTCAAAAAAATCCAGAACCCTAAAATGGTCGAATTACCAAAATCGAAATCTAAGCAAATCAAGACCATTTTAAGTGAAACAAAGTTTGGAATCACACTCACCAGTGCTCAAGGAGAAGAAAGAGACTGGCGGTGTCAAAAATGGTGGCTGGAATCGGCTTGGTCGACGTTGCTTTCACTTTCGGATTTTCGACCAAAAAGGGGCTTCCCGACGCCGGAAACAACTACAGCAGGCGGCGGGGAAGGCTGGGGAAGGAGGTGGCACGCCGGGAGGCACACCGATGGCAAGAGAATGGCGTGACAGACGGTGGTTGGCGATGAGAGGTGATCGAGGAAGAAGGAGGAGGAGTCGGGGTGAAATGGTAATTTGCCAAAAATTTTGATTTTTAACACTATAATATGTATATATATATACTTTACACTATATATTAAAATAATATAAAATCACACACATTAAATATACACCACACACATATAATTTAATATTTTAAAATTTAATACTAAATAAAAATAATTAAATAACAATAAAACTAATTAATAAGTAATAAAATATTAGGGTAATTAATTAAACGCTAAATAAATAAATAAATACACATATATACGTTATTTAGTATTTTAAAAATATATATGAGTTCATGCAAGTCTGAAAATCTATTTAATATAATTAATAATAAATAATTTACGTAAAATTTCCCCGAAAATAGTATTCTCGGGAAAATTTTACGTAAAGCACTTAAAATAATATACAATAATTAAAATAAGTTTTAAATACATATCAACTCGTAAAAATATCATAATTATATAAAAAATTATTAACACTGCATATCTCGATGCAGTATTAAAATATTTAAAAACACGGGATATTACAGTCTTCCCCCCTTACAAGAATTTGTCCCCGAATTCCAGGAAGAAAATGATCACAAGATCAAGAAGGGAAGAGATACGGGTAAGAAGCTCGCATCTTAGCTTCAGTCTCCCACTTATGCTCCTCAACTCTATTGCTACGCCAGAGAACCTTGACCATCGGAATCTGCTTCGAACGCAACTGTCGGACTTGATAATCAATGATTGTCACCGGTTCTTCCACAAACGTCAAATCTTCACTCACTTCTACACTGTCGGGCTGCAACACGTGTGAAGGGTCTAAGATATACTTCCTCAGCATCGAGATATGAAATACTGGATACCTGTGACATATTCGGAGGCAAATCCAACCGATATGCAACAGTGCCAACTCTCTCCAGAATCTCAAACGGTCCGATATATCTCGATGCCAACTTACCCTTCCTACCAAATCTCATCACACCCTTCATCAGAGATACCTTCAGAAAAACAAAATCTCCAACCTGAAATTCCACATCTCTGCGCCTAGGATCCACATAGCTCTTATACCTGCTAACTGCGGTCTCTAATCTTTGCTTAATCACGGTGACTTTCTCTGCAGCATCCTGAACCATCTTAGGTCCAGTCAAAGCTCTTTCACCAATCTCATCCCAACTCAGAGGGGATCTACACTTCCTTCTATACAAAGCCTCATATGGTGCCATACCAATACTGCTATAGTAGCTGTTATTATATGCAAACTCTATAAGTGGCAAATGATCATCCCAGCTACCTCCTAAATCCAGGACACACATCCTCAACATATCTTCCAGTGTCTGGATCATCCTCTCAGATTGACCATCTATCTGAGGATGAAAAGTAGTACTGAAGTCTAACCTAGTGCCCATCGCTTCCTATTACTTCTGCCAAAAATGAGAGGTAAATACTGAACCTCTGTCTAACACAATGGACACAGGTACTCCATGAAGGCATATAATATGCTTCACATACAGCTTCGCCAATCTAGCTACAGAATAAGTGGCTTTCATAGGTAAGAAATGTGCAGACTTCATCAACCAGTCTACAATCACCCAGATGGAATCGTATCCATCCTTAGAACGAGGTAAACCTACCACAAAATCCATAGCTATCCTTTCCCACTTCCACTCGGGAATAGGAAGAGGCTGAAGCTTCCCAGAAGGCTTCTGATGTTCGGCTTTCACTTGCTGACATGTCAGACACTTAGCAACATAATCAGTGACATCCTTCTTCAATCCATCCTACCAGTACAAATCTCTGATACTGTGGTACATCTTAATGACCCCCGGATGTACGCTATAAGCTGTAGAATGTGCTTCCTCTAGGATCTCCTCTCTTAACTCATCCACATCAGGAACACACAATCTACCACTGATCCACAACACACCATCATCATCGAGTGTGAAATCAGTGAACTTCCCTGATCGAATATTCTCTGTAAGCTCTTCTAGAATAGGATCTCGGCTCTGAGCTGCTTTAATCCTATCCCTTAGTACAGATCATACCTTAAATTGAGCTAGCAGTCCACCTGACCTACTGATCTTCATCATCAGACCTTGATCCACCAACAGATGCAACTCCTGGATCAATGGTCTCCTCTCAACACTAATGTGAGCAAGACTGCCTGAGGACTTTCTACTCAAGGCATCTGCTACCACATTAGCTTTACCCGGATGATATAAAATCTCACAGTCATAATCCTTTAACAATTCCAACCATCTCCTCTGCCTCAGATTCAGATCTCTCTGTTGGAAAATGTACTTAAAGCTCTTGTGATCAGTAAATATCTCACAAGTCACCCCGTACAAATAATGTCTCCAAATCTTCAGAGCAAAGATCACTGCAGCCATTTCAAGGACATGTGTGGGATAGTTCTGCTCATGCTTCTTCAACTACCTTGAAGCATAGGCTATCACCCTTCCATTCTGCATCAGCACACAACCAAGGCCAACTCTAAAGGCATCACAATAGACTGTGAACTTGTCCACACTATTAGGCAAAGCTAACACTGGGGCTGTGGTCAACTTCTCCTTCAACAACTGGAAGCTATTCTCACAAGCTTCTGACCACTCGAATCTAACATTCTTTTGAGTCAAGTGAGTCATAGGGGCTGCAATTCTAGAAAAATCCTGCACAAACTGCCTATAATACCCGGCTAAACCCAGAAAACTTTGAATCTCAGTAATAGAAGTCGATCTAGGCCACTCAGACACTGCTTCAATCTTCTGTGGATCAACCTGGATACCTTATTTAGACACCTCGTGTCCAAGAAAAGAAACACTCTCCATCCAGAAAATCACACTTTGAGAATTTAGCATAAAGCTGATGATATCTCAATGTCTGCAATATAATCCTCAAGTGATATACATGCTCCTCCATACTCCTCGAATAAACCAGTATATCATCGATGAAGACTACCACAAACTGATCCACATATGGTCTGAATACCCTGTTCATCAGGTCCATAAAAGTTGCTGGTGCATTAGTCAACCCAAAAGACATCACCAGAAACTCATAATGGCCATATCGAGTGCGGAATGCCGTCTTAGGAACATCGACTTCACTAATCCGTAGCTGATGATAACCCGACCTCAAGTCAATCTTAAAAAAGAACTGTGCACCTTGTAGCTAATCAAACAAGTCATCTATCCTCGGGAGAGGATACTTGTTCTTCACTGTCACCTTGTTCAGCTCTCTGTAGTCAATGCACAGTCTCAGGGTACCATCCTTCTTCTTCACAAACAGGACTGGTGCACCCCAAGGAGAAACACTAGGTCTGATAAAACCCTTATCCAATAACTCTTGCAACTATTCCTTCAACTCTTTCAACTCTGCAGGAGCCATTTTGTAGGGTGGCAAAAATATAGGAGTAGTACCTGGAACCACATCTATACAGAACTCAATCTCTCTGTGAGGTGGTAAACCTGGCAACTCCTCAGGAAAAACATCAGGAAACTCACAAGCAACAGGAACATATGTGAGTGATAACTTCTCCACTGAAGTATCCCTGACTAATGCCAAATATCCCTGACAACCTTTCCTTAATAACTTCCTAGTCGTAATAGCAGAAATAAGATTCTGAGGTGCTGAACTCCTATCACCCACAAACTTAAAATCTTCTTCACCAGGAATTCTAAAAGTCACCTCTTTATTCCAATAATCTACCACGACATAGTGCTGAGATAACCAATCCATTCCCAAAATAACATCAAACTCCATCACATCTAATAGAATCAAATCAGCGGGTAATTCTCTATCTCCCACGAGAACTGGACAACCAGAAAGAACAATATCGGTGTCCAAGGAATCGCTCAGAGGAGTGGCAACAGATAAAGGAAAAGCCATCCTCGAAGCTTGCCAACAAGATTTGAAAATAAAAACGGGAGAAACGAACGAATGTGTGGCACCCGGATCAAACAAAACCCATGCATCCAGGTAACAAATAGAAATAATACCTGCCATGATCAAGCTCGATAGTTATGTTCGAATTAGATTCAGATGATCAAGGTTCCGTGACGTGGCAACAAAGTGAAAGAGCTTACGTAAAAGACTGAAGTTGAGATACGAGCTTCTTACCCGTATCTCTTTCTTCCTTGATTTTGTAATTTTCCTTTTGGAATTCGGGGACGAATTCTTGTAAGGGGGGAAGACTGTAATATCCCGAATTTTTAAATATTTTTATACTGCATCGGGATATGCAGTGTTAATAATTTTTGTATATATATTTATGATATTTTATGAGTTTGTTGTTTGTTTAAAGCTAATTTTAATTATTTTATATTATTTTAAGTACTTTACGTAAAATTTTCCCAAAAATTATATTTTCGGGGAAATTGACACGTAAATAAATTAATACTATTTATTTTGACTAGTTTTATGAATTTGCATGAACTCATATATAATTTTAAAGTGCTAAAATAAAATGTATATATGTGTATTTATTTAAATTAATTAGAGCTTAATTAATTTCCTTAATTTTATTATTTAATTTTTGTATTAATTAATTTTAAGTTTATAAATTATTAAACATATTAAAATATGTGTGTGGTGTATATTTAATGTGTGTGAAATTTTATATTATTATAATATATAGTGTAAATATATATATATATATATACATAATTTTTTTATCAAAAAACCAAAACTTCCCTTTATTTACAGTTTTGCCCCTCCTTCATCTTCTTCCTCCCAAAACGTTTTCTTCCATTTCCAGCCACTTTCAAGCTGGTTTTCTTCCTGTTACTATGCCTCTCAGCCTTCCTCTTCCACCTCCAACCATTTCCACCACCTAAAACACTCTTTTCCGGTGAGTTTTGGCCGGATTTTCTTCAAAGAGCCAAAAATCAACTTAACTCCGACCAAGCACTTTCCGGCCACCAAATTTGATGCCATCAGTCTCTATCTTCTCCTTGAGCTCTGGTGAGTGTGATTCCAAGCTTTGTTTCACTTGATTTGGTCTAGAATTGCTTAGGTTTCAATTTCTTCAAATCAGCCATTTTGGGTTTCGAATTTTTTTTAGCTTCAATTTGATTGATTCATGAAAACTTCCTTCACAAACTTTGTTCCTGGAAGCTTAATCTACGTGCTGTAATGTTTTTAGAATTTTTGGAATTTATTTTAATTTTTGTGAATTTTTGATTATTTTATTATTATTTTCTAATTTTCGAAAATTAATTAATTAAATTATGAAATTGTGTTTTATGGTGATTATAGGAGTTGAAATGAATTATAGAAATTTATTTGTAATTTTTGTGAATTTTTATGTATTTATTTGGAATTTATTAAGTTTAGGTAATTTTGAAAAATAGGGTTAATTATGTGTTTAATTGAAATAAATTGGTAAATTGAGTATATTTATTGATATTATTGAATTATATGCTGAGAAATTAATTTTTGAGTAATTATATAATTTTTGGTGAATTTTTGAACATTTATAGTGAATATATATATATAGGGGTATTATGGTAATTTTACACTAAATTGGTTAAAAATGTAATTAAATTGGTTTTAATAGTTATTTAGAGTATAAAAATGATTTCTGCAAATTTTTAGTATTTTTAACTAATTAAAACTATTTTTCGTAAATTATTTTCAAATTATATATAATATACTATTTTTCTAAATAAATGGGTTTTTATTGATTTTTAGTATGTTTTAGGGTTAATTACGTAATTTGGATTTATAAAATGTATTTTTATTATATAAGGGCATTTTCGGTATTTTATAAATATTCTGTGAATTGTGAACCTCGGTCGGTGAATTGTAGTTTGGAGTCCGACCGAGGGATTTTGATTATAATCCTGTATTTATTCCGAAGTGTATTTCTTTGCAGGACCGGCTCTACTCTTTGAGTAGAGAGATGTCCGTTTTACAGGGGAGGTTATGTCGGATTTTCGGTAGAATTCTCGTAAAACGTGATGTCCGGTCAAATTCCTATTCTAAAGCTGTGTCTAAAATTCTAGATCGAGTCTTTAGAATTTTTGTTAAATTTATTCTGATTTCATGTTGTCATTTGTTTGTCTAGCTGCGCCGAGACCGAGGCCTAACGGATCAGGCCCGCCGAGTTTGTCTCGTGGAGCGCTAACATGTGAGTTATTATACTGTATATATATGCACTGCATATAGGGTGCATTATTTAGAATTTTTCATTTTCATTTTATGTTTTAAAAAATGATTTAAATTATAATATTTTTGGTATATCTAGGGTTGCATTCTTATATATATGCATATTAAATAATTATGCATGTTAGTTTGATATATGCACATTAAACAATTAGGTTTAGGTTTAATACATTTGAGTAATATACACATGTTTTAAAATGTACACTTAGACATAATTATTTTATTAAATGATTAGTATACTTTAGGTATAGTTTCAGTAGATTTTAGGTTTATTCTTAAATAATTGCATGTTAAATTATAAACCTACACTTAAAGTATTTTTAAGTTTATTTTTGGTATATTTTTTTATTTATTTCCGAATAAATAAATGTTTTATTATTAAATTAAACCTAACACATTAGTGGTATATTTAGGGTTTATTTTTGATATATGCATGCTAGATAATTAGGTTTATTTTTAGTATATTTGTGAATATATGTTAAACACAAACACGTATTTAAATGAATATTTATACATAAATGGTTATTTAAATGATTTGAGTACTTAGGGTATATCTTTTGCATATTTAAGTATATTTTTAAGATAATGCATGTTATATTATTGTTACTCAATTAAATTGTTTTTAACTATATTAATGATTTATCTTTAGTTTATTTCATATTTTATTTGACTATATATATATATATATATATATATATACCTGAAATATACTGGGTATATTTTAGGTATATTTTTGGTATATATATATATGGTTGGTTTTACTATTATGAATATGGTTCTACATTAATTATTTTTCGAATGAATGATTTATTCGAAGTGAAGGATATCAATAGAACGTGCTTCCTAGTGGGCAGCATTAGGACCGTGTACGTACCGGTACGGTAGATAAGGATTGAGTGAGAGTTAAAATTGGGTGATTATAATTGATTTAATTGATTTGACTAAGATTAATGGTATGTTAGATAGTGTGATTGCTGGAGCTCGGTTGACTAAGTGTCTCGGGGCCAATCACACTGACAGTCAGACTGCTGGAGCTCGGTTGACTTAGTGTCTCGGGGCCAGTCTACTGTCCATAAGTGAATTGAATGATCTATTGGGTTGATTGAGATGTGAGGTGATGGATAGTGTGATTGTTGTAGCTCGGTTGACCAAGTGTCTCGGGGCCAATCACACTGACAGCCAGACTGCTGGAGCTCGGTCGACTTAGTGTCTCGGGGCCAGTCTGCTGTCCAAATTGGAATAAGTGTTCTATTTGGAATCAAGTGAGCCTGTATGGCTAGAGTGATGATGGGATTGTTTGAGGTTGTTATTATTTAGGGTTCTATGGATCCTTCATGAATTAAAACAAACGTTTTCTACATTTAGTATATTTATAAAAGTAAAGTTTGGCATTCGTGTGAAATGTGTGTATATACATATATATATAAGAATGCCTGATTGTTATGGTTTAGTTTGCATGTATATATAGTATAATAATTCACTCAGTGAGGTCTGACCCCCCTCAATTATTTTTTTCAGGAGATTCCATATCGTCAGACCTTAGTTATAGAGTTCCTCACCTGTGTTCTTCAGTCCCGGCTGTTTTATACAAATGTATATTCTAAACTTTGAATTGTATTATAGAAACTGCAGTAGTAGTGTCACTATATTGGAAGTGTATTATTTTGTTTGGATATTAAATACTCTAAAAATACTCTGAGAATTTGTATTTGAACATTGTACGAATATGTATTCATTTATAAAAGGATTTGGAGTATTTATTTTATATATTGATTCAAAAAAATTTTAATTTGGTCGTACTTTTATATAATTATTGTATGATTTTATTTTCTAAGGCTTGCTACGGGTTCCGGATTCGAAAGAATTCCCGTTCCCTAGCGCCGGTCATGACTGCTAGTTTGGGTCGTGACAAAGTTGGTATCAGAGCTGAGTTCTGTGTCAGGGCTTAGTTGTTTGAGTTGTGGCCCTAGTTTTTGAAGTTGTGTTTTCTGTTAAACTACTGCAGTGAATTAGGTTCGGTCATGTCTTTGAAAAGTCTTCCTTGCATTAGGAATTCCGCGTAACCGTTAGAGTGTCTGTTGATGTTTGTGATTATTTGAACTATTTGTTTATTTTTGCTCCTTGTTGATTGCCTTGAGCGTGAATCGCTCCATCGATCGATGAGATCGATGATAGTTGATCTTCTGAGCACGAGGTTCTACCCCCTATGCATCCTATTAGGCGTAGGGGTAGAGATGGATTTAGAAGGCCTGATGATCACTATTGACAATGGGAATAACTGAATGAGGAGCTGGTGGCTTAGCATTGCAATGATGTTGCTTCTGCAACAAGAGTTTTGCAGGATGCGATGCTGATACCTTCGATCGTTCAGCAGATGTAATTTCTTTTTCAACCGAGAACTTGAGACATGTCAATTCTGCGTATATGCTATATTCTGAATTCTGTTGATTTCTATATCTTTTCAGCGCAGTGAATGTGAATTGTTTCTTCTCCAGAGACAATATTGATAATCAGTCTTTTCAAGTTCAAGTGGTGGTTATAGTTCCAGCCCTACTACACCTATCTAGTATAGGGGTAGGTTAGAGGCAACTATAACTTAAGGGTTAAGGTAGTCATTGTAAGTAGTATAAGCATTCCTTTTGTACTTGAACGTGCAACAATCGTGGCCAGGATAGCCGAGATTAATAAAAGCTTGATAGCATTTAATCAAGTTTGACAGTTGTTTGAATATGCTTTGATGGGGGAATTGGAAAATGTCTAATGAAGACAAAGCACTCTTGTACTCTTTATGGCAAGCTGCTAGTTCTGACTGCAACACATAATTTGAGTTAAAGGGGGATTTCTAAGATACTTCCATCCACCTTTAAGGGAGGATAATTACCTGTATCGGCTATTACACAGAATAAGGGAAGAGCAATCAGTTAAGAAGATTACCTGTAAACTCTTCAATCTGATACGTCATGCTGAAGACGTAATACAGTATAAGAGGAGACTGGTGGAATTATATGTTACAGGATTAAGCGTAATATGTTGGCTTCTGAACCGAGAATTGAGATTCAGAGAGTTATTGTAAATTCAGTCTTTTGGGTGTAATTAATCTTGATGAGATATGAAAGGGTTGTCAAGAATATCTAGCTCTAGTTGAGTATACTTCAATGGAGAAGTTGTCTCTCCCAGATGTTTTAATTGCCTGTGAGTTACCAGGTTTACCAATTTACAGAGATTGAATTCTGTATCGATATGGTTCCTGATATAACTCCTATTTCAACGTAGCCCTACAAAATGACTTTTGCAGAGCTGTAGGAGCAATTATGAGAGCTGTATGACCAAGGTTTTGTCAGACCTTATATTTCTCTTCGGGTGCACTAGTCCTGTTGTAAAGAAGAAGGATGGTACCTTGAAACTATGCATTGACTGTAGAGAGATGAATAGGGTAACAGTGAAGGACAAGTATCCTCTTTTGAGGATAGATGACCTGTCTAATCAGCTAAAGAGTGCACAGTTCTTTTCAAAAATTAATTTGAAGTCGGGTTATCATTAGTTGTGGATCAGTTTGTAGTAGTCTTCATTAATGATATACTAATGTATTCGAAGTGAATGAAAGGGCACATATCACTTGAGGACTATACTACAGACACTAAGAGAATGTCAGCTTTATGCTGAATTCAAGAAGTGTGATCATTGGGTGGAGAGTGTTGTTTTTCTTAGAATTGTGGCGTTTAAAGATAGAATTTGAGTTGATCCACAAAAGATCAAAATAGCATCTGAGTAGCCCAGACTGACTGAATCCATTGAGATCTGTAATTTTCTGGGTTTAATTGGGTATCATAGGAAATCTGAATAGAATTCTCTAGAATTACAGCTCCTATAACCCTCATAACTCAGAAGAATGGGAAGATTGTGTAAATAGATGTTTGTTAGAACAGCTTTTAAGTACTGAAGAAGACTGATTGATCTGAGGGTTACGTGAACTTTAGAGGATAAGACCCGATATCATTACAGCATTTCATCATATCATCATAGCATCTCATTACAGCATTTCATCACGACATTTCATTCTAGCATTTCATCATAACATTTCATTAGATCATCTCATCATGACATTCATCATAGCATGTCATCATGGCATATCACCATAGAATGATCTGTTAATAGGAGATGCCCAAGTTAATGATACAGGGTTGATGTTGTAATCTGAGAAAGGGATTCTATATAAGCTGTGGAAGAACTTGCCGTGTACATCCAAATGGTTACCAAGAATTATCATAGTATTCAAGATCAGTACTAGTGGGTTGGATTATAGAAGGATGTGACTAATTGTATTTCTAAGTGTTAAAATTGCCAGTCGATGAAAGCTGAATATCAGAAGTCTTCTGGGAAGTTTTGATCTCTTTTGAATTTGGGTGGAAATAAGAGAGAATTGTGATAATTTTTATGGTTGGTTACCTCGTTCGAAGGGTGAATATGATTCCGTTGGAATGATTGTAAACAAATTGACCAAGTCAGCTAATTTTTGGCCAGTGGAAGCCACTTATTCAGTAGCTAAGTGGGCTAAGCTGCATATGAAGCATATTATGTGCCTGCATGGACTACCTGTGTCCATTGTATATGGTAAAGGTACAGTGTTTACCTTTCGATTTTGGTAGAGATTATGGAGAGTAATAGACACCTGATTGGATTTCAATACTGCTTTTCATCCTCAGACAGATGACAGTCTGAGAGGACGATCCAAATACTAAACAGTATGTTGAAGATGTGTGTTTTGGATCTAGAAGGTAGCTAGGTTGATTATATGCTACTTATAGAATTCGCTTATAATAACAGTTACCATAGCAGTATTGGAATGACACCACCTGAAGCTTTTATGGAAAGAAGTCTTAATTAGATAAGAGATGGTTCAGAATACAGTGAAGAAGTTGCTGTGATCAGAAGAGCGATATGGATCCTAGATGTAGAGATATGGAGTTTCAGATCGAAGACTGTAATTCTAAAGATGTCTCCGAAAAGTGGTGTGATGAGACTTAATGAACAATATAGAACTGAATGAAGACCTGAAGTTTGAGAAGGAATCGATTGAGATTGTAAATTATCAAGCTCGATAGTTATGTTCGAATTAGATTCAGATGATCAAGGTTCCGTGACGTGGCAACAAAGTGAAAGAGCTTACGTAAAAGACTGAAGTTGAGATACGAGCTTCTTACCCGTATCTCTTTCTTCCTTGATTTTGTAATTTTCCTTTTGGAATTCGGGGACGAATTCTTGTAAGGGGGGAAGACTGTAATATCCCGAATTTTTAAATATTTTTATACTGCATCGGGATATGCAGTGTTAATAATTTTTGTATATATATTTATGATATTTTATGAGTTTGTTGTTTGTTTAAAGCTAATTTTAATTATTTTATATTATTTTAAGTACTTTACGTAAAATTTTCCCAAAAATTATATTTTCGGGGAAATTGACACGTAAATAAATTAATACTATTTATTTTGACTAGTTTTATGAATTTGCATGAACTCATATATAATTTTAAAGTGCTAAAATAAAATGTATATATGTGTATTTATTTAAATTAATTAGAGCTTAATTAATTTCCTTAATTTTATTATTTAATTTTTGTATTAATTAATTTTAAGTTTATAAATTATTAAACATATTAAAATATGTGTGTGGTGTATATTTAATGTGTGTGAAATTTTATATTATTATAATATATAGTGTAAATATATATATATATATATACATAATTTTTTTATCAAAAAACCAAAACTTCCCTTTATTTACAGTTTTGCCCCTCCTTCATCTTCTTCCTCCCAAAACGTTTTCTTCCATTTCCAGCCACTTTCAAGCTGGTTTTCTTCCTGTTACTATGCCTCTCAGCCTTCCTCTTCCACCTCCAACCATTTCCACCACCTAAAACACTCTTTTCCGGTGAGTTTTGGCCGGATTTTCTTCAAAGAGCCAAAAATCAACTTAACTCCGACCAAGCACTTTCCGGCCACCAAATTTGATGCCATCAGTCTCTATCTTCTCCTTGAGCTCTGGTGAGTGTGATTCCAAGCTTTGTTTCACTTGATTTGGTCTAGAATTGCTTAGGTTTCAATTTCTTCAAATCAGCCATTTTGGGTTTCGAATTTTTTTTAGCTTCAATTTGATTGATTCATGAAAACTTCCTTCACAAACTTTGTTCCTGGAAGCTTAATCTACGTGCTGTAATGTTTTTAGAATTTTTGGAATTTATTTTAATTTTTGTGAATTTTTGATTATTTTATTATTATTTTCTAATTTTCGAAAATTAATTAATTAAATTATGAAATTGTGTTTTATGGTGATTATAGGAGTTGAAATGAATTATAGAAATTTATTTGTAATTTTTGTGAATTTTTATGTATTTATTTGGAATTTATTAAGTTTAGGTAATTTTGAAAAATAGGGTTAATTATGTGTTTAATTGAAATAAATTGGTAAATTGAGTATATTTATTGATATTATTGAATTATATGCTGAGAAATTAATTTTTGAGTAATTATATAATTTTTGGTGAATTTTTGAACATTTATAGTGAATATATATATATAGGGGTATTATGGTAATTTTACACTAAATTGGTTAAAAATGTAATTAAATTGGTTTTAATAGTTATTTAGAGTATAAAAATGATTTCTGCAAATTTTTAGTATTTTTAACTAATTAAAACTATTTTTCGTAAATTATTTTCAAATTATATATAATATACTATTTTTCTAAATAAATGGGTTTTTATTGATTTTTAGTATGTTTTAGGGTTAATTACGTAATTTGGATTTATAAAATGTATTTTTATTATATAAGGGCATTTTCGGTATTTTATAAATATTCTGTGAATTGTGAACCTCGGTCGGTGAATTGTAGTTTGGAGTCCGACCGAGGGATTTTGATTATAATCCTGTATTTATTCCGAAGTGTATTTCTTTGCAGGACCGGCTCTACTCTTTGAGTAGAGAGATGTCCGTTTTACAGGGGAGGTTATGTCGGATTTTCGGTAGAATTCTCGTAAAACGTGATGTCCGGTCAAATTCCTATTCTAAAGCTGTGTCTAAAATTCTAGATCGAGTCTTTAGAATTTTTGTTAAATTTATTCTGATTTCATGTTGTCATTTGTTTGTCTAGCTGCGCCGAGACCGAGGCCTAACGGATCAGGCCCGCCGAGTTTGTCTCGTGGAGCGCTAACATGTGAGTTATTATACTGTATATATATGCACTGCATATAGGGTGCATTATTTAGAATTTTTCATTTTCATTTTATGTTTTAAAAAATGATTTAAATTATAATATTTTTGGTATATCTAGGGTTGCATTCTTATATATATGCATATTAAATAATTATGCATGTTAGTTTGATATATGCACATTAAACAATTAGGTTTAGGTTTAATACATTTGAGTAATATACACATGTTTTAAAATGTACACTTAGACATAATTATTTTATTAAATGATTAGTATACTTTAGGTATAGTTTCAGTAGATTTTAGGTTTATTCTTAAATAATTGCATGTTAAATTATAAACCTACACTTAAAGTATTTTTAAGTTTATTTTTGGTATATTTTTTTATTTATTTCCGAATAAATAAATGTTTTATTATTAAATTAAACCTAACACATTAGTGGTATATTTAGGGTTTATTTTTGATATATGCATGCTAGATAATTAGGTTTATTTTTAGTATATTTGTGAATATATGTTAAACACAAACACGTATTTAAATGAATATTTATACATAAATGGTTATTTAAATGATTTGAGTACTTAGGGTATATCTTTTGCATATTTAAGTATATTTTTAAGATAATGCATGTTATATTATTGTTACTCAATTAAATTGTTTTTAACTATATTAATGATTTATCTTTAGTTTATTTCATATTTTATTTGACTATATATATATATATATATATATATACCTGAAATATACTGGGTATATTTTAGGTATATTTTTGGTATATATATATATGGTTGGTTTTACTATTATGAATATGGTTCTACATTAATTATTTTTTGAATGAATGATTTATTCGAAGTGAAGGATATCAATAGAACGTGCTTCCTAGTGGGCAGCATTAGGACCGTGTACGTACCGGTACGGTAGATAAGGATTGAGTGAGAGTTAAAATTGGGTGATTATAATTGATTTAATTGATTTGACTAAGATTAATGGTATGTTAGATAGTGTGATTGCTGGAGCTCGGTTGACTAAGTGTCTCGGGGCCAATCACACTGACAGTCAGACTGCTGGAGCTCGGTTGACTTAGTGTCTCGGGGCCAGTCTACTGTCCATAAGTGAATTGAATGATCTATTGGGTTGATTGAGATGTGAGGTGATGGATAATGTGATTGCTGTAGCTCGGTTGACCAAGTGTCTCGGGGCCAATCACACTGACAGCCAGACTGCTGGAGCTCGGTCGACTTAGTGTCTCGGGGCCAGTCTGCTGTCCAAATTGGAATAAGTGTTCTATTTGGAATCAAGTGAGCCTGTATGGCTAGAGTGATGATGGGATTATTTGAGGTTGTTATTATTTAGGGTTCTATGGATCCTTCATGAATTAAAACAAACGTTTTCTACATTTAGTATATTTATAAAAGTAAAGTTTGGCATTCGTGTGAAATGTGTGTATATACATATATATATAAGAATGCCTGATTTTTATGGTTTAGTTTGCATGTATATATAGTATAATAATTCACTCAGTGAGGTCTGACCCCCCTCAATTATTTTTTTCAGGAGATTCCATATCGTCAGACCTTAGTTATAGAGTTCCTCACCTGTGTTCTTCAGTCCCGGCTGTTTTATACAAATGTATATTCTAAACTTTGAATTGTATTCTAGAAACTGCAGTAGTAGTGTCACTATATTGGAAGTGTATTATTTTGTTTGGATATTAAATACTCTAAAAATACTCTGAGAATTTGTATTTGAACATTGTACGAATATGTATTCATTTATAAAAGGATTTGGAGTATTTATTTTATATATTGATTCAAAAAAATTTTAATTTGGTCGTACTTTTATATAATTATTGTATGATTTTATTTTCTAAGGCTTGCTACGGGTTCCGGATTCGAAAGAATTCCCGTTCCCTAGCGCCGGTCATGACTGCTAGTTTGGGTCGTGACAAAGTTGGTATCAGAGCTGAGTTCTGTGTCAGGGCTTAGTTGTTTGAGTTGTGGCCCTAGTTTTTGAAGTTGTGTTTTCTGTTAAACTACTGCAGTGAATTAGGTTCGGTCATGTCTTTGAAAAGTCTTCCTTGCATTAGGAATTCCGCGTAACCGTTAGAGTGTTTGTTGATGTTTGTGATTATTTGAACTATTTGTTTATTTTTGCTCCTTGTTGATTGCCTTGAGCGTGAATCGCTCCATCGATCGATGAGATCGATGATAGTTGATCTTCTGAGCACGAGGTTCTACCCCCTATGCATCCTATTAGGCGTAGGGGTAGAGATGGATTTAGAAGGCCTGATGATCACTATTGACAATGGGAATAACTGAATGAGGAGCTGGTGGCTTAGCATTGCAATGATGTTGCTTCTGCAACAAGAGTTTTGCAGGATGCGATGCTGATACCTTCGATCGTTCAGCAGATGTAATTTCTTTTTCAACCGAGAACTTGAGACATGTCAATTCTACGTATATGCTATATTCTGAATTCTGTTGATTTCTATATCTTTTCAGCGCAGTGAATGTGAATTGTTTCTTCTCCAGAGACAATATTGATAATCAGTCTTTTCAAGTTCAAGTGGTGGTTATAGTTCCAGCCCTACTACACCTATCTAGTATAGGGGTAGGTTAGAGGCAACTATAACTTAAGGGTTAAGGTAGTCATTGTAAGTAGTATAAGCATTCCTTTTGTACTTGAACGTGCAACAATCGTGGCCAGGATAGCCGAGATTAATAAAAGCTTGATAGCATTTAATCAAGTTTGACAGTTGTTTGAATATGCTTTGATGGGGGAATTGGAAAATGTCTAATGAAGACAAAGCACTCTTGTACTCTTTATGGCAAGCTGCTAGTTCTGACTGCAACACATAATTTGAGTTAAAGGGGGATTTCTAAGATACTTCCATCCACCTTTAAGGGAGGATAATTACCTGTATCGGCTATTGCACAGAATAAGGGAAGAGCAATCAGTTGAGAAGATTACCTGTAAACTCTTCAATCTGATACGTCATGCTGAAGACGTAATACAGTATAAGAGGAGACTGGTGGAATTATATGTTACAGGATTAAGCGTAATATGTTGGCATCTGAACTGAGAATTGAGATTCAGAGAGTTATTGTAAATTCAGTCTTTTGGGTGTAATTAATCTTGATGAGATATGAAAGGGTTGTCAAGAATATCTAGCTCTAGTTGAGTATACTTCAATAGAGAAGTTGTCTCTCCCAGATGTTTTAATTGCCTGTGAGTTACCAGGTTTACCAATTTACAGAGATTGAATTCTGTATCGATATGGTTCCTGATATAACTCCTATTTCAACGTAGCCCTACAAAATGACTTTTGCAGAGCTGTAGGAGCAATTATGAGAGCTGTATGACCAAGGTTTTGTCAGACCTTATATTTCTCTTCGGGTGCACTAGTCCTGTTGTAAAGAAGAAGGATGGTACCTTGAAACTATGCATTGACTGTAGAGAGATGAACAGGGTAACAGTGAAGGACAAGTATCCTCTTTTGAGGATAGATGACCTGTCTAATCAGCTAAAGAGTGCACAGTTCTTTTCAAAAATTAATTTGAAGTCGGGTTATCATTAGTTGTGGATCAGTTTGTAGTAGTCTTCATTAATGATATACTAATGTATTCGAAGTGAATGAAAGGGCACATATCACTTGAGGACTATACTACAGACACTAAGAGAATGTCAGCTTTATGCTGAATTCAAGAAGTGTGATCATTGGGTAGAGAGTGTTGTTTTTCTTAGAATTGTGGCGTTTAAAGATAGAATTTGAGTTGATCCACAAAAGATCAAAATAGCATCTGAGTAGCCCAGACTGACTGAATCCATTGAGATCTGTAATTTTCTGGGTTTAATTGGGTATCATAGGAAATCTGAATAGAATTCTCTAGAATTACAGCTCCTATAACCCTCATAACTCAGAAGAATGGGAAGATTGTGTAAATAGATGTTTGTTAGAACAGCTTTTAAGTACTGAAGAAGACTGATTGATCCGAGGGTTACGTGAACTTTAGAGGATAAGACCCGATATCATTACAGCATTTCATCATATCATCATAGCATCTCATTACAGCATTTCATCACGACATTTCATTCTAGCATTTCATCATAACATTTCATTAGATCATCTCATCATGACATTCATCATAGCATGTCATCATGGCATATCACCATAGAATGATCTGTTAATAGGAGATGCCCAAGTTAATGATACAGGGTTGATGTTGTAATCTGAGAAAGGGATTCTATATAAGCTGTGGAAGAACTTGCCGTGTACATCCAAATGGTTACCAAGAATTATCATAGTATTCAAGATCAGTACTAGTGGGTTGGATTATAGAAGGATGTGACTAATTGTATTTCTAAGTGTTAAAATTGCCATTCGATGAAAGCTGAATATCAGAAGTCTTCTGGGAAGTTTTGATCTCTTTTGAATTTGGGTGGAAATAAGAGAGAATTGTGATAATTTTTATGGTTGGTTACCTCGTTCGAAGGGTGAATATGATTCCGTTGGAATGATTGTAAACAAATTGACCAAGTCAGCTAATTTTTGGCCAGTGGAAGCCACTTATTCAGTAGCTAAGTGGGCTAAGCTGCATATGAAGCATATTATGTGCCTGCATGGACTACCTGTGTCCATTGTATATGGTAAAGGTACAGTGTTTACCTTTCGATTTTGGTAGAGATTATGGAGAGTAATAGACACCTGATTGGATTTCAATACTGCTTTTCATCCTCAGACAGATGACAGTCTGAGAGGACGATCCAAATACTAAACAGTATGTTGAAGATGTGTGTTTTGGATCTAGAAGGTAGCTAGGTTGATTATATGCTACTTATAGAATTCGCTTATAATAACAGTTACCATAGCAGTATTGGAATGACACCACCTGAAGCTTTTATGGAAAGAAGTCTTAATTAGATAAGAGATGGTTCAGAATACAGTGAAGAAGTTGCTGTGATCAGAAGAGCGATATGGATCCTAGATGTAGAGATATGGAGTTTCAGATCGAAGACTGTAATTCTAAAGATGTCTCCGAAAAGTGGTGTGATGAGACTTAATGAACAATATAGAACTGAATGAAGACCTGAAGTTTGAGAAGGAATCGATTGAGATTGTAAATTATCAAGCTCGATAGTTATGTTCGAATTAGATTCAGATGATCAAGGTTCCGTGACGTGGCAACAAAGTGAAAGAGCTTACGTAAAAGACTGAAGTTGAGATACGAGCTTCTTACCCGTATCTCTTTCTTCCTTGATTTTGTAATTTTCCTTTTGGAATTCGGGGACGAATTCTTGTAAGGGGGGAAGACTGTAATATCCCGAATTTTTAAATATTTTTATACTGCATCGGGATATGCAGTGTTAATAATTTTTGTATATATATTTATGATATTTTATGAGTTTGTTGTTTGTTTAAAGCTAATTTTAATTATTTTATATTATTTTAAGTACTTTACGTAAAATTTTCCCAAAAATTATATTTTCGGGGAAATTGACACGTAAATAAATTAATACTATTTATTTTGACTAGTTTTATGAATTTGCATGAACTCATATATAATTTTAAAGTGCTAAAATAAAATGTATATATGTGTATTTATTTAAATTAATTAGAGCTTAATTAATTTCCTTAATTTTATTATTTAATTTTTGTATTAATTAATTTTAAGTTTATAAATTATTAAACATATTAAAATATGTGTGTGGTGTATATTTAATGTGTGTGAAATTTTATATTATTATAATATATAGTGTAAATATATATATATATATATACATAATTTTTTTATCAAAAAACCAAAACTTCCCTTTATTTACAGTTTTGCCCCTCCTTCATCTTCTTCCTCCCAAAACGTTTTCTTCCATTTCCAGCCACTTTCAAGCTGGTTTTCTTCCTGTTACTATGCCTCTCAGCCTTCCTCTTCCACCTCCAACCATTTCCACCACCTAAAACACTCTTTTCCGGTGAGTTTTGGCCGGATTTTCTTCAAAGAGCCAAAAATCAACTTAACTCCGACCAAGCACTTTCCGGCCACCAAATTTGATGCCATCAGTCTCTATCTTCTCCTTGAGCTCTGGTGAGTGTGATTCCAAGCTTTGTTTCACTTGATTTGGTCTAGAATTGCTTAGGTTTCAATTTCTTCAAATCAGCCATTTTGGGTTTCGAATTTTTTTTAGCTTCAATTTGATTGATTCATGAAAACTTCCTTCACAAACTTTGTTCCTGGAAGCTTAATCTACGTGCTGTAATGTTTTTAGAATTTTTGGAATTTATTTTAATTTTTGTGAATTTTTGATTATTTTATTATTATTTTCTAATTTTCGAAAATTAATTAATTAAATTATGAAATTGTGTTTTATGGTGATTATAGGAGTTGAAATGAATTATAGAAATTTATTTGTAATTTTTGTGAATTTTTATGTATTTATTTGGAATTTATTAAGTTTAGGTAATTTTGAAAAATAGGGTTAATTATGTGTTTAATTGAAATAAATTGGTAAATTGAGTATATTTATTGATATTATTGAATTATATGCTGAGAAATTAATTTTTGAGTAATTATATAATTTTTGGTGAATTTTTGAACATTTATAGTGAATATATATATATAGGGGTATTATGGTAATTTTACACTAAATTGGTTAAAAATGTAATTAAATTGGTTTTAATAGTTATTTAGAGTATAAAAATGATTTCTGCAAATTTTTAGTATTTTTAACTAATTAAAACTATTTTTCGTAAATTATTTTCAAATTATATATAATATACTATTTTTCTAAATAAATGGGTTTTTATTGATTTTTAGTATGTTTTAGGGTTAATTACGTAATTTGGATTTATAAAATGTATTTTTATTATATAAGGGCATTTTCGGTATTTTATAAATATTCTGTGAATTGTGAACCTCGGTCGGTGAATTGTAGTTTGGAGTCCGACCGAGGGATTTTGATTATAATCCTGTATTTATTCCGAAGTGTATTTCTTTGCAGGACCGGCTCTACTCTTTGAGTAGAGAGATGTCCGTTTTACAGGGGAGGTTATGTCGGATTTTCGGTAGAATTCTCGTAAAACGTGATGTCCGGTCAAATTCCTATTCTAAAGCTGTGTCTAAAATTCTAGATCGAGTCTTTAGAATTTTTGTTAAATTTATTCTGATTTCATGTTGTCATTTGTTTGTCTAGCTGCGCCGAGACCGAGGCCTAACGGATCAGGCCCGCCGAGTTTGTCTCGTGGAGCGCTAACATGTGAGTTATTATACTGTATATATATGCACTGCATATAGGGTGCATTATTTAGAATTTTTCATTTTCATTTTATGTTTTAAAAAATGATTTAAATTATAATATTTTTGGTATATCTAGGGTTGCATTCTTATATATATGCATATTAAATAATTATGCATGTTAGTTTGATATATGCACATTAAACAATTAGGTTTAGGTTTAATACATTTGAGTAATATACACATGTTTTAAAATGTACACTTAGACATAATTATTTTATTAAATGATTAGTATACTTTAGGTATAGTTTCAGTAGATTTTAGGTTTATTCTTAAATAATTGCATGTTAAATTATAAACCTACACTTAAAGTATTTTTAAGTTTATTTTTGGTATATTTTTTTATTTATTTCCGAATAAATAAATGTTTTATTATTAAATTAAACCTAACACATTAGTGGTATATTTAGGGTTTATTTTTGATATATGCATGCTAGATAATTAGGTTTATTTTTAGTATATTTGTGAATATATGTTAAACACAAACACGTATTTAAATGAATATTTATACATAAATGGTTATTTAAATGATTTGAGTACTTAGGGTATATCTTTTGCATATTTAAGTATATTTTTAAGATAATGCATGTTATATTATTGTTACTCAATTAAATTGTTTTTAACTATATTAATGATTTATCTTTAGTTTATTTCATATTTTATTTGACTATATATATATATATATATATATATACCTGAAATATACTGGGTATATTTTAGGTATATTTTTGGTATATATATATATGGTTGGTTTTACTATTATGAATATGGTTCTACATTAATTATTTTTTGAATGAATGATTTATTCGAAGTGAAGGATATCAATAGAACGTGCTTCCTAGTGGGCAGCATTAGGACCGTGTACGTACCGGTACGGTAGATAAGGATTGAGTGAGAGTTAAAATTGGGTGATTATAATTGATTTAATTGATTTGACTAAGATTAATGGTATGTTAGATAGTGTGATTGCTGGAGCTCGGTTGACTAAGTGTCTCGGGGCCAATCACACTGACAGTCAGACTGCTGGAGCTCGGTTGACTTAGTGTCTCGGGGCCAGTCTACTGTCCATAAGTGAATTGAATGATCTATTGGGTTGATTGAGATGTGAGGTGATGGATAATGTGATTGCTGTAGCTCGGTTGACCAAGTGTCTCGGGGCCAATCACACTGACAGCCAGACTGCTGGAGCTCGGTCGACTTAGTGTCTCGGGGCCAGTCTGCTGTCCAAATTGGAATAAGTGTTCTATTTGGAATCAAGTGAGCCTGTATGGCTAGAGTGATGATGGGATTATTTGAGGTTGTTATTATTTAGGGTTCTATGGATCCTTCATGAATTAAAACAAACGTTTTCTACATTTAGTATATTTATAAAAGTAAAGTTTGGCATTCGTGTGAAATGTGTGTATATACATATATATATAAGAATGCCTGATTTTTATGGTTTAGTTTGCATGTATATATAGTATAATAATTCACTCAGTGAGGTCTGACCCCCCTCAATTATTTTTTTCAGGAGATTCCATATCGTCAGACCTTAGTTATAGAGTTCCTCACCTGTGTTCTTCAGTCCCGGCTGTTTTATACAAATGTATATTCTAAACTTTGAATTGTATTCTAGAAACTGCAGTAGTAGTGTCACTATATTGGAAGTGTATTATTTTGTTTGGATATTAAATACTCTAAAAATACTCTGAGAATTTGTATTTGAACATTGTACGAATATGTATTCATTTATAAAAGGATTTGGAGTATTTATTTTATATATTGATTCAAAAAAATTTTAATTTGGTCGTACTTTTATATAATTATTGTATGATTTTATTTTCTAAGGCTTGCTACGGGTTCCGGATTCGAAAGAATTCCCGTTCCCTAGCGCCGGTCATGACTGCTAGTTTGGGTCGTGACAAAGTTGGTATCAGAGCTGAGTTCTGTGTCAGGGCTTAGTTGTTTGAGTTGTGGCCCTAGTTTTTGAAGTTGTGTTTTCTGTTAAACTACTGCAGTGAATTAGGTTCGGTCATGTCTTTGAAAAGTCTTCCTTGCATTAGGAATTCCGCGTAACCGTTAGAGTGTTTGTTGATGTTTGTGATTATTTGAACTATTTGTTTATTTTTGCTCCTTGTTGATTGCCTTGAGCGTGAATCGCTCCATCGATCGATGAGATCGATGATAGTTGATCTTCTGAGCACGAGGTTCTACCCCCTATGCATCCTATTAGGCGTAGGGGTAGAGATGGATTTAGAAGGCCTGATGATCACTATTGACAATGGGAATAACTGAATGAGGAGCTGGTGGCTTAGCATTGCAATGATGTTGCTTCTGCAACAAGAGTTTTGCAGGATGCGATGCTGATACCTTCGATCGTTCAGCAGATGTAATTTCTTTTTCAACCGAGAACTTGAGACATGTCAATTCTACGTATATGCTATATTCTGAATTCTGTTGATTTCTATATCTTTTCAGCGCAGTGAATGTGAATTGTTTCTTCTCCAGAGACAATATTGATAATCAGTCTTTTCAAGTTCAAGTGGTGGTTATAGTTCCAGCCCTACTACACCTATCTAGTATAGGGGTAGGTTAGAGGCAACTATAACTTAAGGGTTAAGGTAGTCATTGTAAGTAGTATAAGCATTCCTTTTGTACTTGAACGTGCAACAATCGTGGCCAGGATAGCCGAGATTAATAAAAGCTTGATAGCATTTAATCAAGTTTGACAGTTGTTTGAATATGCTTTGATGGGGGAATTGGAAAATGTCTAATGAAGACAAAGCACTCTTGTACTCTTTATGGCAAGCTGCTAGTTCTGACTGCAACACATAATTTGAGTTAAAGGGGGATTTCTAAGATACTTCCATCCACCTTTAAGGGAGGATAATTACCTGTATCGGCTATTGCACAGAATAAGGGAAGAGCAATCAGTTGAGAAGATTACCTGTAAACTCTTCAATCTGATACGTCATGCTGAAGACGTAATACAGTATAAGAGGAGACTGGTGGAATTATATGTTACAGGATTAAGCGTAATATGTTGGCATCTGAACCGAGAATTGAGATTCAGAGAGTTATTGTAAATTCAGTCTTTTGGGTGTAATTAATCTTGATGAGATATGAAAGGGTTGTCAAGAATATCTAGCTCTAGTTGAGTATACTTCAATGGAGAAGTTGTCTCTCCCAGATGTTTTAATTGCCTGTGAGTTACCAGGTTTACCAATTTACAGAGATTGAATTCTGTATCGATATGGTTCCTGATATAACTCCTATTTCAACGTAGCCCTACAAAATGACTTTTGCAGAGCTGTAGGAGCAATTATGAGAGCTGTATGACCAAGGTTTTGTCAGACCTTATATTTCTCTTCGGGTGCACTAGTCCTGTTGTAAAGAAGAAGGATGGTACCTTGAAACTATGCATTGACTGTAGAGAGATGAATAGGGTAACAGTGAAGGACAAGTATCCTCTTTTGAGGATAGATGACCTGTCTAATCAGCTAAAGAGTGCACAGTTCTTTTCAAAAATTAATTTGAAGTCGGGTTATCATTAGTTGTGGATCAGTTTGTAGTAGTCTTCATTAATGATATACTAATGTATTCGAAGTGAATGAAAGGGCACATATCACTTGAGGACTATACTACAGACACTAAGAGAATGTCAGCTTTATGCTGAATTCAAGAAGTGTGATCATTGGGTGGAGAGTGTTGTTTTTCTTAGAATTGTGGCGTTTAAAGATAGAATTTGAGTTGATCCACAAAAGATCAAAATAGCATCTGAGTAGCCCAGACTGACTGAATCCATTGAGATCTGTAATTTTCTGGGTTTAATTGGGTATCATAGGAAATCTGAATAGAATTCTCTAGAATTACAGCTCCTATAACCCTCATAACTCAGAAGAATGGGAAGATTGTGTAAATAGATGTTTGTTAGAACAGCTTTTAAGTACTGAAGAAGACTGATTGATCCGAGGGTTACGTGAACTTTAGAGGATAAGACCCGATATCATTACAGCATTTCATCATATCATCATAGCATCTCATTACAGCATTTCATCACGACATTTCATTCTAGCATTTCATCATAACATTTCATTAGATCATCTCATCATGACATTCATCATAGCATGTCATCATGGCATATCACCATAGAATGATCTGTTAATAGGAGATGCCCAAGTTAATGATACAGGGTTGATGTTGTAATCTGAGAAAGGGATTCTATATAAGCTGTGGAAGAACTTGCCGTGTACATCCAAATGGTTACCAAGAATTATCATAGTATTCAAGATCAGTACTAGTGGGTTGGATTATAGAAGGATGTGACTAATTGTATTTCTAAGTGTTAAAATTGCCATTCGATGAAAGCTGAATATCAGAAGTCTTCTGGGAAGTTTTGATCTCTTTTGAATTTGGGTGGAAATAAGAGAGAATTGTGATAATTTTTATGGTTGGTTACCTCGTTCGAAGGGTGAATATGATTCCGTTGGAATGATTGTAAACAAATTGACCAAGTCAGCTAATTTTTGGCCAGTGGAAGCCACTTATTCAGTAGCTAAGTGGGCTAAGCTGCATATGAAGCATATTATGTGCCTGCATGGACTACCTGTGTCCATTGTATATGGTAAAGGTACAGTGTTTACCTTTCGATTTTGGTAGAGATTATGGAGAGTAATAGACACCTGATTGGATTTCAATACTGCTTTTCATCCTCAGACAGATGACAGTCTGAGAGGACGATCCAAATACTAAACAGTATGTTGAAGATGTGTGTTTTGGATCTAGAAGGTAGCTAGGTTGATTATATGCTACTTATAGAATTCGCTTATAATAACAGTTACCATAGCAGTATTGGAATGACACCACCTGAAGCTTTTATGGAAAGAAGTCTTAATTAGATAAGAGATGGTTCAGAATACAGTGAAGAAGTTGCTGTGATCAGAAGAGCGATATGGATCCTAGATGTAGAGATATGGAGTTTCAGATCGAAGACTGTAATTCTAAAGATGTCTCCGAAAAGTGGTGTGATGAGACTTAATGAACAATATAGAACTGAATGAAGACCTGAAGTTTGAGAAGGAATCGATTGAGATTGTAAATTATCAAGCTCGATAGTTATGTTCGAATTAGATTCAGATGATCAAGGTTCCGTGACGTGGCAACAAAGTGAAAGAGCTTACGTAAAAGACTGAAGTTGAGATACGAGCTTCTTACCCGTATCTCTTTCTTCCTTGATTTTGTAATTTTCCTTTTGGAATTCGGGGACGAATTCTTGTAAGGGGGGAAGACTGTAATATCCCGAATTTTTAAATATTTTTATACTGCATCGGGATATGCAGTGTTAATAATTTTTGTATATATATTTATGATATTTTATGAGTTTGTTGTTTGTTTAAAGCTAATTTTAATTATTTTATATTATTTTAAGTACTTTACGTAAAATTTTCCCAAAAATTATATTTTCGGGGAAATTGACACGTAAATAAATTAATACTATTTATTTTGACTAGTTTTATGAATTTGCATGAACTCATATATAATTTTAAAGTGCTAAAATAAAATGTATATATGTGTATTTATTTAAATTAATTAGAGCTTAATTAATTTCCTTAATTTTATTATTTAATTTTTGTATTAATTAATTTTAAGTTTATAAATTATTAAACATATTAAAATATGTGTGTGGTGTATATTTAATGTGTGTGAAATTTTATATTATTATAATATATAGTGTAAATATATATATATATATATATACATAATTTTTTTATCAAAAAACCAAAACTTCCCTTTATTTACAGTTTTGCCCCTCCTTCATCTTCTTCCTCCCAAAACGTTTTCTTCCATTTCCAGCCACTTTCAAGCTGGTTTTCTTCCTGTTACTATGCCTCTCAGCCTTCCTCTTCCACCTCCAACCATTTCCACCACCTAAAACACTCTTTTCCGGTGAGTTTTGGCCGGATTTTCTTCAAAGAGCCAAAAATCAACTTAACTCCGACCAAGCACTTTCCGGCCACCAAATTTGATGCCATCAGTCTCTATCTTCTCCTTGAGCTCTGGTGAGTGTGATTCCAAGCTTTGTTTCACTTGATTTGGTCTAGAATTGCTTAGGTTTCAATTTCTTCAAATCAGCCATTTTGGGTTTCGAATTTTTTTTAGCTTCAATTTGATTGATTCATGAAAACTTCCTTCACAAACTTTGTTCCTGGAAGCTTAATCTACGTGCTGTAATGTTTTTAGAATTTTTGGAATTTATTTTAATTTTTGTGAATTTTTGATTATTTTATTATTATTTTCTAATTTTCGAAAATTAATTAATTAAATTATGAAATTGTGTTTTATGGTGATTATAGGAGTTGAAATGAATTATAGAAATTTATTTGTAATTTTTGTGAATTTTTATGTATTTATTTGGAATTTATTAAGTTTAGGTAATTTTGAAAAATAGGGTTAATTATGTGTTTAATTGAAATAAATTGGTAAATTGAGTATATTTATTGATATTATTGAATTATATGCTGAGAAATTAATTTTTGAGTAATTATATAATTTTTGGTGAATTTTTGAACATTTATAGTGAATATATATATATAGGGGTATTATGGTAATTTTACACTAAATTGGTTAAAAATGTAATTAAATTGGTTTTAATAGTTATTTAGAGTATAAAAATGATTTCTGCAAATTTTTAGTATTTTTAACTAATTAAAACTATTTTTCGTAAATTATTTTCAAATTATATATAATATACTATTTTTCTAAATAAATGGGTTTTTATTGATTTTTAGTATGTTTTAGGGTTAATTACGTAATTTGGATTTATAAAATGTATTTTTATTATATAAGGGCATTTTCGGTATTTTATAAATATTCTGTGAATTGTGAACCTCGGTCGGTGAATTGTAGTTTGGAGTCCGACCGAGGGATTTTGATTATAATCCTGTATTTATTCCGAAGTGTATTTCTTTGCAGGACCGGCTCTACTCTTTGAGTAGAGAGATGTCCGTTTTACAGGGGAGGTTATGTCGGATTTTCGGTAGAATTCTCGTAAAACGTGATGTCCGGTCAAATTCCTATTCTAAAGCTGTGTCTAAAATTCTAGATCGAGTCTTTAGAATTTTTGTTAAATTTATTCTGATTTCATGTTGTCATTTGTTTGTCTAGCTGCGCCGAGACCGAGGCCTAACGGATCAGGCCCGCCGAGTTTGTCTCGTGGAGCGCTAACATGTGAGTTATTATACTGTATATATATGCACTGCATATAGGGTGCATTATTTAGAATTTTTCATTTTCATTTTATGTTTTAAAAAATGATTTAAATTATAATATTTTTGGTATATCTAGGGTTGCATTCTTATATATATGCATATTAAATAATTATGCATGTTAGTTTGATATATGCACATTAAACAATTAGGTTTAGGTTTAATACATTTGAGTAATATACACATGTTTTAAAATGTACACTTAGACATAATTATTTTATTAAATGATTAGTATACTTTAGGTATAGTTTCAGTAGATTTTAGGTTTATTCTTAAATAATTGCATGTTAAATTATAAACCTACACTTAAAGTATTTTTAAGTTTATTTTTGGTATATTTTTTTATTTATTTCCGAATAAATAAATGTTTTATTATTAAATTAAACCTAACACATTAGTGGTATATTTAGGGTTTATTTTTGATATATGCATGCTAGATAATTAGGTTTATTTTTAGTATATTTGTGAATATATGTTAAACACAAACACGTATTTAAATGAATATTTATACATAAATGGTTATTTAAATGATTTGAGTACTTAGGGTATATCTTTTGCATATTTAAGTATATTTTTAAGATAATGCATGTTATATTATTGTTACTCAATTAAATTGTTTTTAACTATATTAATGATTTATCTTTAGTTTATTTCATATTTTATTTGACTATATATATATATATATATATATATACCTGAAATATACTGGGTATATTTTAGGTATATTTTTGGTATATATATATATGGTTGGTTTTACTATTATGAATATGGTTCTACATTAATTATTTTTCGAATGAATGATTTATTCGAAGTGAAGGATATCAATAGAACGTGCTTCCTAGTGGGCAGCATTAGGACCGTGTACGTACCGGTACGGTAGATAAGGATTGAGTGAGAGTTAAAATTGGGTGATTATAATTGATTTAATTGATTTGACTAAGATTAATGATATGTTAGATAGTGTGATTGCTGGAGCTCGGTTGACTAAGTGTCTCGGGGCCAATCACACTGACAGTCAGACTGCTGGAGCTCGGTTGACTTAGTGTCTCGGGGCCAGTCTACTGTCCATAAGTGAATTGAATGATCTATTGGGTTGATTGAGATGTGAGGTGATGGATAGTGTGATTGCTGGAGCTCGGTTGACCAAGTGTCTCGGGGCCAATCACACTGACAGCCAGACTGTTGGAGCTCGGTCGACTTAGTGTCTCGGGGCCAGTCTGCTGTCCAAATTGGAATAAGTGTTCTATTTGGAATCAAGTGAGCCTGTATGGCTAGAGTGATGATGGGATTGTTTGAGGTTGTTATTATTTAGGGTTCTATGGATCCTTCATGAATTAAAACAAACGTTTTCTACATTTAGTATATTTATAAAAGTAAAGTTTGGCATTCGTGTGAAATGTGTGTATATACATATATATATAAGAATGCCTGATTGTTATGGTTTAGTTTGCATGTATATATAGTATAATAATTCACTCAGTGAGGTCTGACCCCCCCTCAATTATTTTTTTCAGGAGATTCCATATCGTCAGACCTTAGTTATAGAGTTCCTCACCGGTGTTCTTTAGTCCCGGCTGTTTTATACAAATGTATATTCTAAACTTTGAATTGTATTCTAGAAACTGCAGTAGTAGTATCACTATATTGGAAGTGTATTATTTTGTTTGGATATTAAATACTCTGAGAATTTGTATTTGAACATTGTACGAATATGTATTCATTTATAAAAGGATTTGGAGTATTTATTTTATATATTGATTCAGAAAAATTTTAATTTGGTCGTACTTTTATATAATTATTGTATGATTTTATTTTCTAAGGCTTGCTACGGGTTCCGGATTCGAAAGAATTCCCGTTCCCTAGCGCCGGTCATGACTCCTAGTTTGGGTCGTGACAAACCTAAATTATACTAATCATTTAATAAAATAATTATGGTTCGATGCACATTTAAATCATGTATAAATATTAAATTATAACAAACATAAACTTAAATATCTAACATACATATATCAAAAATGTACTAAAAATAAACCGAAAATATACCAAATCGTATTATAATTAAATTAATGTTTAAACATATAATGAAAATAAAAATCCTAAGTCATGCATCCTATATGCACTGCATATATATACAGTATAATAACTCACTGGTGTGCACTCTTCGAGACAGACTCGGCGGGCCCAGTCCGTTAGGTCTCTGTCTCAACGCAGCTAGAAAAATAAAATAACAACCATCAGAATAAATTCTAACTTAAACTTCTAGAGACTCGATCTAGGATTACAAAAATACAGACTGACACGAAATTGAGATTTGACCCGGTGTCACGTTTTACAAGAATTCTACCAAAAATTCGACAGAACCTCCTCTGTAAAATGGACATCTCTCTACTAAAAAGTAGAGCCGGTCCTACAAGGAAAATACACTTCGAGTATAGAAATTCACACAACCCTCGGTTGGGATCCCGAACTACAAAAATTCCCCAACCGAGGTCTACAATTCACTAAAATTCAAATAATACAATAAAATATATTAAAAATCAATAATTACCATAAATACCTTCAAAATATCAAAATACAGTATATTTAACATTAAACACCAAAATAATTATTTTCCCAAATAATTAATTAAAATCCCAAATAATATTATAATATTATTAAAAACTCATTTTTTTTACAATAATTACACAATATTAATAAAAATTCATTTTATAAATCCAATTAACTTAATTAGCCCAATAATGTAACAAAAAGTTATAAAAACTCATTTTATTATCAAAATAATATATAATATATTATTTGAAAACAATTTTTGAAAATTAGTTTATTTAGTTAAAAATAGTAAATAATTTGTAAAAATCATTTTTATATCTCAAATATTATAAAAATCAATTAAACATAATATTCAACTAAAATTACCACCAAATTACCAAATTAACCCTAATATTTAAAAATACACATAAAATACTAATAATACTCAAAAAAATTCAATAAAAATTATATAAATATACAAAAATTATTTTCTCAACATATATCTCCATAATATCAAAAAAAACATATATTTAACCAACTACTTCTAACAAAATATATATTTAACCTATATTTTCAAAATTGACATAAACTAAAAATAATTATAAAAATTACACAAAATTCACAAAAATTATAAACTCAACTCTAAAATTAATAATAACCACTAATAACATCAAAAATCACAATTTCACAATTTATATAATTAATTTACGAAAATTAATAAAATAATATTAAAATATTCAAAAATTCACAAAAATCAAAATAAATTCCAAAAATAACACAAAAATTCATGGAAGTAGATTAAGCTTCCAGGAACAACTTTTGTGAAGGAAGATTGCAAGATTCATCAAGATCAAGCTTAAAAAAAATTCAAAACCCTAATGCTCCATAAACAAAAATCAAACATAACTCAAGAAAATGGAGGTTTAAGCTTAAACTAAGCTTGGATTAGGACTCACCGGAGCAAGAGGAAGAGAAAGACATTGGAATCGAAGGAAATGGTGGTTGAAAAGAAGATTGGCCGGATTTAATGGAGTTTCGGCTTCTTTCCAAAAACGGACGTTACCGGCACCAAGGAAGGAAGAGGAAGACGGCGGAAGGTGACAGGATGTGGTGGATGGCCGGCCGGACATCGGGGAAGCACAGTGAGGGTTGAGGATCGGGTTGCACGAAGGGAAGAAGAGGAAGTTTCTGTAAAAAGAAAGAAAGAAAGAAAAATGGGACATGAATAGTGTTTTGCGTTTCTTCTATAAATGTGTATATGTATATATATGTTGTGTGAGTGTGTTAGTGTTTAATGCATGCATGTATGTTTATTTTGTATGCATGCATGTGTGTGTGTGTGTGTATATATATCATATTAATAAAACATTATAATATAATAATAATACTTTACCATAAATCAATCTCAACCACTCAATATACATATATATATATATATATATATATATATATATATATATATATATATATAAACACACATGCATTAACATATATACATAAAATAACAATATATAATAATAATACTAATAAAACAATTAATGTAATTTATTTAAAAATATAATATTAAAGTAATAATGCACATAACTAAATATTATTAAAATAATACTATTCAAAATAATAATTATTAATAATGCAAATTAAATGTCCAAAATAATAAATTTCAAAATAAAATATTTACATAGAAAAGTATAATTAAACAAAAAATAACGAATATTAACCACAAAATAATAAAATAATTAAAGTTGACTTTTAAAATTTATTAACATTGCAAATCTCATTTTATATTAAAATAATTTAAAAACCAAATTATTACACGCTGAAAATCCCAACCACCTACCGTCGGTGTGCCACCAGTAGCTCCACCCTCCCCAGCCAGCTGCTCCGCCGCCCCTAGCTTCCTTCCCCGGCGCCGGCTAGCTCCAATTCCACCATTTTTGGCCGAAACTTCCCTCCTCACCGTTCACTAACTTTTCGGCCACCATTTTCGACACCGCCAGTCTCTTTCTTCTCCTTAAGCTCTGGTGAGTGTGATTATAGCTTTGGTTTGAGCTTAAATGGTCTTGATTTGCTTAGGTTTCAAATTTTCGAATTCGGCCATTTTAGGGTTTTTGATTTTTTTGAACTTCAAATTGTTTGATTCATGAAAAGTCCCTTAACAAATGTTGATCCTAGTATCTTAATCTAAATGTATGAATTTTTATGGAATTTTTTGAGATTATTTTGATTTTTGGGTATTTTTAAATATTTTAATATTATTTTCTAATTTTTGGAATTTAATTAATTAAATTATGAAATTGTGTTTTATGATAAATATATGTGTTAAAATGAATTATAGGAATTTATTTGGAATTTTTATTAATTTCTAAGTATTTATTTTGAATTATTTGATTTTATGTAATTTTGGGAAAATTAGGTTAATTATGTTTTTAATTGAAATTAATTGGTTAATTGAGTTTAAATATTGATTTTATTAATAAATATGTTGAGAAAATTAATTTTGGATAATTATACTATTTTTGGTGAATTTTTGAATGAATTTTAATATAATTATATATATAAGGGCATTTTGGTAATTTTACACAAAATTTGCAAAAAATGTAATTTAATTAGTTTTAATAATTATTTAAGGTATAAAAATGATTTCTACAAATTATTTAGTATTTTTAATTAATTAAAACTATTTTTCGTGAATTATTTTCAATTATATATATAATATACGATTTTTCTAATAAAATGAGTTTTTATCGGTTTTTACTGTGTTTTAAGGCTAATTATGTAATTTCTATTTATAAAATGAATTTCTATGTTATAAGGGTATTTTTGGTATTTCTAAATTGTTCTATGTTTGTGAACCCCGGTCGGTAGACTGTAGTTTGGAGTCCGACCGAGGGGTTATGGATTTGTTTTGTGCCTGTTTTTTGAAGTGTGTTTCTTTGTAGGGTCGGCTCTACTCTTTGAGTAGAGAAATGTCCATTTTACAGGGGAGGTTCTGCCGAATTTTTGGTAGAATTCTCGTAAAACGTGATTTTCGGTCGATCCCTAATTTCGATTCTGTGTTTAATATTCTAGATCGAGTTCTAGGATTTTCTATTAGGTTTATTCTGATTTCTGTCGTTATTGTTTGTTTAGTTGTGCCGAGACCCAGGCCTAGTGGACTAGGCCCGTCGGATCCATCTTGTGGAGCGCACTAAGTGTGAGTTACTATTTTATATATATGTGCTTTAGGATGCATGATTTTAGAAATATATGTTTTATTTTGATTAGGTATGCATAAATAATGTGATTAGTATTTAAGTATATCTTTAATTTATTTTTGGTTTATTTTCGGTATATATTAAATTATATGCATGTTTTATTAATAAATTATATTTAAAATGTTTTTAAATATATTTTTAGCTTAATTTATAATTTAATTGGATTTGTTTGACGTATATATACTCGAAATATACCTGGTTTACTTTTGGTATATTTCTAGTATATATATATGGTTTATAATGTTATTTTATTTAATTTCATGCATCATTTATTTATGAATGAATGTTTTATATTTATTAATGAAGGATATCAATAGAACGTGCTACCTAGTGGGCAGCACTAGGACCGAGTACGTACCGGTGCGCTTATAGCATTTAGGCTATATCACTAACCAGTTTGAGGATTTTGATTTGAATTGATTTATCTGATGTGTGAGATGTGATTTAGGTGTGATTGCTGGAGCTCGGTTGACCAAGTGTCTCGGGGCCAAGCACACTGACAGTCAGACTGCTGGAGCTCGGTTGACTTAGTGTCTCGGGGCCAGTCTACTGTCTAAATGGATTAAGTGGATATATTTTGGAATAAGTTAGCCTGTATGGCTAGAGTGTTGTCTAACACTGTTTGAGGTTGCGATATTCTAGGGCTCTATGTGATCCTTCATAAACGATGATTTTCAGTAAAATTTATATAAATGATTTTATTGCATTTGTGTGTATTTGCATGTATATATATATTTATATATATACTATTGACTGTATGCATTGGTATTTAGTATGCATGTATATATATTATATTAATTCACTCAGTGAGGTCTGACTCCCCTCCGTTGACTATTTTTCAGGAGAGTCATCATCTTCAGACCTCAGTAGGAGGTCTATACGCCAGATTTCTTCCGCCCCAGTTTCTTTATGTAAACTGCTTCTCTGAGTCTTGGGTTTATTTTATCTAGACACTGTAGTAGTCATTAAATATTTAAAGAGATGTTGTATTATATATTTGAACTGGATTTGTATCAAAAGATTTATATATATGAAACGATGAGGATTTGATTTAAAATCCAGTTGGTGTATATGTTATTATTATATTATGATTTTTATTTCCGCTGCATTATATATTGTTATTATTATTGCATGTTTTTTTTTTTAGGCTTGCTACAGGTTCTGGATTCGAAAGAATTCTCGTTCCCTAGTGCCGGTCATGGCCCCTGTTTTGGGTCGTGACAAAGTTGGTATCAGAGCGGAGTTCTGTGTGAGGGCTTAGTTTTGTGAGTTGTGGCCCTAGTTTTCAGAGTTGTGTTTTCTTTTGGTAACTACTGCAGTGAAATAGGTTCGAGTACATCTTGATAAGTATTCCTTGCTTTAGTTTTCTGCACTATTCCTCCGTTGTCTGTTTTGTCTGAATCTTTCCATTTGTCCTTTCAGAATGAGGAGGCGAGCACGTGTCGCTCCACTGGTCGTTGAGGCCGAGGATGATGAGTCTTTTCAGGATAAGGTTTTACCTCCTGAGTAGCCAGTTAGACGTAGAGGTCATGGCAGAGGTAGACCTCTAGGAGCGGCAGGTCACCGTAGGCAGAGAGAGTTACAAGACGAGGAGCCTGTAAAGCCTGAGTTTGATGTTCCTGTTCCTCCAGTTGTTCTGCCTGTTCAGCCTGTCTATCAGCAGGGTATGTCTGACCCTGAGGCAGCTTTGTTCTATGCCCGAGTTGGCAGGATTGCTTTTGATGGTACTTCCGATCCATTAGATTTTCTGCATGCGATCGAGACTCGGACTCGAACTACTCACACCGAGTACCAGCGGATCATGATTGTAGAGTTGTCTGTCGAGGGACCAGCCTTAGATTGGTTCATTCAGATGATCCAGCCTTACATGATGACGATGACCTGGGCTCAGTTTCGAGAGCGATTCATGAGGAGATTCTGTCCAAAGCCTCTCCGCATGAGCTATCATCTCCGGTTGACCAACATTTCTCGTGGAGATCAATCTGTAGAGGAGTACACCCAAGAGTTTCTTCGGCTGGGTAGATATGCTGAGGATCTGATGCGAGACCAGTATTTCGCAGTCACTACCTATGTCACTAGTTTAGGTTCTGCTTTTGCTGGTATGCCTACAGCAGGCTTTACTCTGGAGTCTGTGATTGAGTTAGCCAAGGAGATTGAGCTGAGGCTAGTTAGGCAGGGAGCGATGCCTGATTACTACCAGCTGGGAGTTCAGTCGAGTGGATTGCAGGCTACTCTGTATTCGAGTTTTCATGTTGGCTCGAGTAGTCAGCAGCGAGGTCCGACTCAGCAAAGTCAGAGGCAGCAGCAGCGAGTGCATCGGAGCAGTAGACATGGCCGTGGAGGTCAGCGTAGACCGTTCAAATTTGGGTCAGGTGCTTCGAGCAGCAGCAGTGGTCGTAGTTCTGGATCAGCGGCCAATGTTTGCCAGACTTATGGTAGAGTCCATCAGGGATCGTGTTACCTGACACCACTGACATGTTTCAGATGCGGGTAGATAGGACATTTTGCCAGATCGTGTCCTTACTCCGGGTATCAACAACCGCAGATTCCGCGATTCCCACAGCAGTCGATTGCTAGTGTTGCACCCGTGCCATTTCAGTTACCACCAGCTCAACATCAGAGTTCCACTCAGCTTGTTCCACAGTAGAGTCGTGGTAGAGGTACTAGAGGAGGTGCTAGAGGTGTTGGCCAAGCTTCTACCAGTCAGCAGGGAGGTCGAGGACAGGCCAGAGTCTTTCATCTCACTCAGCAGGATGCTCAGGCATCTAATGCAGTCGTGGCAGGTATTATTTCTGTTTGTTACCTGGATGCATGGGTTTTGTTTGATCCGGGTGCCACGCATTCATTTGTTTCTCCTGTTTTTGCTTCTAAATCTTATTGGCAAGCTTCGAGGATGGCTATTCCTTTGTCTATTGCCACTCCTCTGAGCGATTCTTTGGACACCAATATTTTTCTTTCTGGTTGTCCAGTTCTCGTGGGAGATAGAGAATTACCTATTGATTTGATTCTGTTGGATGGTTATCTCAACACTATGTCATGGTAGATTGCAGGAATAAAAAGGTGACTTTCAGAATTCCTGATGAAAAAGATTTTAAGTTTATGGGTGATAGGAGTTCAGCACCTCAGAATCTTATTTCTGCTATTACGACTAGGAAGTTATTGAGGAAAGGATGTCAGGGATATTTGGCATTGGTCAGGGATACTTCAGTGGAGAAGTTATCACTCACAGATGTTCCTGTTGCCTGTGAGTTTCCTGATGTTTTTCCCAAGGAGTTGCCAGGTTTACCACCTCACAGAGAGATTGAGTTCTATATAGATGTGGTTCCAGGTACTACTCCTATATCTATGCCACCCTACAGAATGGCTCCTGTAGAGTTGAAAGAGTTGAAGGAGCAGTTGTAAGAGTTGTTAGATAAGGGTTTTATTAGACCTAGTGTTTCTCCTTGGGGTGCACCAGTCCTGTTTGTGAAGAAGAAGGATGGTACCCTAAGACTGTGCATTGACTACAGAGAGCTGAATAAGGTAACAGTGAAGAACAAGTATCCTCTCCTGAGGATAGATGATTTGTTTGATCAACTACAGGGTGCACAGTTCTTTTCTAAGATAGACTTGAGGTCGAGTTATCATCAACTGTGGATTAGTGAAGCCGATGTTCCTAAAATGGCATTCCGCACTAGATATGGCCATTATGAGTTTCTGGTGATGTCTTTTGGTTTGACTAATGCACCAGCAGCTTTTATGGACCTGATGAACAGGGTATTCAGACCTTATGTGGATCAGTTTGTGGTAGTCTTCATCGATGATATACTGGTTTATTCTAAGAGTATGGAGGAGCATGTATATCACTTGAAGATTGTACTACAGACACTGAGAGATCATCAGCTTTATGCTAAATTCTCGAAGTGTGATTTCTGGATGGAGAGTGTTTCTTTTCTTGGACACGTGGTGTCTAAAGAAGGTATCCAGGTTGATCCACAGAAGATTGAAGCAGTGTCTGAGTGGCCTAGACTGACTTCTGTTACTGAGATTTGAAGTTTTCTGGGTTTAGCCGGGTATTATAGGCGGTTTATGCAGGATTTTTCCAGAATAGCAACCCCTATGACTCGCTTGACTCAGAAGAATGTTAGATTCAAGTGGTCAGAAGCTTGTGAGAATAATTTCCAATTGTTGAAAGAGAAATTTACCACAGCGCCAGTGTTAGCTTTTCCTAATAGTGTGGATAAGTTCACAGTTTACTATGATGCCTCTAGAATTGGCCTTGGTTGTGTGTTGATGCAGAATGGAAGGGTGATAGCCTATGCTTCAAGGTAGTTGAAGAAGCATGAGCAGAACTATCCCACACATGACCTTGAGATGGCTGCAGTGATCTTTGCTTTGAATATTTGGAGACATTATCTGTATGGGGTGACTTATGAGATATTTACTGATCACAAGAGCCTTAAGTACATTTTCTAGCAGAGAGATCTGAATCTAAGGCGGAGGAGATGGTTGGAATTGTTGAAGGATTATGACTGTGAGATATTATATCATCCGGGTAAAGCTAATGTGGTAGCAGATGCCTTGAGTAGAAAGTCCTCAGGCAGTCTTGCTCACATCAGTGTTGAGAGGAGACCATTGATCCAGGAATTGCATCTATTGGTGGATCAAGGTCTGATGATGAATATTAGTAGATCAGGTGGACTGCTAGCTCAATTTAAAGTACGATCTGTACTAAAGGATAGGATTAAAGCAGCTCAGAGCTGAGATCCTATTCTAGAAGAGCTTGCAAAGAATGTCAGAGCAGGGAAGTTCACTGATTTCACACTCGATGATGATGGTGTGTTGTGGATCAGTGGTAGATTATGTGTTCCTGATGTGGATGATTTGAGAGAAGAGATCCTAGAGGAAGCACATTCTACAGCTTATAGCATATATCCAGGTGTTACTAAGATGTACCACAGTATTAGAGACTTATACTAGTGGGATGGATTGAAGAAGGATGTCGTTGATTATGTTGCTAAGTGTCTGACATGTCAGCAAGTGAAAGCTGAGCATCAGAAGCCTTCTGGGAAGCTTTAGCCTCTTCCTATTCCCGAGTGGAAGTGGGAAAGGATAGCTATGGATTTTGTGGTCGGTTTACCTCGTTCGAAGGATGGATACGATTCCATATGGGTGATTGTAGACAGGTTGACAAAGTCTGCACATTTCCTACCTGTGAAAGCCACTTATTCTGTAGCTATATTGGTGAAGTTGTATGTGAAGCATATTGTGTGCCTTCATGGAGTACCTGTGTCCATTGTGTCAGATAGAGGTTCGGTGTTTACGTCTCATTTTTGGCAGAAGTTGCAGGAAGCATGGGCACTAGGTTAGATTTCAGTACTGCTTTTCATCCTCAGATAGATGGTCAGTCTGAGAGGACGATCCAGACACTGGAAGATATGTTGAGGATGTGTGTCTTGGATTTGGGAGGTAGCTGGAATGATCATTTGCCACTTGTTGAGTTTGCATATAATAACAGCTACCATAGCAGTATTGGTATGGCACCATACAAGGCGTTATATGGAAGGAAGTGTAGATCCCCTTTGAGTTGGGATGAGATTGGTGAGAGAGCTTTGATTGGACCTGAGATGGTTTAGGATGTTGCAGAAAAAGTCACCATGATTAAGCGCAGATTAAAGACCGCAGTTAGCAGACAGAAGAGTTATGCAGATCCTAGGCGCAGAGATGTGGAGTTTCAGGTTGGAGATTTCATTTTTCTGAAGGTATCTCCGATGAAGGGTGTGATGAGATTTGGCAGGAAGGGTAAGTTGGCACCGAGATATATTGGACCGTTTAAGATTCTGGAGAGAGTTGGCACTGTAGCATATCGGTTGGATTTGCCTCCGAGTATGTCACAAGTGCATCCGGTATTTCATATCTCGATGTTGAGGAAGTATATCTCAGACCCTTCACACGTGTTGCAGCCCGACAGTGTAGAAGTGAGTGAAGATTTGACGTTTGTGGAAGAACCTGTGGCGATCGTTGATTATCAAGTTTGACAGTTGCATTCGAAGCAGATTTACGGACTTGCATGAACTCATACATATTTTTAAATTACTAAATAAAGCCTATGTGTGTATATATTTATTTAATTAGGGTTTAATTTATTACCCTAATATGTTATTATTTGTTTATTAATTTTATTGTTATTTAATTATTATTTATTATTAAATTTTAAATTATTGTAATAAGTGTGTGGTGTGTGACTTTTCCCAAATATTTTATTATTATTATTTTTCTTTTTCTTTTTTCTTTTTCTTTTCTTTTTCTTTTTCTTTTTCTTTTCTTTTCTTTTTCTTTTCTTTTCTTCTTCTTCTTCGGTCTTCTTCTTCCCGAGCCCGTCCCTTCTCCCCCTCCCGCTGCAAATCCCGACCACCTACCGTCGGTGTGCCACCAGCAGCTTCGCCCTCCCCAGCCAGCTGCTCCGCCGCCCCTAGCTTCCTTCCCCAGCGCCGGCTAGCTCCAATTCCACCATTTTTGGCCGAAACTTCCCTCCTCACCGTTCACCAACTTTTCGGCCACCATTTTCGACACCACTAGTCTCTTTCTTCTCCTTAAGCTCTGGTGAGTGTGATTCTAGCTTTGGTTTGAGCTTAAATGGTCTTGATTTGCTTAGGTTTCGAATTTTCGAATTCGGCCATTTTAGGGTTTTTGATTTTTTTGAACTTCAAATTGTTTGATTCATGAAAAGTCCCTTAACAAATGTTGATCCTAGTAGCTTAATCTATATGTATGAATTTTTGTGGAATTTTTTGAGATTATTTTGATTTTTGGGTATTTTTAAATATTTTAATATTATTTTCTAATTTTCGGAATTTAATTAATTAAATTATGAAATTGTGTTTTATGATAAATATATGTGTTAAAATGAATTATAGGAATTTATTTGGAATTTTTATTAATTTCTAAGTATTTATTTTGAATTATTTGAGTTTATGTAATTTTGGGAAAATTAGGTTAATTATGTTTTTAATTGAAATTAATTGGTTAATTGAGTTTAAATATTGATTTTATTAATAAATATGTTGAGAAAATTAATTTTGGATAATTATACTATTTTTGGTGAATTTTTGAATGAATTTTAATATAATTATATATATAAGGGCATTTTGGTAATTTTACACAAAATTTGCAAAAAATGTAATTTAATTGGTTTTAATAATTATTTAAGGTATAAAAATGATTTCTATAAATTATTTAGTATTTTTAATTGATTAAAACTATTTTTCGTGAATTATTTTCAATTATATATATAATATACGATTTTTCTAATAAAATGAGTTTTTATCGGTTTTTATTGTGTTTTAAGGCTAATTATGTAATTTCTATTTATAAAATGAATTTTCATGTTATAAGGGTATTTTTGGTATTTCTAAATTGTTCTGTGTTTGTGAACCCCGGTCGGTAGACTGTAGTTTGGAGTCCGACCGAGGGGTTGTGGATTTGTTTTGTGCTTATTTTTCAAAGTGTGTTTCTTTGCAGGGTCGGCTCTACTCTTTGAGTAGAGAGATGTCTGTTTTACAGGGGAGGTTCTGTCGAATTTTTGATAGAATTCTCGTAAAACGTGATATCCGGTCGATCCCTAATTTCGATTCTGTGTTTAATATTCTAGATCAAGTTCTAGAATTTTCTATTGGGTTTATTCTGATTTCTGTCGTTATTGTTTGTTTAGTTATGCCGAGACCTAGGCCTAGTGGACCAGGCCCGTCGGATCCATCTCGTGGAGCGCACTAAGTGTGAGTTACTATTTTATATATATGTGCTTTAGGATGCATGATTTTAGAAATATATGTTTTATTTTGATTAGGTATGCATAAATAATGTGATTAGTATTTAAGTATATCTTTAATTTATTTTTGGTTTATTTTCGGTATATATTAAATTATATGCATGTTTTATTAATAAATTATATTTAAAATGTTTTTAAATATATTTTTAGCTTAATTTATAATTTAATTGGATTTGTTTGACGTATGTATACTCGAAATATACCTGGTTTACTTTTGGTATATTTCCAGTATATATATATGGTTTATAATGTTATTTTATTTAATTTCATGCATCATTTATTTGTGAATGAATGTTTTATATTTATTAATGAAGGATATCAATAGAACGTGCTACCTAGTGGGCAGCACTAGGACCGAGTACGTACCGGTGCGCTTATAGCATTTAGGCTATATCACTAACCAATTTGAGGATTTTGATTTGAATTGATTTATCTGATGTGTGAGATGTGATTTGGGTGTGATTGCTGGAGCTCGGTTGACCAAGTGTCTCGGGGCCAATCACACTGATAGTCAGACTGCTGGAGCTCGGTTGACTTAGTGTCTCGGGGCCAGTCTACTGTCTAAATGGATTAAGTGGATATATTTTGGAATAAGTGAGCCTGTATGGCTAGAGTGTTGTCTAACACTGTTTGAGATTGCGATATTCTAGGGTTCTATGTGATCCTTCATAAACGATGATTTTCAGTAAAATATATATAAATGATTTTATTGCATTTGTGTGTATTTGCATGTATATATATATTTATATATATACTATTGACTGTATGCATTGGCATTTAGTATGCATGTATATATATTATAGTAATTCACTCAGTGAGGTTTGACTCCCCTCCGTTGACTATTTTTCAGGAGAGTCATCATCTTCAAACCTCAGTAGCAGGTCTGTACGCCGGATTTCTTCCGCCCCAGCTTCTTTATGTAAACTACTTCTCTGAGTCTTGGGTTTATTTTATCTAGACACTGCAGTAGTCATTAAATATTTAAAGAGATGTTGTATTATATATTTGAACTGGATTTGTATCAAAAGATTTATATATATGAAACGATGAGGATTTGATTTAAAATCCAGTTGGTGTATATGTTATTATTATATTATGATTTTTATTTCCGCTGCATTATATATTGTTATTATTATTGCATGTTTATTTTTTTTAGGCTTGCTACGGGTTCCGGATTCGAAAGAATTCCTGTTCCCTAGCGCCGGTCATGGCCCCTGTTTTGGGTCGTGACAATTTTGGGTATATATATATATATATATGCCAAATAAATTGCAAAATATACTAAAGGTAAACCATTAATATAGTTAAAAACAATTAAGTGTAGATTCATAATATAACATGCAATTATTTAAGGATAAACCTAAAATATACTAAAACTATACCTAAAGTATACTAATCATTCAATAAAATAATTATGACTAAATGTACATTTTAAAACATGTATATATATTAAAATGTATTAAATGTAAACCTAATTGTTCAACGTGCATATATCAAAATAACACGCATAATTATTTAACATGCATATATATAAAAATACAACCCTAGATATACCAAATATATTATAATTTAAATCACTTTAAAAACATATAATGAAAATGGAAAACCCTAAGTGATGCATCCTATATGCAATGCATATATATACAGTATAATAACTCACATGTTAGCGCTCCACGAGACTGTAATATCCCGTGTTTTTAAAATATTTTTACAATGTACCGGGATATGCAGTGTTAATAATTTCTGTATATTATATGATATTTTTACGAGTTGATATGTATTTAAAACCTATTTTAAATACTGTGTTTTATCTACAGTACTTTACGTAAAATTTTCCCGAGACTTGCATTTTCGGGGAAATTTTCACGTAAATATTTTAATATTAATTATTTTAAATATATTTTCGGACTTGCATCAACTCATACGTATTTTTAAAATACTAAATTAAACCTATGTGTGTGTATATTTATTTAATTAGGGTTTAGTATTACCCTAATATTTTATTAAGTATTTATTAGTTTTATTGTTATTTAGTTATTTTTATTTAGTATAAATTATTAAAATATTGAATTTTATGTGTGTGGTGTATATTTAATGTGTGTGATTTAATATTATTTTAATATATAGTATAATATATATATATATATATATATATATATATATATATATATATATATATATATATATATATATATACACATTATACATCAAAAATCAAAAGAATTGGAAAATTACAAAACTGCCCCCGAGCCTTCTTCTTCCCCGATCCTCACCCTCACCGCCGTCCGGTCGCTGCCGTGCCATTTCCTCACCGTGGGAGTGCCGTCCGGTGTGCCACCACCTTCCTCTAGCCGTTCCGCCGCCTGCAGAGCTCATTTCCGACGTCGGGAAAGCTTGATATCGCCGGAAGCCGAGAGTTTCATCTTCTTCTTCCCTCGTCGATTCCGGCCACCGTTTTCAACACCGCCGGTATTCATCGACTCCTTGAGCTCCGGTGAGTGTGATTCTAGCTTTGGTTTAAGCTTAAATGGTCTATATTTGTTTAGGTTTCGATTTTTCAATTTCGGTCACATTAGGGTTTTTGATTTTTTTGAGCTTCGAATTGATTGATTCATGAAAACTCCCTTCACAAATGTTGATCCTAGTAGCTTAATCTACATGTATGAATTTTTGTAGAATTTTTGGAGATTTTTTGGATTTTTGGGTATTTTTGAATATTTTAATATTATTTTCTAATTTTCGGAAATTAATTATTTAAATTATGAAATTGGGATTTATGGTTAAATTAGGTGTTGAAATGAATTATAGGAATTTATTTGGAATTTTTATGAATTTCTAAGTATTTATTTTGAATTATTGAAGTTTATGGAATTTTGGAAAATTAGGTTAAATGTGTTTTTATTTGAAATTAATTGGATAATTGGGTTTAATTATTTATATTATTGATAAATCTATTGAGAAAATTAATTTTGGATAATTGTATAATTTTTGGTGAATTTTTGAAGTAATTTAAGTATATTTATATATATAGGGGTATTTTGGTAATTTTACCCTAAATTGGCTAAAAATGTAATTTAATTGGTTTTAATAGTTATTTAAGGCATAAAAATGATTTCTACAAATTATTTGGTATTTTTAACTAATTAAAACTATTTTTCGTGAATTATTTTCAATTATATATATAATATACGGTTTTTCAAATAAAATGAGTTTTTATTGGTTTTTAATGTATTTAAAGGTTAATTATGTAATTTCTACTTATAAAATGAATTTCTATGTTGTAAGGATATTTTTGGTATTTCTGAATTGTTCTGTGTTTATGGACCCCGGTCGGTAAACTGTAGTTTGGAGTCCGACCGAGGGGTTGTGGATTTGTGTTGAGCTTATTTTTCGAAGTGTGTTTCTTTGCAGGGTCGGCTCTACTCTTTTGAGTAGAGAGATGTTCGTTTTACAGGGGAGGTTCTGCCAAATTTTTGGTAGAATTCTCGTAAAACGTGATGTCCAGTCGAACCCTAATTCTGTTTCCGTATTTAAATACTCTAGATCGAATTCTAGGATTTCTGTTAGAGTTATTCTGATGTCTATTATTTATTGCTTGTTTAGTTGCGCCGAGACCGAGGGCTAGTGGACCAGGCCCGTCGGACCCGTCTCGTGGAGCGCACTAGGTGAGTTACTATACTATATATATATGCTTAGGATGCATGATTTAGAAATGCATGTTTTATGTTGATTAAATATGCATAAATAATTTGATTATTTCTTAAGTTTATATTAAGTATATTTTTGGTTTATTTTTGGTATATAATAAATTATATACATGTTTTATTAATAAAATATATTTAAAATGTTTTTAAATATATTTTTAGTTTAATTTATGATTTGATTGGATTTATTTGACATATATATACTCGAAATATACATGGTTTACGTTTGGTATATTTCCAGTATATATATGGTTTATATTGTTATTTCATTTAAATTCATGCATCATTTATTTTTGTGAATGAATGATTTATTTATTAATGAAGGATATCAATAGAACGTGCTACCTAGTGGGCAGCACTAGGACCGAGTACGTACCGGTACGCCTATAGTATTTAGGCTATATTACTAACCATTTGTGGATATTGATTGATTATGATTATTGATATATGTGATGTGATTTGGGTGTGATTGCTGGAGCTCGGTTGACCAAGTGTCTCGGGGCCAATCACACTAGCAGTCAGACTGCTGGAGCTCGGTTGACTTAGTGTCTTGGGGCCAGTCTACTGTCTAAATGGATTAAGTGGATATATTTTGGATTAAGTGAGCCTGTATGGCTAGAGTGTTGTCTAACACTATTTCCGAGGTTGCGATATTCTAGGGTTCTATGTGATCCTTCATAAAAGATGATTTTCAGATTAAATATAAAAAAAATGATTTTATTGCATCTGTGTGTAATTGCCTGTATATATATATATTAGATATATACTGTTGACTGTATGCATTGTCATTTAGTATGCATGTATATATATTATAGTAATTCACTCAGTGAGGTCTGACTCCCCTCTGTTGACTATTTTTCAGGAGAGTCAACATCCTCAGACCTCAGTAGCAGGTCGATACGCCGGATTTCTTCCGCCCCGGCATCTTTGTGTAAATTATCTACTTGAGTCTTATTTATTTTATCTAGACACTGCAGTAGTTGTGTATTAAAGTATTGGATTTCATGTATTTTATTTTAAAGAGATGTATTATATATAAACTGGATTTGTATTAAAAGATTATATATCTATGGGATGAGATTTGATTTAAATCCAGTTTATGTGAATAATATTATGATATTATGATTTTTATTTCCGCTGCATATTATATTGTTATTGTTATTATTGCATGTTTATTTTATTTTTAGGCTTGCTACGGGTTCTGGATTCGAAAGAATTCCCGTTCCCTAGCGCCGGTCATGGCCCCTGTTTTGGGTCGTGACAGAGACAAACTCAGTGGGCCTGATTCGTTAGGCCTTGGTCTCGGCGTAGCTAGAAAAATAAAAAAATAATAACAGTCAGAATAAACTTCTAACTCTATACTTCTAGGATTACTATAGACAGATTCAATCAAGAATTTAGAATTAGACTCGGACTGGTTGTCACATTTTACGAGAAATCTATCAAAATTTCGACAGAGTCTCCTCTGTAAAATGGACATCTCCTTACAAAAGTAGAGCCGATCCTGCACAGAAAACACACTTCTAAAATCTCAAGGCACAACACTCGGGTTGGGACCCCAAACTCCACAAATCTCCAACCGAGGTTCACAATACACAAACAACAATATTAAACAGTAAAATAATAAAATCGTCGAAAAACCATAAAAATATTTAAAAACCTTTATTTTCTAATTAAAACATAAAAGTCTAGTTTAAATAATATTTGAATATAGAAATTCATAAATGGAATAAAATTCCCATTTTATAATTAAATTAACATAAATTGCAAATAACATTTAAAATCACAATTTATCATCACAAAAATAATAAAACACACATTTAATCACAAAATAACACATACACTTATTATTTACATAATATTCCCAAAATTTTCACAATTAATTATTAAAATGTCAAATACTATATAATTTTACTAAAAAATTCAATTTTACAATTATTCAACATAATATAATAAAGTTCACAATTTAATTATATTATAAAATTAGTTTAAAACCCATTTTATTTCCAAAATAATAATATATAATATATTATTTGAAAACAATTTTTGAAAAATAGTATTAATTAGTTAAAATAGTAGTTAATTTGTAAAAATCATTTTATTACCTTAAATAATTATAAAATCAACTAAAACCTAATATCTAACTATAATTAACACAAAATTACACATTTACCCCTATAATATAAAATATTCAATATACTTAAATATACTAAATGATTTTCTCAAAAATTATAGAAACTCATTAAAATTATTTAATCATCATATAATACACTAATATCAATCAAAACACATATTAATCAATAATTTCCTCGAAATTACCTATTTAACTTAATAATTCAAAATACACATAATATACATAAAATTCCATAAAAATTATATACATCCAAAAAATTTATTCTCTCAACACATAATATTCTAATATTAACTAAAATACACAATTAACTCTAGTTTTAACCAAAAATACACATTTAATTCAATATTCCAAAATATACATAAACTAAAAATATTTTTAAAAATTATGTAATAATTTCCAAAAATTAATTTCTCAACATTATAATTACTAACAATATATAACAACATTAATTTAACCAAATTCATAATTAAAATAATTAATTAACGAAAATTAATTAAATAATAATAAAATAATTAAAATTACCCATAAATTAAACTAATTCAAAAAAATTAACAAAAATTATTTTTATCAAGCTTGAGCTACCAAGAAAAATTTTTTCAAAAACAAAAATCAATAAATCAACAATTTCTAACTAAAAAAAAACTCAAATAACCATAATTTAAAAACCAAGTAAAATCTTATAAAAAACCGAGTTTGAGCTTGATCCGAGCCTAGAATCGGCTTCACCACAACTCCAGGAGTCGAATGGCATTAGGAGGTTGAGCTATGGCGATCGGAGCAACGACAAAGAGAAGCTTCCCACTGTTGTTGTTGTTCTGCAAGCTCCGGTGACACTCCAACACATAGACAGGGACGTAAAAGTCGAGGAAGAAGAGAAAAGAAGGTGGTTGGGTGGCGTTCGGTGTAGGAAGGGAGGGAAGCACTCTGACAATGCGGGAATGAGGCAGAACGAAGAGGGAGAGGAGGTGTTTGTTCTGCATTTTCTATATATATATATATATATATATATATATATATATATATATATATATATTATACTTAATATTATAAACATATAATATAACTTTATAACATTAAATCTCTACCACACAATAAATTATACACATATATACACACTTATATTAATATAGGCACACACATATACTAACAAATATACACATAAAATATATTAATATATATACATAAATAACACTTAAAAATAAGTATCAATAATATAAACAATACTCATAAAATAATGAAATAATAATGCAAATAATGTAATTTGACAAATAATAATATTAATAATACTAGTGAAATAATTTAATAATAATATATTGCTCACAATAATATTAAACAAATATATATATATTTGATTATTTAATTAGCTTGTTATTTATTAAAGTCATTTTTAATTATTTTTAAGTTCTTTACGTAAAATTTTCCCGGAAATGTTATTTTCGGGGAAATTAAGACGTAAATAATTTAATATTAATTATTTTAAATAGTTTTACGAATTTTCATGAACTCATATATAATTTTAAAGTTCTAAATAAAATACATATATGTACATTTATTTAAAGTGAATTAGGGTTTAATTAATTAAATTAATTTTTATTATTTAGTTTTTTTATTAATTAATTAATTAATTATATATGTGTATATATTATTAAAATATATGTGTGGTGAGTCTTAATGTGTGTGGGATTATATATTATTATAATATATAGTATGGATATATATATATATATATATATATATATATATATATATATATATATATACATAAATTATTGTCAAAAAACAAATGTTAGCCATATTGACAGAATTGCCACCCGATCTTCTTCAAGCTTCCCGATCGTCCCTCACCTATTTTTGACTGCTGCAAGCTGATTTTCTTGTAGTCAGTGTGCCTCTTGGCTTGCCACCACCACCTCCAGCCTTTCCCGACGCCTGAAGCCACCATTTCTGGCGTATTTGGCCGGATTTTTCCAAGAGAAGTCGAAATCACTTCCATCGCTATTCAAGCCGATTCCGGCCACTGTTTTTGACACCACCAGTCTCTATCTTCTCCTTTAGCTCCGGTGAGTGTGATTCCAAGTTTTTTTTCACTTAGAATGGTCTAGATTTTGATTTTCCATTTTCGGCCTATTAGGGTTCTTGATTTTTTTGAGCTTCAATTTGATTGATTCAAGAAAACTCCCTTCACAAAATTTGATTCTAGTAGCTTAATATACCTCTGTGAATTTTTGTATAATTTTTGGGAATTATTTTGATCTTTGTGAATTTTTGATTATTTTATTAATATTTTCTAATTTTCAAAAATTAATTAATTAAATTATGAAATTGTGTTTTATAGTGATTATAGGTGTTGAAATGAATTTTAGAAATTTATTTGTAATTTTTTTGAATTTTATGTATTTATTTTGAATTTATTAAGTTTATGTAATTTTGAAAAATTAGGTTAATTATGTGTTTAATTGAAATTAATTGGTTAATTGAGTATTTTTATTGATATTATGGAATTATATATTGAGAAAATTAATTTTTAGTAATTATACTATTTTTGGTGAATTTTGATTAATTTTAGTGAATTTATATATATTGGGGTATTTTGGTAATTTGACACTAAATTGGCTAAAAATATAATTAAATTGGTTTTAATAGTTATTTAAGGTATAAAAATGATTTCTACAAATTATTTAGTATTTTTAACTAATTAAAACTATTTTTCGTTAATTATTTTCAAATTATATATAATATACAATTTTTCTAAATAAATGAGTTTTTATCGGTTTTTAACATGTTTTAGAGTTAACTATGTAATTTGGATTGATAAAATGTATTTTTATTATTAAAGGGCATTTTCAGTATTTCTTTGTTATTCTGTGAATTGTGAACCTCGGTCGGTGAATTGTAGTTTGGAGTCCGACCGAGGGATTGTGGTTGTGAATTGTGTTATTTCGAAGTGTGTTTCTTTGTAGGATCGGCTCTACTCTTTGGGTAGAGACATGTCCGTTTTACAAGGGAAGTTTTGCCGGATTTTTGGTAGAATCCTCATAAAACGTGATGTCCGGTCGAATTCTAATTCTAATTCTGTGTCTAGTATTCTAGATCGAGTTTCTAGGAAATTTTGCTAGATTTATTCTAATTTTCTGCTATCATTTGTTTGTTTAGTTGCGCCGAGACAGGGGCCTAGTGGACTAGGCCTATCGGACCCATCTCGAGGAGCACAATAATAGTGAGTTAATATTTTATCAATATATGTTTTAGGGTGCATTTTTTAGAAATGTATAGTTTATTTTGATAAAATATACATAAACGATTTAATTATTGCTTAGGTTTATTTTTGGTATATAATTGGTAAATTTTTGGTATATTTCCAAATTATATGCATGTTTTGTTATAATTTTGTACTTAAATTGTTTTAAGTATATTTATAGTTTATTTTGTAACTATATTGGATTTATTTGACGTATATATACTCGAATATACCTGGTTTACTTTTGGTATATTTCTAGTAAATATATGGTTTATGTTGCTATTTTATTGAAATTCATGCATCATTTATTTATGAATGTTTGTTTTGTATATTAATGAAGGATATCAATAGAACGTGCTACCTAGTGGGCAATACTAGGACCGAGTACGTACCGGTACGTCGATAGCATTTAGGCTATATTACTAACTATTTGTGGATACTGATCGGGTTGATTTGTTTTGATGTGTGATATGATTTGGGAGTGTGATTGCTGGAGCTCGGTTGACCAAGTGTCTCGGGGCCAATCACATTGACAGTCAGACTGCTGGAGCTCGGTTGACTTAGTGTCTTGGGGCTAGTCTACTGTCCAAATGGAATAAGTGAATTTATTTGGATTAAGTGAGCCTGTATGGCTAGAGTGTTGTCTAACAATGTTTTAAGGTTGCGATTTTCTAGGGTTCTATTTGATCCTTCATAAACAGTGATTTTCAGTAAAAGTATATAAAAATGTTTTTATTGCATCTGTGTGTATTTGCTTGTATATATATTTATTATATATACCATTGATTGTGTGCATTTGTCATTTAGTTATGCATGTATAAATATTATAACAATTCACTCAGTGAGCTCTGACTCCCCTCCATTGACTATTTTTCAAGAGAGTCATCGTCTTCAAACCTCAGTAGCAGACCCATATGCCGGATTTCTTCCACCCCGGCTTCACTATGTAAACTGCTTATTTGAGCTTTATTTTATAATCTAGACACTGCAGTAGTTGTAATCAGATGTGGGATTATGTAATATATTTGTGTGAGTTATGTATTTTAAAGATTTGAAATGGATTTGTATTAAAGGATTATTTATATATGAGATAAGGATGTTCATTTAATTTTATTGGTGGATTATTACTTTATTTTATTTATGATTTTATTTCTGCTGCACAATATTTTAATTATGTTATTATTATCGCATGTTTTATTTTATTTTTAGGCTTGCTATAGGTTCCGAATTCGAAAGAATTCTCGTTCCCTAGCGCCGGTCATGGCCCCTGTTTTGGGTCATGACATTAATTTTTATATTGTACTCTAGAAAACTGCTGTAGTCATATTTTAGTATTCGTAGTGAGTTGTATTTTATATTTGCTATTGTGCTTTTAATTTAGAGGTTCTCTCTGAATATTGTATTAAGATATTACATGTTATGATATGAAAGAGTTTATTTTATTATATTGGTTTATAATTTTTAATTATTATTATTATTATTATTATTATTATTATTATTATTATTATTATTATTATTATTATTATTATTATTATTATTATTATTATTATTATTATTATTATTATTATTATTATTATTATTATTATTATTATTATTATTGCTTGTTTTTATTTTTAAGACTTGTTACGGGTTCTGGATTTGAAAAAATTCCCGTTTCCTAACGCCGGTCATGACTTCTAGTTTTGGGTCGTGACACTTTAGTATATTTAGGGTTTATTTTAATATATGCATATTATATAATTGGGTATATTTTTAGTATATTTTTGGATATATTTCAAAATAAATGCATGTTTTATCTTTGTTATAGACTTAGCATGTTTAGTATATTTTAGGTATAATTTTAGTATATTTTCGGTATATTTTGAAATAAATGCATGTTATACTATTGATTCATACTTAATTGTTTTTAAGCATAGTATTGGTTTTTTTTGGTATATTTCATGTTTGATTTGACTTTATTTGACATATATATACTCGAAATATACTTAGTTTATTTTAGGTATATTTCTAGTATATATATGGTTTATTTTATCATTATGACTATTATTCTGCATTATTTATTTTTCCATATGAATGTTTTATTTTAATTGAAGGATATCAATAGAACATGCTACCTAGTGGGCAGCACTAGGACCGTATACATACCGGTGCGATAGATTTAGGGTTAAGTTGTGGATTACTTGAGGTGATATATGATTGAGTGATTGATTGAGATTGATATGATTGAATAGTGTGGCTATTGGAGCTTGATTGACTTAGTGTCTCGGGGCCAGTCTACTGTCCATATGGATTAAGTGAATTTATTTAGAATTAAGTGAGCCTGTATGGCTAAAGTGATGATATTATTAATTGAGGTTGTGATTTAATAGGGTTTTATCTGATCCTTCATGTATTAAAATAAAAGTTTTCTGCATTTATTATATATATATAAAAGCAGAGTTTGGCTTTTGTCTGAAATGCATGTATATGTATATATATATATATAAGAATACCTTACTGAATATGGTTTAGATTGCTTATATATATATATATATATATATTATAATAATTCACTCAGTGAGGTCTAACCCCTCTTAATTTTTTTTTCAGGAAATCTTATATTGTGAGACCTTAGTAGTAGAGCTCTTCTCCAATGTTTTTCTATCCCGGCTATTTTATGTAAATGTATATTTTAAACTTTGATTTGTATTCTATAAATTGCAGTAGTAATGTTATTGCATCAGAAGAGTATTGTTTTATTTTTGATACTTTGTACCCAGAGTATTGTATGAACATTAATTTATTTATGAAGGGATATTGAGTATCTATTTTTATATATCGATTAAAAAAATTTTAATTCAGTCGTATTTTTTATTTATTTATTGCATGTTTTTATTTTTCTAAGGCTTGCTACGGGTTTCGAATTTGAAAGAATTCCCGTTCCCTAGCGCCGGTCATGACTCCTGGTTTGGGTCGTGACAACCCTACAAATCAACGAAAGATTCACAATCACACCCCTTTATCCATCATTCACCATAATCATTATATTCACAATGATAAGTCAATCAATTTCATAGCATATAATCTAATATACTGTTACGCAATAGCCCTAGTATGACCCACTGGGTGACATGTTCTACAACTACCCTCCAAAATGTTGTTTCATAAAAAAAAATAAAAATTCATAATAAAATATGACAACATATATTATTCAAAATAAATATTCTCAATTATATATATGAAAGCATATATATAAATGTTAACAATAATAAATATCATTTAATGAAATAAAGCACAATTAAATTCATATTTATTAAAAATATATGGATGCTCACAATATTTTATCTACATGCAATGTTGTCACGACCCAAACTATGAGTCATGACTGGCGCTAGAGAACGGAAATTCTTTCGAATCCGGAACCCGTAGCAAGCCTTAGCAAAATATAACGTGCAATAAATAAATGGAAAGTACAACAAAATTAAAAAAAAATTTGAATCAATAAAAAAAATAAATACTCCAGATTCTTTCATAAATGAATATATATTCATACAGTGTTCAAATACAATTCTCAAAGTATTTAATATCAAAATAAAAATAATACTCTTCTGACACAATAATACTACTACTGCAGTTTCTAGAATACAACTCAGAATTCAAAATATACATTTACAAAAACTAGCCGGGACGAAAGAACACTGACGAGAAACTCTATTACTAAGATCTGACGATATAGGATCTCCTAAAAAAATAATTGAAAGGGGGGTCAGACCTCACTGAGTGAATTATTATACTATATATACATGCAACCTAAACCATATCCAGTTAAGCATTCTTATATATGTATATGTATATACACGCATTTCACACAAATGCCAAATTCTGTTTTTAAAAATATAATAAATATAGAAAACATTTATTTTAATACATGAAGGATCAAATAGAACCCTAGAAAATCGCAACCTCAAAACAGTGTTAGACAACACTCTAGCCATACATGCTTACTAATTCCAAGTATATTCACTTATTCCATTTGGACAGTAGACTGGCCCCGAGACACTAAGTCAACCGAGCTCCAGCAGTCTGACTATCAGTGTGATTGGCCCTGAGACACTTGGTCAACCGAGCTCTAGTAATCACACTATCTATCACATCACATCTCAATCAAATCAATAGATCAATCATATCATCAATCTCAATCAAATCATAATTTACCATAAGTAAACCTCACTCAAACATAAATCTATCGCACCGGTATGTACTCGGTCCTAGTGTTGCCCACTAGGCAGCACATTTTATTAATATCCTTCAATTATAATAAATCATACATTCATAAAACAAATAGTGTAGAATAACATTCATAATAGCAAAATAAACCATATATAAACTAGAAATATACTTAAAATAAACCAAGTATATTTCAAGTATATATATGTAAAATAAATTCAAATCAATCATGAAATATACTAAAATAAACCCTTAATGTACTAAAAACATGTTAGGTTTAAATCAACACTAAAACATGCATTTATTTAGGAATATACTTAAAATATATTGAAAATATACCTAAAGTATACTAATCATTTAATAAAATAATTATGAATGAATATACATTTAAATCATGTATATATACTAAAATGTACTAAACATAAACCTAATTATTTAACATGCATATATCAAAATAACATGGATAATTATTTAATATGCTTATATATAAAAAAAATAAACCCTAAATATACCAAAAATATTATAATTTAAATTACTTTAAAAAAAACATATAATGAAAATGAAAAATCCTAAGTCATGCATCCTAAATGCAATACATATATATATAGTATAATAACTCACAGATTAACGCTCCACGAGACAAACTCGGCCAGCCTGGTCTGTTAGGCCTCGGTCTCGGTATAACTAGAAAAATAAAATAACAACAACCATCAGAATGAATTTCTAACTCTACGCTTTTAGGATTACTATAGAAAGACTCAATTAAACATTCAAACTAGATCCGGACCGATTGTCACATTTTACGAGAAATCTACTAAAACTTTGGCAGAGTCTCCTCTGTAAAACGGACATCTCCCTACAAAAGTAGGGCCGATCCTGCACAGAGAACACACTTCCAAAATCTCAAACATAACACCTCGGGTTGGGACCCCCAAACTCCACAAATACCCAACCGAGGTTCACAATACTCAAACAACAATATTAAATAGTAAAACAATGAAAGCCATAAAAAAAAACCTGTAAAAATATTTAAAAACCTTTATTTCCTAATTAAAACATAAAAATCAAATTTAGTTAATATTTGATAACAAAATTCATAAATGGAATAAAATCTCCATTTTACAATTAAATTAACATAAATTATAAATAATATTTAAAGTTACAACTTAGCATCACAAAAATAATAAAATACACATTTAATCTCAAAATAACAAATACACTTATTATTTACATAATATTCTAAAATTAACACAATTTAACTAATAAAATCTCAAATACTATATAATTTTAATAAAAATTCAATTTTACAATTATTCAACATAATATAATAAAGTTCACAATTTAATTATATTATAAAATTAGTTTAAAACCCATTTTATTTCCAAAATAATATATAATATATTATTTGAAAATAATTTTTGAAAAATAGTATTAATTAGTTAAAAATAGTAGTTAATTTGTAAAAATCATTTTATTACCTTAAATAATTATAAAATCAACTAAAACCTAATATCTAATTATAATTAACACAAAATTACACATTTACCCTTATAATATCAAATATCCAATATATGTAAATATACTAAATAATTTCCTCAAAAATTATATAAAATCATAAGAATTATTTAATCAACATATAATATACTAATATCAATCAAAACACATATTTAACCAATAATTTCCACAAAACTATATATTTAACTTAATAATTCAAAATACACATAATTTACATAAAATTCCATACAAATTTCATAAATTCATAAAAATTATTCTCTCAACAAATAACATTCTAATATTAACTAAAATACAAAATTAAACTCCATTTTTAACCAAAAATACACATTTAACTAAATATTCAAACTTACATAAACTATAAATATTTCTAAAAATTATAAAATATTCCCAAAAATTAATTTCTCAACACCAAAATTAATAAAAATATATAATAACAATAATTTAATAAATTCATAATTTAATTAATTAATTAACGAAAATTAATTATTTAATAATAAAATAATAAAAAATTCACCAAAATTAAAATAAATTCCAAAAATTATAACAAAAATATATTCATGAAGCTTGAGCATTAGTGATCAAAGTTTGTAAAGGAAGATAACAAGAATCAACCGAAAATCAACTAAAAAAAATTAGAAAACCCTAAAAGCCAAAAACCAAAAATTTAACAAAACTCACACATGATCGAATTCCAACTTGAAGGAAGTTTGGATTCATCTTCCTCGTGACTCAAGGAGTCAAATGGCACCGGTGGAGCAAGTTGAGGTGGCCGAAAACGCGAGGGACATCACCGGAAAACTCTGCTATAACTCTCGGCTTCTGCTGCTGCTCATCGTCGTCGGAGAAGAAGAATAGGGTGGCAGTGACGACAGGAGGAAGGTGGTTGCTGGCGGAGGCACAGTGAGGGTTAAAGGTCGAGCTTGTGCGAGGAGAGGAAGAAGAGGTTTTGAATTTTTATTTTGTTTTGTTTTGTTTATATATATGTGTGTGTGTGTATACACACACACACACAATCACATATATATATATATATATATATATAACACAATAATCACACTCATATATATACACACTCATATATATATATTAAACTAATATTAACACATAAAATATCATTTAAAATTAACAATAACAATAACCATAATTATTAAATAATTAATAATACAAATAATATATATTTAATAAAATAATAAAAATACCATAGAAATAATAATGCAAATAAAGTAGTGTTATTAAAATGATAATAATAAAAATAATAACCATCGTAATGATAACACATCACAATTGCTATTAAAGAACTAATATTTATGAAATAATTTAATTATGCAATAATATAAATCAGTAAAAATAAAATAATAATGATGTTCTCAAAATATTAATAATACTTGAATCACGTAAATTAATAAAATAAGGTTAGTACCTAAAAAGAATATTAAAATAACCATGTACTAAGTTAACGTTATTAAAATAATGGTATTCAAAAATAATGAATATACATAGTGGAATTTAAACGTCCAAAATTATAAATTCCAAATTAATATATTTACATAGAAAATTCAATTAAACATACAATAATGATAATAAATCAATTAATCATATGTCAATTCAGCGTATATTCTATCTTAAAAGTATCAAGTGAGCCTATATGGCTATAATGACGATGGGGTTGATTGGGGATTACTATTATTAGGGTTCCATGGATCCTTTATGAATTAAAATAAACGTTTTCTACATTTAGTATATTTATAAAGGCAGAGTTTGGCATTCGTGTGAAATGTGTGTATATGCATATATATATAAGAATGCCTGATTGTTATGGTTTAGTTTGCGTGTATATATAGTATAATAATTCACTCAATGAGGTCTGACCCCCCTCAATTATTTTTTTTCAGGAGATCCTTTATCGTCAGACCTTAGTCGTAGAGTTCCTCGCCAGTGTTCTTTAGTCCCGGCTATTTTATATAACATATATTTTGAATTCTGATTTGTATTCTAGAAACTACAGTAGTAGTATTATTGTATCGGAAGAGTATTATATTATTTTGATATTGTATACTTTGAAAAATGGTATTTGAAACTGTACGACTATGTATTCATTGATGAAAGGATTTGGAGTATTTATTTTATATATTGATTTGAAAATTTTTAATTCTGTCATACTTTTTAATTATTTATTTCATGATTTCATTTTTCGAAGGCTTGCTACGGGTTCCGGATTCGAAAGAATTCCCGTTCCCTAGCACCGGTCATGACTCCTAGTTTGGGTCGTGACAAAGTTGGTATCAGAGCATAGGTTTAGAGATGTGGACCTAGGTTGTCAAGTCTTGTTTTCTTTGGAACTACTACAGTGAATTAGGTTCGGTCATGTCTTTGAAAAGTCTTCCTTGCATTAGGAATTCCGCGTAACCGTTAGGGTGTCTGATGATATTGTGATTGTTTGAACTATTTATTTATTTTTGCTCCTTACTGATTGCCTTGAGCGTGAGTCGCTCCATTGATCGATGAGATCGATGATAGTTAATCTTTTGAGCACGAGGTTCTACCCCCTATGCATCCTGTAGGCGTAGAGGTAGAGATGGATTTAGAAGGCTTGATGATCGCTATTGACAGCGGGAATAATTGAATGAAGATCTGGTAGCTTAGCATTGCAATGATGTTGCTTCTGCAACAGGAGTTTCGCAGGATGCAATGCTGATACCTTCGATCATTCAGCAGATGTAAGCAGATGTAATTTCTTTTTTTTTTAGTTAAGAACTTGAGATATGTCAATTATGCGTATATTCTATATTCTGAATTCTGTTGATTTCCATATCTTTTCAGCGCAGTGAATCCGTGATAGTGCATCCATTATTGTATGTTTAATTGAATTTATAAAAAATGGTATAGATTTCCCTAGGTTTTGATTTTTCAATTTCAACCTATTAGGGTTCTTGATTTTTTTGAGCTTCAATTTGATTGATTCATGAAAGCTTCCTTCGTAAAATTTGATCCTTATAGCTCAATCTATACTCTATAATTATTTTGGAATTTTTGGAATTTATTTTGATTTTTGGGTATTTTTTATTATTTTATTAATATTTTCTAATTTTCAAAAATTAATCAATTAAATTATGAAATTGTGTTTTATGGTAATTATAGGTGTTGAAATGTATTATAGAAATTTATTTGTAATTTTTGTGAATTTCTATGTATTTATTTTGAATTTATTTAGTTTATGTAATTTTGAAAAATAGGGTTAATTATGTGTTTAATTGAAATAAATTGGTTAATTAAGTATATTTATTGATATTATTGAAATATATGTTGAGTAAATTAATTTTGAGTAATTATATTATTTTTGATGAATTTTTGGATTAATTTTAGTATATTTATATATATAGGGGTATTTTGTTAATTTTACACTAAATTGGCTAAAAATGTAATTAAATCGGTTTTAATAGTTATTTAGGGTATAAAAATGATTTCTACAAATTATTTAGTATTTTTAACTAATTAAAACTATTTTTTATAAATTATTTTTAAATTATATGTATATTATACAATTTTTCTAATAAAATGAGTTTTTATCGGTTTTTAATGTGTTTTAGGGGTTGATTATGTAATTTGGATTTATAAAATGTATTTTTAGTATATAAGGGTATTTTTGGTATTTTATGAATATTCTGTGAATTGTGGACCTCGGTCGGTGATTTGTAGTTTGGAGTCCGACCGAGGGATTGTGGTTGTGTTTTATGCGTATTTCAAAGTGTATTTCTTTGCAGGGCCAGCTCTACTCTTTAAGTAGAGAGATGTCCATTTTACAGGGGAGGTTCTATCGGATTTTCGATAGAATTCTCGTAAAACGTGATGTCCAGTCGAATTCTGATTTAATTCTGTGTCTAGTATTCTAAATCGGGTCTTTAGAACTTCTGTTAGATTTATTCTGATTTTCTATTGTCGTTTGCTTGTTTAGTTATGCCGAGACCGAGGCCTAGTAGACCAGGCCCATCAGACCCATCTCGAGGAGCACAATAATTGTGAGTTGTTATTATATATATATATGCTCTAGGGTGCATGATTTTAGAAATATATGTGTTATTTTGATTAAACATGCATAATGATTTAATTAGTACTTAAGTTTATTTTTAGTTTATTTTTGGTATATTTTAAACTATATGCATGTTTTATTAATGAATTATGTTTAAAATGTTTTTGAATATATTTCTAGTTTGTTTTGTGATTTAAATAGATTTATTTGACGTATATATACTCGAAATATACCTGGTTTACTTTACTCGAAATATACCTGGTTTACTTTTGGTATATTTCTAGTATATATATGGTTTATGTTACCATTTTAATTAAATGCATGCATCATTTATTTTTATGAATGTATGCTTTATATTTTAATGAAGGATATCAATAGAACGTGCTACCTAGTGGACAGCACTAGGACCGAGTACGTATCGGTACGCTGATAGCATTTAGGCTATATTACTAACCATTTGTGGATATTGGTTGGATTTAATTATTTAATGAGTGAGATATGATTTGGGAGTGTGATTGCTGGAGCTCAGTTGACCAAGTGTCTCGGGGCCAATCATATTGACAATCAAACTGCTGGAGCTCGGTTGACTTAGTGTCTCGGGGCCAGTCTACTGTCCAAATGGAACAAGTGAATATATTTGGAACAAGTGAGCCTGTATGGCTAGAGTGTTGTCTAACACTGTTTTGAGGTTGCGATTTTCTAGGGTTCTATTTGATCCTTCATAAGTAGTGATTTTCAGTAAAAATATATAAAATGATGTTATTGTATCTGTGTGTATTTGCCTGTATATATATTTATTATATATACTATTGACTGTGTGCATTTTCATTTAGTATGCATGTATATATATTATAACAATTCACTCAGTGAGGTCTGACTCCCCTCCGTTGACTATTTTTCAGGAGAGTCGTCGTCATCAGACCTCAGTAGCAGACCTGTACGCCGGATTTCTTCTGCCCTGGCTTTATTATGTAAACTGCTCACTTGAGTTTTATTTTTATAATCTAGACACTGCAGTAGTTTTAAAATTGAAAAAGGATATTGTACTATATTGGTATGAGTTATGTACTTTAAATGTTTGAACTAGATTTGTATTAAAAGTTTATTTATATATATGAGATGAGTTATTGATTTAAATCCCGTGGTGGATTATTATTTAATTATTTATGATTTCATTTCTGATGCAGATTATTTTAATTATGTTATTATTATTATTGTATGTTTTTTTAGTTATTTTAAGGCTTGCTACGAGTTTCGGATTCGAAAGAATTCCCGTTCCCTAGAGCCGGTCATGGCCCCTATTTTGGGTCGTGATAGTGTCCTTGCACCAAGCATTGAAAATCCAGTGATGACTAGTTCCATCATGTCAATTCTGCATGGACGGGTTAATCTATTGCTTCCAATCTGATAAACTTGATAGACGTTAAAACTCCACTAATCCCATTTAATGAGATGGTTCCAAGACTCAGCATCGAGCTCTACTCTCTTACTGTGAGTGAGGCTTGCCACCTCAACTCACCCTTCTATATCACTATGCAATACTCCTATATGAAAGCATCAGTGCCCTACTTTACTCGAGCATAACAGACATAAATATCCAAGTATACCCAGGGCGGACTCTTGATACCGCCTATGCATATTCCTGCCTAACTAAAAGGTCTTTATTTCCTAAACAGGGACACTCAGACTATGAAGGTAGTAGAATTTGTCTAGGAAATGGACTCTAGCCCAAAGAGGAATCCTAAGCAAAGAGGGAACACTCTCCTACCAGGATTAGGACTCCCATTTCATAAGGAATCTGACTCCTCTCAGGTTAATGTATTACTATAAATAGGACCCCATACCCCTCACAGAGGATCCTCTCATTCTCTCATATTCTAGTTATTCCATATTCTCCTATTTCTGTCCTCTAACTTAGGCATCAGAGTGTTTGTGGGGACTCTCCCCACCTCTTACCTTGCCTTTTGTTCGTGTATTGTAGGACACCAAGCTCAAGAGTTCCATAAACTAGTTTAATTTATACTCTAAAATCAAAATCGGGGTAAAGAGAAATTTAAAATGGAAAGAAAATTTTGAAAGTGTTTAATTTACAAGAAATCATAATCGGAATCAATTTATTTATATATGAAAATATAGATAAACTTTATAGATGGTTAATAAATTTTCTACTTGATTACAATTTGGTTATAAAATTAATTTCTATCTTTTTAATTAAAAATTTTCTATTTAGGTCTCACAAATAGTCTTTATAATATCTTTTATTTCATAAAAAATCTAGCATTATCATTATAGTTCAAAATTTGAAGATAACATACAAATAAGTCCATATTTTTTATATTCATATAGAATTAAATGGAAAAACTAAAAATTATTTTGAATGATGAGTACCTTTTTCCTAAAATAATGTAAAATAGTATCTAATTAGAGAACTAAGCAAATATCAATTTTGTCACGACCCAACTCGGAAGTCATGATCGGCGCTAGAGAACAGGAATTCTTTCGAATTCGAAACCCATAGCATGCCTTAAAAATAAAAGCACATGCAGTAAATAAATAAAAAGTACGACTGAATTAAAATTTTACAAATTATATATAAATATAAATACTCAATATCCTTTCATAAATAAAAGATGTTCATACAATACTTGATACAAAGTACAAAAAATAAAACAATACTCTTCTGATACAATAACACTACTACTGTAATTTCTAGAATATAAATCAAAGTTTAAATATAAATTTTACATAATCTAGTCAGGGCGAAAGAATACCAGCGGAAAGCTCTACTACTAAGGTCTAACAATATAAGATCTCCTGAAAAAAAATAATCGAGGGAGATCAGACTTCACTGAGTGAATTATTATAATATATATACATGCACTCTAAATGTAATATCCCGTGTTTTTAAATGTTTTAATATTTCATCGGGATATGCAGTGTTAATAATTTTGTATATAATTATGAGATTTTACGAGTTAATATGTATTTAAAACTTATTTTAATTGTTGTATATTATTTATAGTGCTTTACAGTAAAATTTTCCCGGGACTTGCATTTTCGGGAAAATTTTCACGTAAATAATTTACTATTAATTATTTTAAATAGATTTTCATAATTGCATGAACTCATATATATTTTTAAAATACTAAATAAAAAATATATTTGTATTTATTTAATTAACTAGGGTTTAATTAATTACCCTAATATTTTATTATTTATTTATTAGTTTTATTGTTATTTAATTATTTTTATTTATTATTAAATTTTAAAATATTAAATTATATTTGTGTAATTTAATATTATTTTAATATATAGTATAAAGTATATATATATACATATATACATTTAATATTAACAAAATTATAAAGTTTAGTATATTTATAACTTTGCCATTCGTTCTTCTTCTTCCTCCTGACTGTTCCCCATCACCGTCCGCCGCTGCTACTGCCTTTTTCTTGCCGTCCGGTGTGCCACCTCCTTCCTCAGCCTTCCCCGCCGCCTGTTGCAGCCGTTTCCGGCGTCTGGAAGCCATTTTTGGCCGGAGAAGCCGAAAGTGGGAGCAACGTCGTTCATGATGTTTCCGGCCACCGTTTTTGACACCGCCAGTCTCTTTCTTCTCCTTGAGCTCCGATGAGTGTGATTCCAAGTTTTGTTTCACTTAAAATGGTCTTGATTTGCTTAGGTTTCGATTTTGCAATTTCGGCCTATTAGGGTTCTTGATTTTTTTGAACTTCAATTTGATTGATTCATGAAAAATTCCTTCACAAATATTTTTCCCCTTAGCTTAATCTACATTTATGAATTTTTTTAGAATTTTTGGAGATTATTTTGATTTTTGGGTATTTTTGAATATTTTAATATTATTTTCTAATTTTCGAAAATTAATTAAATAAATTATGAAATTGTGTTTTATGATAAATATAGGTGTTGAAATGAATTATAGAAATTTATTTGGAATTTTTATGAATTTCTATGTATTTATTTTGAATTTATTTAGGTTTATGTAATTTTGGAAAATTAGGTTAATTGTGTTTTTAATTGAAATTAATTATTTAATTGAGTTTAGTTATTGATATTATTGATAAATATGTGGAGAAAATTAATTTTGGATAATTATACTATTTTTGGTAAATTTTTGAATGAATTTTAGTATATTTATACATATAGGGGTATTTTGGTAATTTTACAAAAAATTGGCTAAAAATGTAATTTAATTGGTTTTAATAATTATTTAAGGTATAAAAATGATTTCTACAAATTATTTAGTATTTTTAATTAATTAAAACTATTTTTCATAAATTATTTTCAATTATATATATATAATATACGATTTTTCTAATAAAATGAGTTTTATCGATTTTTATTGTGTTTTAAGGTTAATTATGTAATTTTTACTTATTAAATGTATTTCTATGATATAAGGGCATTTTTGGTATTTCTATATTGTTTTGTGGATTGTGAACCTCGGTCGGTAGACTGTAGTTTGGAGTCCGACTTAGGGGTTATGGATGAGTTGTTATGCCTATTTTTCAAAGTGTATTTCTTTGCAGGGCCGGCTCTACTCTTTAAGTAGAGAGATGTCTGTTTTATAGGGGAGGTTCTGCATAATTTTTGGTAGAATTCTGGTAAAACGCGATGTCCGGCCAAACCCTAATTCTATTTCTGTGTCTAATATTCTAGATTGAGTTTTTAGGATTTTCTGTTAGGTTTATTCTGATGTCTGTTATTTATTATTTGTTTAGTTGCACCGAGACCGAGGCCTAGTGGATCAGGCCCGTCGGATCCATCTCGAGGAGCGCACTAAGTGTGAGTTACTATTCTATATATATGTGCTTTAGGGTGCACGATTTAGAAATGCATGTTTTATTTTGATTAAATATGCATAAATAATTTGATTAGTACTTAAGTTTATTTTTAGTTTACTTTTGGTTTATTTTTGGTATATATTAAATTATATGCATGCTTTATTAATCATTTATGTTTAAAATGTTTTTAAATACATTTCTAGCTTATTTTGTAACTTAATTGGATTTGTTTGACGTATATATATACTTGAAATATACCTAGTTTGCTTTTGGTATATTTCCAGTATATATATGGTTATTAATGCTATTTTATTCAAATTCATGCATAATTTATTTGTGAATGTATGTTTTATATTTAATAAATGAAGGATATCGATAGAACGTGCTACCTAGCGGGCAGTACTAGGACCGAGTACGTACCAGTGCGCTTATAGCATTTAGGCTATATTACTAACCATTTGTGGATATTGATGGGATATGATTATTTGATGTGTGAGATATGATTTGGGAGTGTGATTGCTGGAGCTCGGTTGACCAAGTGTCTCAGGGCCAATCACATTGACAGTTAGACTGCTGGAGCTCAGTTGACTTAGTGTCTCGGGGCCAGTCTACTGTCCAAATGGATCAAGTGAATATATTTGGAATAAGTGAGCCTGTATCGCTAGAGTGTTGTCTAACACTGTTTGAGGTTGCGATATTATAGGGTTCTATTTGATCCTTCATGAACAGTGATTTTCAATAAAAATATATAAAATGAATTTGTTGTATCTGTGTGTATTTGCTTGTATATATATACATATTATATATACTTGATTGTGTGCATTGACATTTAGTATGCATGTATATATATTATAGTAATTCACTCAGTAAGGTCTGACTCCCCTCCGTTGACTATTTTTCAGGAGAGTCATCTTCTTCAGACCTCAGTAGCAGGCCTGTACGCCGAATTTTTTCCGCCCCAACTTCTTTGTGTAAACTGCTTATCTGAGTATTGAGTTTTATTTTATGATCTAGACACTGCAGTAGTTATGGTTATTTCAGAGATGTAGTGTATTGTATTTATATGAGATATATATTTTAAGAGTTTGAACTGAAACATGTATTAAAGGATTTATCTATATATGAGATATGGATTTCTATTTTGATAATTATGATTTTATTTTCGCTGCATTAAGAGCTGTTGTTATTATTATTGCATGTTTATTTTATTTTTAGGCTTGCTACGGGTTCCGGATTCGAAAGAATTCCCGTTCCCTAGCGCCAGTCATGGCTCCTGTTTTGGGTCATGACACTAAACCATAATAATCAGGCATTCTTATATATATGTATATTGTCACGACCCAAAACAGGGGCCATGACCGGCGCTAGGGAACAGGAATTCTTTCTAATCCGGAACCCGTAGCAAGCCTAAAAATAAAATAAACATGCAATAATAGTAACATTTTTCAGGAGAGTCTTCTTCTTCAGACCTCAGTACCAGGCCTATACGCCGGATTTCTTCCAGTTCGGCTTCTTTATGTAAACTACTCACTTGAGTTTTATTTTATCTAGACACAGCAGTAGTCATTAAGTTGTTAAAGAGATGTTGTATTGCATTTGAACTAGACTTGTATTAAAAGATTTACATATATGAGATATGGATTTGATTTAAATTCATTGGTGGTGAATTAATATTTTTATATTTATATTTATGATTTTATTTCCGCTGCATTAAGAGCTGTTGTTATTATTACTGGCATGTTTATTTTATTTTTTTAGGCTTGCTATGGGTTTCGGATTCTAAAGAATTCCCGTTTCCTAGCGCCGGTCATGGCCCCTGTTTTGGGTCATGACAGAAATCAACCATAAAAATATACCAATTAAAAACCAATAATATACTAAAACATTGTAAGTATATATATCAAAAATATAACATGCATTTATTTTGAAATATATCAAAAATATACTAAAAATATACCTAATTATATAACATGCATATATCAAAATAAAACCCTAAATAAACCAAAGATATACTAAAAATAAACTGAAAATATACTAAATCATTTAATACATAAATCACATTTAGACATAAAATAAAATGTAAAATCTTTATTCATGCATCCTAAATGCAATGCATATATAGTATAATAACTCACTGATTCGTGCTCCATGAGACAGACTGGACGGGTTTGGTCCGACAAGCCTCGATCTCAATGCAACTAGAAAAATAAATAATAACATAATATTAGAATATATTCTAACTTTACGCTTATAGGATTACCATAGAAAGACTCAATCAAAATTCTAAAACTAGACTCGAACCGGTTGTCACATTTTATGAGAAATCAACCGAAAATTTGACAGAGTCTCCTTTGTAAAACGGACGTCTCCCTATAAAAGTATGGTCGATACTGCATAGAAAATACACTTCTAAAATCACAAAGCACAACACCTCAAGTTGGGATCCCAAACTTCACAAATTCCCCAACCGAGATTCACAAAGCACAAACCAACAATATTAAATAATAAAATAATAAAAATCATCAAAAATCCATAAAAATATTATAAACCTTTATTTTCCAACTAAAACATAAAATTATAGTTTTTAAATAATATTGATAATAAAATTCATAAATGGAATAAACTTCCCATTTTACAATTAAATTAACATAAATTGCAAACAATTATTAAAATCACAATTTAACATTATAAAAAAAAATAAAATACCCATTTATGCTCAAAACAATAAATAAATTTATTATTTACATAATATTTCAAAATTATCACAAAGTAACTAATAGAATCTTAAATATTATTCAATATTAAGAAAAATCAATTTTTTCAAATAATTAACCTAAAATGGTTAAATTCACAATTAACTATGTAAATAGTTTAATTATATAATAAAATAAATTTAAAACCCATTTTTATCACCAAAAGAGTAAATAATATATATTTGAATATAATTTTCAAAAATTAATATTAATTAGTTAACAATAGTAATTAATTTGTAAAAACCATTTTAATACCAATTCTTATTTCAAAATCATTTAAAACATATAATTTAACCATAATTTCAACAACTCATAATTAACTTATATAATAAAAAATGGTATAATACTAACTAATTCCTCAAAAATTTATATAAAATCACAAAAATAATTTTATCAACATTTATTATACCAAAATTATCTAAAACATATAATTAAATAATATTTTCAACAAAAATGCTTATTTAACCCAAAATTCCAAAATTCCCATAATACAAAATTATTTCTAAAAATCATATAATATATCAAAAAATTTATTTTCTCAATAATAAAATTACTAACATAATATAGTAACACTAAATTAACCAAATTCATAATTAAAATAATTAATTAAAGAAAATTCATTTTGTAATTATTAAAATATTCAACAATTAACCAAAAATCAAATAAACTCAGAAAAATAAACTAAAAATACGTATGAGTAGATTAAGATGCATAGATCAATATTTCAAAAGAAATTTATCAAGGATTAACCAAACTCAAGTTTAAAAAAATTAAAAATAAAATTAGACATAACTAAAAATTAAGTAAAACTCACAATTAAATAAATTTGAACTTCAACCAAGATTAGGATCATCTTCATCATAGCTCACTAAGTTGATCAAGCCCAAGAACATGAGCTCTCACCGTCAGAATCATCGCTAGTGATGGGATAAAGCTTGTTGTTGTCGCTACTGTTTTTGTGATTTTTCGACGTTGACAGAGAAGAAGAAGGAGAAGAGAGGATGAGGAGGCAATGGTGGTGGTCCATTGAGCTAAGGAGGAAGACACAATAATGGTTAAAGATGGGAGGAAAAAGAGAAAGAAACTGAATAGGGGAGGGAGATGGGTAATGTTTCGGTAAGTTTTTGTTCTTCTTTTATATATATATATATATACACCACATGGAGATACACACTGTCACAACCCAAAACAGGGGTCATGACCGGCGCTAGGGAACGGGAATTCTTTCGAATCCGAAAATCATAGCAAGCCTAAAATAAAATAAAACATGCAATAGTAATAATAACAACACAATTAAGTAGAATATTATGCAGCGGAATAAAATCATAAATATCAAAATAATATTTCCACCAAATGAAATTAAATCAAATCCTCATCTCATATATAAATAAACTCTTTTAATACAAATCCAGTTCAAATTCTTAAAATACATAACTCATACAAATATAATACAATATCTTTTAATAATTTTACGACTACTGCAGTGTCTATATCATAAAATAAAACTCAAGTAAGCAATTTACATAGTAAAGCCGGGGCGGAAGAAATCCGACGTACAGGCCTACTACTGAGGTCTGATGAAAATGACTCTCCTGAAAAAAAATAGTCAACGGAGGGGAGTCAGACCTCACTGAGTGAATTACTATAGTATATATACATGCATACTAAATGCCAATGCACACAATTAAAAGTATATATAATATGTATGTATACAAGCAAATACACACAGATGCAATAAAATCATTTTATATATTTTTATTGAAAATCACAGTTTATGAAGGATCAAATAGAACCCTAGGAAATCATAACCTCAAACAGTGTTAGACAACACTCTAGCTATACATGCTCACTTATTCCAATATATATTCACTTGTTCCATTTGGACAGTAGACTGGCCCCAAGACACTAAGTCAATTGAGCTCCAGCAATCTGACTGTCAGTGTGATTGGCCCCGAGACACTTGGTCAACCGAGCTCCAACAATCACACTCCCAAATCATATCACACATCAGATAAATCAAATCCAATCAATATCCTCAAACAGGTTAGTAATATAGCCTAAATGCTATAAGCGTACCGATACGTACTCGGTCCTAGTCCTGCCCACTAGGTAGCACATTCTATTAATATCCTTCATTTTAAATATAAAACATACATTCAATAAAGTAAATGATGCATGAATTGAATAAAATAGCAACATAAACCATATATATACTAAAAATATACCAAAAATAAATTAGGTATATTTCGAATATATATATGTCAAATAAATCCAATATAATCGTAAAATAAACTAAACATATATATTTAAAAACATGTTAAATATAAACGTTTAATAAAGCAAATATACCAAAAATAAACCAAAGATAAACCAAAATAAACTAAAAATAGACTTAAATACTAATTGAATTATTTATGCATAATTAATCAAAATAAAACATACATTTCTAAATCATGCACCCTAAAGCATATATATATAGAATAGTAACTCACAATTATTGCGCTCCTCGAGATGGGTCCGATGGGCCTGGTCCACTAGGCCTCAGTCTCGGCGCAACTAAACAAACAAATAATGACAGGAATCAGAACAAATCTAATGGAAACTCCTAAAAACTTGATCTAAATTACTAGACACATAATTAAATCAAAATCCGGCTGGACATCATGTTTTACAAGAATTTTACCAAAAATCCGGCAGAACCTCCCTTGTAAAATGGACATCTCTCTACCCAAAGAGTAGAGCTGGCCCTACAAAGGAATACACTTCAAAAAAAAAAGACAGAATCACAATCACAACCCCTCGGTCGGACTCCAAACTACAGTTTATCGACCAAGGTCCACAATTCACAGAATAATACAGAAATACCAAAAATACCCTTATATACTAAAAATACTTTTTATAAGTAGAAATTACATAATTAACCCTAAAACACAGTAAAAACCAATAAAAACTCATTTTATTAGAAAAATCATATATTATATATATAATTGAAAATAATTTACGAGAAATAGTTTTAATTAGTTAAAAATACTAAATAATTTGTGGAAATCATTTTTATACCCTAAATAACTATTAAAACCGATTTAATTACATTTTTAGCCAATTTAGGGTAAAATTACCAAAATACCCCTATATATATAAATATACTAAAATTAATCCAAAAATTCACCAAAAATAATATAATTGCACAAAATTAATTTTATCAACATATATTTCAATAATATCAATAAATATACTCAATTAACCAATAAATTTCAATTAAACACATAATTAACCCTATTTTCTCAAAATTACATAAACTAAATAAATTCAAAATAAATACATAAAAATTCACAAAAATTCCAAATAAATTTCTATAATTCATTTCAAAACCTATATTTATCATAAAACACAATTTCATAATTTAATTAATTAATTTTCAAAAATTAGAAAATAATAATAAAATAATCAAAAATACCCAAAAATCAAAATAAATTCCAAAAATTCTGAAAAAATTCACACATTAAGATTAAGCTAAGGGGAGAAACTTTTGTTAAGGAATTTTTTATGAATCACAAGGAAATACTCAAAAAAAATTCAAAAATCCAATATGGCCGAAATTGGAAAATTGACAAAAACCTTACCAAATCGAGTTTTAAGCTTAAAAGGAGCTTAGAATCGTCTTCTATGGCCTCAGAGGAGTTCAAAGGCACCAGAATGAGGGAATTTAGTTGTAATATCCCGTGTTTTTAAAAATATTATTTTTACACTGTACCGGGATATGCAGTGTTAATAATTTCTGTACATTATATGATATTTTTACGAGTTAATATGTATTTAAAATCTATTTTAATTACTGTGTATTATTTTCAGTGTTTTACGTAAAATTTTCCCGGGACTTGCATTTTCAGAGAAATTTTCACGTAAACAATGTATTATTAATTATTTTAAATGTATTTACGGACTTGCATGAACTCATGCGTATTTTTAAATTATTAAATAAAGCCTGTGTGTGTATAATTATTTAATTAGGGTTTATTATTACCCTAATATTTTATTAAGTATTTAATTGTTTTATTGTTATTTAATTAATTTTATTTAGTATAAATTATTAAATATTAATATTTTTATGTGTGTGGTGTATATTTGATGTGTGTAATTTAATATTATTTTAATATATAGTATAAAGTACATATATATACATATATTTGTCAAAAATCAAAAAAGTTTGGAAAATTACCATTTTGCCCCCGAGTCCTCTTCTTCTTCCCCGATTCTCCCTTCTCCATTTCCAGTCGCTGCCGTGTCGTTCCTTCACCGTGGGTGTGCCGTCCGGTGTGCCACCGTCTTCCCCGACCAATTTCGCCGCCTGAGGAGGCCGTTTCCGGTGTCTGGAGATCGATTTTGGCCGGAGAAGCTGAAAATCGATCCACCATCGATCACGCCGATTCCGGCCACCATTTTCGACACCGCCGGTCTCTTTCTTCTCCTTGAGCTCCGGTGAGTGTGATTCTAGCTTTGGTTTGAGCTAAAATGGTCTAGAATTGCTTAGGTTTCGATTTTGTCAATTTCAGCCTATTAGGGTTTTTGATTTTTTTTGAGCTTCGAATTGGATGATTCATGGAAACTCCCTTCACAAATGTTGTTCCTAGTAGCTCAATCTACATGTATGAATTTTTTTAGAATTTTTGGAGATTGATTGGATTTTTGGGTATTTTTGAATATTTTAATATTATTTTCTAATTTTCGGAAATTAATTATTTAAATTATGAAATTGGAGTTTATGGTTGAATTAGGTGTTGAAATGAATTATAGGAATTTATTTGGAATTTTTATGAATTTCTAAGTATTTATTTTGAATTATTGAAGTTTATGGAATTTTGGAAAAATTAGGTTAAATGTGTTTTTATTTGAATTTAATTGGTTAATTGAGTTTAAATATTGATATTATGGATAAATATGTTGAGAAAATTAATTTTGGATAATTGTATGAATTTTGGTGAATTTTTGAAGTAATTTAAGTATATTTATATATATAGGGGTATTTTGGTAATTTTACCCTAAATTGTCTAAAAATGTAATTTAATTGGTTTTAATAGTTATTTAAGGTATAAAAATGATTTCTACAAATTATTTAGTATTTTTAACTAATTAAAACTATTTTTCGTGAATTATTTTCAATTATATATATAATATACGGTTTTTCTAATAAAATGAGTTTTAATCGGTTTTTATAGTGTTTCAAGGTTAAATATGTAATTTCTACCTATGAAAATGTATTTCTGTGATTTAAGGATATTTTTGTTATATCTGGAATTATTCTGTGTTTGTGGACCCCGGTCGACAGATTGTAGTCTGGAGTCCGACCGAGGGGTTATGGATTTTGTTGAGCTTGTATTTCGAAGTGTGTTTCTTTGCAGGGTCGGCTCTACTCTTTTGAGTAGAGAGATGTCCATTTTACAGGGGAGGTTCTACCGGATTTTCGGTAGAATTCTCGTAAAACGTGATATCCAGTCGAACCCTAATTTTGTTTCCGTATTTTAATACTCTAGATTGAATTCTAGGATTTCTGTTAGGTTTATTCTGATGTCGATTATTTATTGCTTGTTTAGTTGCACCGAGACCGAGGGCTAGTGGACCAGGCCCGTCGGACCTGTCTCGTGGAGCGCATTAGGTGAGTTACTATACTATATATATATGCTTAGGATGCATGATTTAGAAATGCATGTTTTATGTTGATTAAATATGCATAAATAATTTGATTATTTCTTAAGTTTACATTAAGTATATTTTTGGTTTATTTTTGGTATATAATAAATTATATGCATATTTTGTGAATAAAATATATTTAAAATGTTTTTAAATATATTTCCAGCTTAAGTTATAATTTGATTGAATTCATTTGACATATATATACTTGAAATATACCTGGTTTACTTTTGGTATATTTCCGGTATATATATGGTTTATATTGTTATTTCATTTATATTCATGCCTCATTTATTTTTGTGAATGAATGTTTTATATTTAAGAATGAAGGATATCAATAGAACGTGCTACCTAGTGGGCAGCACTAGGACCGAGTACGTACCGGTACGCCTATAGCTTTAGGCTATATTACTAACTATTTATGGATATTGGTTTGATATGATTATTGATGTGTGAGATGTGATTTGGGTGTGATTGCTGGAGCTCGGTTGACCAAGTGTCTCGGGGCCAATCACACTGGCAGTCAGACTGCTGGAGCTCGGTTGACTTAGTGTCTCGGGGCCAGTCTACTGTCCAAATGGATTAAGTGGATATATTTGGAATAAGTGAGCCTGTATGGCTTGAGTATTGTTTAACACTATTTTCTGAGGTCACGATATTCTAGGGTTCTATGTGATCCTTCATAAACTGGGATTTTTCAGTAAAATATATAAAAATGATTTTTCTGCATCTGTATGAATTTGCCTGTATATATACATATTATATATATACTGTTGACTGTATGCATTATCACTTAGTGTGTATGTATATATATTATAGTAATTCACTCAGTGAGGTCTGACTCCCCTCTGTTGACTATTTTTCAGGAGAGTCAACTTCCTCAGACCTCAGTAGCAGGTCGATACGCTGGATTTCTTCCGCCCCGGCTTCTTTATGTAAATTGTCTACTTGAGTCTTATTTATTTTATCTAGACACTGCAGTAGTTGTGAATTGAAGTATTGGATTTCATGTATTTTATTTAAAGTGATGTATTATATTGAAACTGGATTTGTATTAAAGAGATTATGTATATATGAGATGAGATTTTAATTTAAATCCAGTGATGGAAATGATATTGTGATATTTAAGATTTTTATTTCCGCTGCATATATATTATATGGTTATTGTTATTGCATGATTTATTTTATTTTTAGGCTTGCTACGGGTTCCGGATTCGAAAGAATTCCCGTTCCCTAGCGCCGGTCATGGCCCCTGTTTTGGGTCGTGACATTAGTGGCCGAAATTGTGAGGGAGGAAGAGAAGGCCAACTCTCGGCCAAAACGCCAAAACACACTTCACCAGCGCCAGAAGGGAAGTCTGCAGGCGGCAAAACGGCTGGAGGAAGGAGGTGGCACGGTGGGAGGCACAATGACGGTAGGTGGTCGGCGTGCGCAGTGATGAGAGGGGAAGGGAACGTCGAGAGGAAGAAGAAGGAGTGAGGGTAGGTTTTGTAAATTTTACAAAGTTTATATATATATATATATATATATATATATATAACTTTAATAATTTATATTAAAATATATTAATATAATATTTAGAAAAATCACACACCACATATATAAAAATCAACTTAATATTATATACATATACATATATATATATATAACACATTAACTTAATACAACTATGCATTCAAAATTAAAATAATTATTAAACCCTAAAATATTTAAATATAAGAGTGTATATATATATATGTATTTTAATATGACATTTAAAATCATGCATGGATTCATGAAAATTCGAAAACTTATCTAAAATAATCAATATTAAATTATTTACGTGTCATTTTCCCCGAAAATATAGTTCCCGGGAAAATTTTACGTAAAATACTTAACATAACATAAAATAATTATAAATCAATTTTAATTAAATAACAAACTCATAAAATATCATAAATATATACAAAAATTATTAACACTATATATCCCGATGCAGTATAAAACTATTTAAAAACACGGGATATTACACACACACATGCACTAATACAATAAAATAATACAACAATTGAAATTAATAATATTACTAAAATAATTGAATAATAAAAATAATATTCCTAATAATATTAAATAATAATGATAATAAAAATAATAACCATGATAATAATAACACACAATAATTATAATAATAATAACCCACATAAACTATAGTATATATATATACACACACACACACATTCCCACACACATGCACTAATAAAATAAAATAATGTAATATCAACAAATGACAATAATAATACTAATAATAGTAATGGAATAATTTAAAAATATTAATAATACTCATAATAATAACAAACAACAAAAATAATAATAATACACTTAACAATAATAAAATAATACTAATACTATTGAAATTAACAACAATAATAGTAACTTTAATATTTGAATGATAAACAAAATAATTGTTTTACGTTAGAAAATTTATATATGTAAAATAACGATGGTTAACTACAAATAATAATAATAATAAAAATCTCACATAAATAAATTATTTTTTTACGTAAATAATTCTCTGAAAATAAAAAAATATAATTAACATTAGTAATTAACGATAATAATACATAATTAAATTTTAAAATTATTAATACTGCATATCCCAAAATATATTTTTATAATTTAAAAATAAGGGTCATTACAGATTTTTATTTTCATTTTTAATTTTTTGTATAATAAATTATAAATCAATAACATATTCGTATAATATTATTTTATTTTTTTACATATAAAAAGCTATGCTTTAATAATGAAATATTTGTATAATATTAATATATTTAATAATTTATTACTACAATTTAAGAATGATATATGAACTTATTTGTATACTACTTACAAATTTTGGATTAAAATGGTAATTGTCACGACCCAAAACAGGGGCCATGACCGGCGCTAGGGAACGGGAATTCTTTCGAATCCGGAATCCATAGCAAGCCTAAAAATAAATAAACATGCAATAGTAATAATAATAACATAATTAAATAAAATATTATGTAGCGGAATAAAATCATAAATATCAAAATAATAATTCACCACGGGATTTAAACCAAATCCATATCTCATATATAAATAAATCCTTTAATACAAGTTTTAGTTCAAATATTCAAAGTACATAACTCACACAAATATAATACATAAAACCCTCAATTTATTTACAACTACTATAGTGTCTAGATTATAAAAATAAAACTCAAGTGAGCAGTTTACATAAAGAAGTCGAGGTGGAAGAAATCCGGCGTACAGGCCTGCTACTCAGGTCTGAAGATGATGACTCTCCTGAAAAATAGTCAACGGAGGGGAGTCAGACCTCACTGAGCAAATTACTATAATATATATACATGCATACTACATGCCAATGCACACAATCATAATATATAATATGTATGTATACAAGCAAATACACATGGATGCAATAAAATCATTTTATATATTTATTTAAAACCACTATTTATGAAGGATCAAATAGAACCCTAGTAAATCGCAACCTCAAAACAGTGTTAGACAACACTCTAGCCATACAGGCTCACTTATTCCAAATATATCACTTATTCCATTTGGACAGTAGACTAGCCCCGAGACACTAAGTCGACCGAGCTCCAGCAGTCTGACTATCAATATGATTGGCCCCGAGACACTTGGTCAACCGAGCTCCAACAATCACACTCCTAAATCATATCTCACACATCAAATAATCAAATTCAATCAACATCCACAAATGGTTAGTAATATAGCCTAAATGCTATCAGCGTATCGATACGTACTCGGTCCTAGTGCTGCCCACTAGGTAGCACGTTCTATTGATATCCTTCATTGAAATATAAAGCATACATTCATAAAAATAAATGATGCATGAATTTAAATATAATAGCAACATAAACCGTATATATACTAAAAATATACCAAAAGTAAACCAGGTATATTTCGAGTATATATACGTCAAATAAATCCAATAAAATTATAAAATAAACTAGAAATATATTCAAAAACATTTTGAACATAATTCATTAATAAAACATGCATATAATTTAAAATATACCAAAAATAAACCAAAAGTAAACTAAAAATCAACTTAAGTATTAATTAAATCATTATGCATATTTAATCAAAATAAAACATATGTTTCTAAAATCATGCATCCTAAAGCATAAATATATAAAATAGTAACTCACACTTAGTGCGCTCCTCGACATGGGTCCGACGGGCCTGGTCCACTAGGCCTCGGTCTCGGCGCAACTAAACATAAAAAAATAACAGACATCAGAATAAACCTAACAGAAAATCCTAGAAACTTGATCTAGAATATTAGACACAGAATCAGAATTAGGGTTCGATCGGACATCATGTTTTACGAGAATTCTATCAAAAATCCGACAGAACCTCCCCTGTAAAATGGACATCTCTCTACTCAAAGAGTAGAGCCAACCCTGCAAAGAAACACACTTCAAAAATAAACACAAAACACAACCAAAATCCCTCGGTCGGACTCCAAACTACAGTCTACCGACCGGGGTTCACAATTCACAGAACAATTATGAAAATACCAAAAATACCCTTATATCATAGAAATACATTTTATAAGTAGAAATTACGTAATTAACCCTAAAACACATTAAAAACCAATAAAAACTCATTTATTTAGAAAAATCGTATAATATATATATAATTGAAAATAATTCACGAAAAATAGTTTTAATAAATTAAAAATACTAAATAATTTGTAGAAATCATTTTTATGCCTTAAATAACTATTAAAATCAATTTAATTACATTTTTAGCCAATTTAGGGTAAAATTACCAAAATACCCCTATATATATAAATATACTAAAATTAATCCAAAAATTCACCAAAAATAGTATAATTATCCAAAATTAATTTTCTCCACATATTTATCAACAATATCAATAATTAAACTCAATTAAATAATTAATTTCAATTAAAAACACAATAAACCCTATTTTCTCAAAATTACATAAACTAATTAAATTCGAAATAAATACATAGAAATTCATAAAAATTCCAAATAAATTTCTATAATTCATTAAACACCTATATTTACCATAAAACACAATTTCATAATTTATTTAATTAATTTTAAAAAATAAAAAAATAATAATAAATACCCAAAAATACCCAAAAATCAAAATAATTCCCAAAAATTCTACAAAAATTCACACATGTAGATTAAGCTAAAGGGAACAACATTTGTGAAGGAATTTCTCATGACTCAATCAATTCGAAGTTCAAAAAAATCAAGAACCCTAAAATGGCCGAATTGCAAAAATCAAAACCTAAGAAAATCAAGACCATTTTAAGTGAAACAAAGCTTGGAATCACACTCACTGAAGCTCAAGGAGAAGAAAGAGATCGGCGATGTAGAAAATGGTAGCCGAAAACGCCGTGATCAACGGTGAAAATGAATTCTGCTTCCCGAGCTTATTCCGGCCAAACCTAGACGAAATAGGGCGCTACTGACGGCAGGGAAGGCTGGGGAAGGAGGTGGCACGCCGGGAGGCACACCGACAGTGAGAAAATGGGATGGGAGCGATCAGGAGTGAGGGAGGAGGATGGATGGTACAACCGTAAATAACTCAAACTTTAATTTTTTTTTTAATATTAGATGTATATGTATATATATATATATACTTTACACTATATATTAAAATAATATAAACTCACACACATTAAATATACACCACACACATATAAATTAATATTTTAAAATAATTTATACACTAAAAATAATTAAATAATATTAAAACTAATTATAAATAATAAAATATTACGGTAATTAATTAAACCCTAGTTAAATAAATAAATACACATATATACCTTATTTAATATGTTAAAAGTACATATGAGTTCATGCAAGTCCGTAAAATTGTTTAAAATATTTAATATTAAATTATTTACGTATTAGTTTCCCCGAAAATGCAAGTCCCGGGAAAATTTTACGTAAAGTGCTTAAAATAATAATAAACAATTAAAAATCAATTTTAATTAAATATAAACTCACGAAATATCATAAATATATACAAAAATTATTAACACTGCATATCCCGATGCAGTATTAAATATTTAAAAATACGGGATATTTTCCAGGACTTATATTTTCGGGGAAATTGATACGTAAATAATTTAATATTAAATATTTTAAACAATTTTACGTAAAGTGCTTAAAATAATAATAAACAATTAAAAATCAATTTTAATTAAATAGCAACTCACGAAATATCATAAATATATACAAAAATTATTAATACTGCATATCCCGATACAGTATTAAATATTTAAAAATATGGGATATTACAGTAATAATGTATTGTTTATGTACCAAAAAATTTTATTTGTTCTACGTACAAAATCCAAATAGTGATAACTAAAAAGATACAAATTAAATTTTATAACCAAACTGTAACTAAGTATAAAATCTGGTGACTATCTATATAATTTATCCATAAAAATTTATTAAAAAATAATTATTTCATTACTTTAAAAAAATTTTATATTTCGTAAATTTTAATAATATATGACAATATTTAAAATTTTAATTAATTTATAATTAATTTGACTTAATTTCATGAGACTAAAAAATTATTTCTTATCCTACAAGAGAAATAAGCGATTCTCATTGATGAGAAAATCTATTCTTATTTCTAAATAAAATTTTAATAAATAAAATATTAGAAATCAAAATCAATCATTTTTATTTGGACTTCCACCATTATTTTTTATGAAAGAAACGAGTCCTTACGTCAATTAAGCCAATTAAATCTTCCAAATCAATATCTTTGGGAACCAATAATTGGTTACGTTGCTTAGAGGTCAGAAATCAATGGGGTTAAAAGTATGATGTCGAATTTATCTTAAAATTTAACGATATATTAGTTTTAATTCATTGCTAATTTTACCATTACTATTTTGTCCATGCAATATTAAAATATAAAATAATTAAAACGCGTCTTAATTAACTATTTAAAGATTCTAACAAATAATAAATTTTAGAAGAAAATATAAAAATCAATTCAGTTAGTCAACTAACTATTCTGTCAATTCGTGCGTTGATTTGGAATTTTATGAAGTCTTCGTCTCCGTCCAATTTGCAAAATTTGTTATGTATTGATGCTAACATTGAAACCTATTAGTCATGCCACTTGCAATTAAACTTAGCCTTTTCAATACTAATTATGGGTCTTTTCTTGGAAATTGAAGGCTTCCACGAAATTTCTGCTTTTCTTGAAGATCATTTTTTGCAATTTCTGCTTTTTATTAAAAAAAAAAAAAAAAAAAAAAAAAAAGCTTCCAGCTTTGCCTGGAAGGCACATAGTAACATATAAAAACAATTGTCTGCACAACAGTCTATTGTATAGCAATAGATTGTACAACAATAGACAACTCTCTCTTTGTAAATTAATGATAGTAGGATTCAAACTTTACATTTCAAATTATCTTTAGAGAGGAGTTACTATTTAACTACTTTCTCACTGACTTTTATTGCCATTACTTTGATACAAGTGATCATAATGCCACAAAATTTAGTTAGTTTTTTTGGTTGTGATTTTGACCTCAATTAATTTTCTAATTTTAGATTTTTCTGTTGTGTTTTGTCATGACCCAAAACAGGGGTCATAACCGGCGCTAGGGAACGGGAATTCTTTCGAATCCGGAACCTGTAGCAAGCCTAAAATAAAATAAAACATGCAATAGTAATAATAACACATTTAAATAAAATACTGTGCAGCGGAATAAAATCATAAATATCAAAATAATCATCCACCACAGGATTTAAATCAAATCCTCAAACATATATAAATAAACTCTTTTAATACAATTCAATTCAAATGTTTAAAGTACATATCTCGCAAATTTATATAACTACTGCAGTGTCTAGATTAATAAAATAAACTCAAATGAGTAGTTTACATAGAGAAGCCGGAGCGGAAGAAATCCGGTGTACAGGCCTGCTACTGAGGTCTGAGGAAGAAGACTCTCCTGAAAAATAGTCAACGGAGGGGAGTCAGACCTCATTGAGTGAATTACTATAATATATATATATATGCATACTAAATGTCAATGCACACAATCAAAAATATATATAATATATATATATACAAGCAAATGCACACAGATGCAATAAATTCATTTTATATATTTTTATTGAAAATCACAGTTCATGAAGGATCAAATAGAACCCTAGAATATCGCAACCTTAAAACAGTGTTAGACAACACTCTAGCCATACAGGCTCACTTATTCCAAAATATTCACTTATTCCATTTAGACAGTAGACTGGCCCCGAGACACTAAGTCAACCGAGCTCCAGTAGTCTGACTGTCAGTGTGATTGGCCCCGAGACACTTGGTCAACCGAGCTCCAGCAATCACACTCCCAAATCACATCACACATCAAATAATCATATTCAATCAATATCCTCGAACAAGTTAGTAATATAGCCTAAATGCTATAAGCGTACCGGTACGTACTCGGTCCTAGTGCTGCCCACTAGGTAGCACGTTCTATTGATATCCTTCATTAAAATATAAAGCATACATTCATAAAAGTAAATGATGCATGAATTTAAATGTAATAGCAATAATAACCATATATATACTAGAAATATACCAAAAGTAAACCAGGTATATTTCGAGTATATATACATCAAATAAATCCAATATAATTACAAAATAAGCTAGAAATATATTTAAAAACATTTTAAGTATAAATGTTAAATAAAGCATGCTAATAATTTACAATATACTAAAAATAAACCAAAGATAAACCAAAAATAAACTAAAAATAAACTTAAATACTAATTGAGTTATTTATGCATAATTAATCAAAATAACATACATTTCTAAATCATCCACCCTAAGTATATATATATAAAATAGTAACTCACACTTAGTGCGCTCCTCGAGATGGGTCCGACGGGCCTGGTCCACTAGGCCTCGGTCTCGACGCAACTAAACAAACAATAAATAACGGTCATCAGAATAAACCTAATAGAAATCCTAGAAACTCAATCTAGAATATTAGACTCAGAATCAAACTTAGGGTTCGACCGGATATCACGTTTTACGAGAATTCTACTAAAAATTCGGCAGAACCTCCCCTGTAAAACGGACATCTCTCTACTCAAAGAGTAGAGCCGGCCCTGCAAAGAAACACACTTCAAAAATAAATGCAGAATTACAATCATAACCCCTTGGTCGGACTCCAAACTACAGTCTATCGACCGGGGTCCACAATCACAGAACAATTATGGAAACACCAAAAATGCCCTTATATCACAGAAATATATTTTATAAGTAGAAATTATGTAATTAACCTTGAAACACATTAAAACCCGATAAAACTCATTTTATTTAGAAAAATCATATATTATATATATAATTTGAAAATAATTCATGAAAAATAGTTTTAATTAGTTAAAAATACTAAATAATTTTTAGAAATCATTTTTATACCTTAAATAACTATTAAAATCAATTTAATTACATTTTTAGCCAATTTAGGATAAAATTACCAAAATACCCCTATATATATAAATATACTAAAATTACTCCAAAAATTCACCAAAAATAGTATAATTATCCAAAATTAATTTTTTCAACATATTTATCAATAATATCAATAAATAAACTCAATTAAATAATTAATTTCAATTAAAAACACAATTAACCCTATGTTTCAAAAATTACATAAACTAATTAAATTCAAAATAAATACATATAAATTCATAAAAATTCCAAATAAATTCCTATAATTCATTTCAACACCAATATTTATCATAAAACACAATTTCATAATTTAATTAATTAATTTCCGAAAATTAGAAAATAATAATAAAATATTCAAAAATACCCAAAAATCAAAATAATTCCCAAAAATTCTACAAAAATTCATAAATTTAGATTAAGCTAAGCGGAACAACATTTGTTAAGGTAATTTTCATGAATCAACCATTTGGGCTAAAAAAAAATCAAAAACCCTAAGATGGCCGAATTGAATAATTGAGAAAAACCTTACCAAATCAAGTTTTAAGCTTAAACAAAGCTTGGAATCATTTTCTATGGAGGCTAGGGAGTTCAACAATACTAAAATCACTAGATTTGGTGGTCGGGAAGTCAGTGAACGGTGAGGAGGGAAGTTTTGGCCATTCCGACCAAAAGCAAGCCAAACGATGCCGGAGAAGAAGGCTAAGGGCGGCGGAACGGCTGGAGGAAGGAGGTGGCACGGTGGGAGGTGCAGTGACGGTAGGTGGCTGGCGCGCGCAGTGGTGAGGGAGGTTGGGGTCGTCGGGGAAGATGGAGGAAGGTTGATGGCAAACTTGTAATTTTTACAAACTTTATATTTTGATAAATATTATAAGTATATATATGTATATATATATCTATACTCTATATTATTTTAATATATAATATTATATAGATAATAAATATTCACCACATACATTAAATATATATTTTAACAATTTTATACACCTAAAAATAATTAAATAATATTAAAACTAATAATAAATAATTAAATATTAGGGTAAATAATTAAACCCTAAATAAATAAATAAATACACATATATGCGTTATTTAGTACTTCAAAAATATATATGAGTTTATGCGAGTCCGAAAATCTATTTAAAATAATTAATAGTAAATTATTTATGTGAAAATTTCCCTGAAAATGCAAGTCCCGGAAAAATTTTACGTAAGATACTTAAAATAACATAAAATAATAAAAATCAATTTTTATTAAATAACAACTCATGAAATATCATAAATATATACAAAAATTATTAACACTGCATATCCCGATGCAGTATAAAAATATTTAAAAACTCGGGATATTACATGTTTACTATATTAAATCAAAATATTCTATTTAACATAATAAAAAAATAAATTTTAGATATGGTTAGTATTTAAATTACTTAGGCCACCTACACTCAGAACTTTAAAATGTATCAAATTTCACTTCAAAATGTACTTTTTACTGTAATGTTGCTACAGCTCATTACTTTGTTTTTAACTTTTATGTATTCCATTTCATATCTCATTTACATTATTTATATATTTTATATATTACATGTAATATCCCGTGTTTTTAAAATATTTTTATACTGTATCAGGATATACAGTGTTAATAATTTTTGAATATATATTACGATAGTTTCACGAGTTGATATGTATTTAAAATCTATTTTTAATTACTGTGTTTTATTTACAGTACTTTAAGTAAAATTTTCCCGGAACTTGCATTTTCGGGGAAATTTTCACTTAAATAATTTATTATTAATTATTTTAAATATATTTTCGGACTTGCATGAACTCATGCGTATTTTTAAAATACTAAATAAAGCCTATGTGTGTAAATATTTATTTAATTAGGGTTTAATTAATATTACCCTAATATTTTATTATTTGTTTATTAATTTATTGTTATTTAATTATTTTATTTATTATTAAATTATTAAAATATTAAATTTTATGTGTGTGGTGTATATTTAATGTGTCAAATTTTATATTATTTTAATATGTAGTGTAAAGTATATATATATACATATATACATTAAAAATTATCAAAATAATAAAGTTTAACTTATTTACAAAACTGCTCCTCCCTTCTCTTCTTCTTCTCCGGACGCGACTCCCACCTTCATCGTCTGTAACTTCCGTTCGCCGCCGTTCAGAGTGCCTCTCGGTGAGCCACCTTCGTCCTCAGCCGTTCCCCGCCGCCAGTAGCTCCCTTTCCCGTCGAGTTTGACCGAAAATAGCTTGAGAGGCCGAAAGTTGAGCTTCATGCCGTTCTTCCTCTTCCGGCCACCATTTTCGACACCTCCGGGCTTTGGTTTGAGCTTAAATGGTCTAGAATTGTTTAGGTTTCGAATTTTCAATTTCGATCACATTAAGATTTTTGATTTTTTTTTAGCTTCGAATTGATAGATTCATGGAAACTCCCTTCACAAATGTTGTTCCTAATAGCTTAATATACATGTATGAATTTTTGGAGATTTTTTGGATTTTTGGGTATTTTTGAATATTTTAATATTATTTTCTAATTTTCGGAAATTAATTATTTAAATTATGAAATTGTGTTTTATGGTTAAATTAGGTGTTGAAATGAATTATAGGAATTTATTTGGAATTTTTATGAATTTCTAAGTATTTATTTTGAATTATTGAAGTTTATGTAATTTTGGGAAAATTAGGTTAAATGTGTTTTTAATTGAATTTAATTGGTTAAATGAGTTTAATTATTAATATTATTGATAAATATGTTGAGAAAATTAATTTTGGATAATTTTATAATTTTTGGTGAATTTTTGAAGTAATTTTGGTATATTTATATATATAGGGGTATTTTGGTAATTTTACATAAAATTGTCTAAAAATGTAATTTAATTGGTTTTAATAGTTATTTAAGGTATAAAAATGATTTCTAAAAATTATTTAGTATTTTTAACTAATTAAAACTATTTTTCGTGAATTATTTTCAATTATATATATAATATACGGTTTTTCTAATAAAATGAGTTCTTATCGATTTTTACCGTGTTTAAAGGTTAATTATGTAATTTCTACTTATAAAATGTATTTTTAGGTTTTAAGAGTATTTTTGGTATTTTTCTGAATTGTTCTGTGTTTGTGGACCCCGGTCGGTAGATTATAGTCTGGAGTCCGACCGAGGGGTTGTGAAGGAGATGTGGTGTTTGTACTTCGAAGTGTATTTCCTTGCAGGGTTGGCTCTACTCTTTTGAGTAGAGAGATGTCCGTTTTACAGGGGAGGTTCTGCCGAATTTTCGATAGAATTCCCGTAAAACGTGATGTCCAGTCGAACCCTAATTTTGTTTCCGTATTTAATACTCTAGATCGAATTCTAGGATTTCTATTAGGTTTATTCTGATGTCGGTTATTTATTATTTGTTTAGTTGCACCGAGACCGAGGGCTAGTGGACCAAGCCCGTCGGACCCGTCTCGTGAAGCGCACTAGGTGAGTTACTATACTTTATATATATGCTTAGGATGCATGATTTAGAAATACATGTTTTATGTTGATTAAATATGCATAAATAATTTGATTATTTCTTAAGTTTATATTTAGTTTATTTTGGTTTATTTTTGGTATATATTAAATTATATGCAGGTTTTGTAAATAAAATATATATAAAATGTTTTTAAATATATTTCCAATTTAATTTATAATTTGATTGAATTCATTTGACATATATATACTCGAAATATACCTGGTTTACTTTTGGTATATTTCTAGTATATATATGGTTTATGTTGTTATTTTATTGAACTTCATGCATCATTTATTTTTGTGAATGAATGTTTTATATTTATTAATGAAGGACATCAATAGAACGTGCTACCTAGTGGGCAGCACTAGGACCGAGTACGTACCGGTGCGCCTATAGCTTTAGGCTATATTACTAACTATTTGTGGATATTGATTTGATATGATTATTTGATACGTGAGATGTGGTTTGGAGGTGTGATTGCTGGAGCTCGATTGACCAAGTGTCTCGGGGCTAATCACACTGGCAGTCAGACTGCTGGAGCTCAGTTGACTTAGTGTCTCGGGGCCAGTCTACTGTCTAAATGGATTAAGTGGATATATTTGGAATAAGTGAGCCGGTATGGCTAGAGTGTTGTCTAACACTATTTCTGAGGTTACGAGATTCTAGGGTTCTATGTGATCCTTCATAAAAGATGATTTTCAATAAAATATATTGTAATATCCCGTGTTTTTAAAATATTTTTACACTGTACCGGGATATGCAGTGTTAATAATTTCTGTATTTTATATGATATTTTTACGAGTTAATATGTATTTAAAATCTATTTTAATTACTGTGTATTATTTTCAGTGTTTTACGTAAAATTTTCCCAGGACTTGCATTTTTGGGGAAATTTTCACGTAAACAATGTAATATTAATTATTTTATATATATTTTCGGACTTGCATGAACTCATGCGTATTTTTAAAATACTAAATAAAGCCTACGTGTGTGTATATTTATTTAATTAGGGTTTAATACATAAAACCCTAATATTGTATTATTTATTTATTATTATTTTATTTATTATTAAATTATTAAAATTTATTATGTTATTATTATTTATTTATTAATATTTTATTATTTTATTTTATTTTATTTTTTTCTTTTTCTTTTTTTTTCCTTTTTCTTTCTTTTTCTTTTTCTTTTTCTTTCCTTTTTCTTTCTTTTTCTTTTTCTTCTTCTTCTTCTTATTTCCTCCCGCGCCCGACGCCCGACCACCATCCCTCACCGTCTGTAACTCCGGTCACCTACCGTCGGTGTGCCTCCCGGCTTGCCACCGCCGTTCCCAGCCGTCCTCCGCCGCCTCCAGCCCCTTTCCCCGGCGCCGGCAGCTCCATTCTTCCTCTTTTGGCCGAAATCTTCCCTTTGCCGTTTCTCCCTCCTCCGGCCACCATTTTCGACACCGCTGGTCTCTTTCTTCTCCTTGAGCTCCGGTGAGTGTGATTCTAGCTTTGGTTTGAGCTAAAATGGTTTAGATTTGCTTAGGTTTCGATTTTTCCAATTCGGTCACATTAGGGTTTTTGATTTTTTTGAGCTTCGAATTGGATGATTCATGGAAACTCCCTTCACAAATGTTGTTCCTAGTAGCTTAATCTACATGTGTGAATTTTTATAGAATTTTTGGAGATTGTTTGGATTTTTGGGTATTTTTGAATATTTTAATATTATTTTCTAATTTTCGGAAATTAATTATTTAAATTATGAAATTGGAGTTTATGGTTAAATTAGGTGTTGAAATGAATTATAGGAATTTATTTGGAATTTTTATGAATTTCTAAGTATTTATTTTGAATTATTGAAGTTTATGTGATTTTGAGAAATTAGGGTTAAATGTGTTTTTATTTGAATTTAATTGGTTAATTGAGTTTAATTATTAATATTATTGATAAATATGTTGAGAAAATTAATTTTGGATAATTGTATGATTTTTGGTGAATTTTTTGAAGTAATTTAAGTATATTTATATATATAGGGGTATTTTGGTAATTTTACCCTAAATTGTCTAAAAATGTAATTTAATTGGTTTTAATAATTATTTAAGGTATAAAAATGATTTCTACAAAATATTTGGTATTTTTAACTAATTAAAACTATTTTTCGTGAATTATTTTCAATTATATATATAATATACGGTTTTTCTAATAAAATGAGTTTTTATCGGTTTTTACTGTGTTTAAAGGTTAATTATGTAATTTCTATTTATAAAATGTATTTCTATGTTGTAAGGATATTTTTGGTATATCTGGAATATGTTCTGTGTTTGTGGACCCCGGTCGGTGGACTGTAGTTTAGAGTCCGACCGTGGGATTTTGATTGTGTTGAGCCTATTTTTTGAAGTGTATTTCTTTGCAGGGTCGGCTCTACTCTTTTGAGTAGAGAGATGTCCGTTTTACAGGGGAGGTTCTGCCGGATTTTCGGTAGAATTCTCGTAAAATGTGATATCCAGTCGAACCCTAATTTTGTTTCCGTACTTAAATACTCTAGATTGAATTCTAGGATTTCTGTTAGGGTTTATTCTGATGTCGATTATTTATTTCTTGTTTAGTTGCGCCGAGACCGAGGGTTAGTGGACCAGGTCCGTCGGACCTGTCTCGTGGAGCACATTAGGTGAGTTACTATACTATATATATATACTTAGGATGCATGATTTAGAAATACATGTTTTATATTGAATAAATATGCATAAATAATTTGATTATTTCTTACGTTTACATTAAGTATATTTTTCGTTTATTTCTGGTATATAATAAATTATATACATGTTTTGTTAATAAAATATATTTAAAATGTTTTTAAATATATTTTTAGTTTAATTTATGATTTGACTGGATTTATTTGACGTATATATACTCGAAATATACCTGGTTTACTTTTGGTATATTTCTGGTATATATATGGATTATATTGTTATTTCATTTACATTCATGCATCATATATTTTTTATGAATGAATGTTTTATATTTAATGATGAAGGATATCAATAGAACGTGCTACCTAGTGGGCAGCACTAGGACCGAGTACGTACCGGTACGCCTATAGCTTTAGGCTATATTACTAACTATTTGTGGATATTGATTTGATATGATTATTTGATGTGTGAGATGTGGTTTGGGTGTGATTGCTGGAGCTCGGTTGACCAAGTGTCTCGGGGCCAATCACACTGGCAGTTAGACTGCTGGAGCTCAGTTGACTTAGTGTCTCGGGGCCAGTCTACTGTCTAAATGGATTAAGTGGATATACTTGGAATAAGTGAGCCTATGTGGCTAGAGTGTTGTTTAACACTATTTTCTGAGGTTGTGATATTCTAGGGTTCTATGTGATCCTTCATAAAAGATGATTTTCAGATAAAATATATAAAAATGATTTTATTGCATCTGTGTGTAATTGCCTGTATATATACATATTATATTGTCACGACCCAAAACAAGGGTCATGACCGGCGCTAGGGAACGGGAATTCTTTCGAATCCGAAACCCGTAGCAAGCCTAAAAATAAAATAAATCATGCCACAATAACAGTAACAATATAATATGCAGCGGAAAATAAAAATCATAATATCATAATATTATCCACATCAACTGGATTTAAATCAAAATCTCATCACATATATAATAATCTTTTTAATACAAATCCAGTTTCAATATAATACATTTCATTAAAATAAAATACATGAAATCCAACACTTTAATTCACAACTACTGCAGTGTCTAGATAAAATAAATAAGACTCAAATAGATAATTTACACAAAGAAGCCGGGGCGGAAGAAATCCAGCGTATCGACCTGCTACTGAGGTCTGAAGAAGTTGACTCTCCTGAAAAATAGTCAACGGAGGGGAGTCAGACCTCATTGAGTGAATTACTATAATATATATACATACACACTAAGTGATAATGCATACAGTCAACAGTATATATAATATGTATATATACAGGCAATTACACACAGATGCAATAAAATCATTTTTATATATTTTATTTGAAAATCATGGTTTATGAAGGATTACATAGAACCCTAGAATATCGCAACCTCGAAAATAGTGTTAAACAACACTCTAGCCATATAGTCTCACTTATTCCAAATATATCCACTTAATCCATTTGGACAGTAGACTGGCCCCGAGACACTAAGTCAACCGAGCTCCAGCAGTCTGACTGCCAATGTGATTGGCCCCGAGACACTTGGTCAACCGAGCTCCAGCAATCACACCTCCAAACCATATCTCACACATATCAATAATCATAATCAATCAATATCCACAAATAAGTTAGTAATATAGCCTAAATACTATAGGCGTACCGGTACGTACTCGGTCCTAGTGCTGCCCACTAGGTAGCACGTTCTATTGATATCCTTCATCATTAATAATGTAAAACATTCATTCACAAAAATAAATGATGCATGAATATAAATGAAATAACAATATAATCCATATATATACCGGAAATATACCATAAGTAAATCAGGTATATTTCGAGTATATATATATCAAATACATTCAATCAAATTATAAATTAAGCTGGAAATATATTTAAAAACATTTTAAATATATTTTATTCACAAAATATGCATATAATTTAGTATATACCAAAAATAAACCAAAAATATACTTAATGTAAACTTAAGAAATAATCAATTTATTTATGCATCTTTAATCAACATAAAACATGCATTTCTAAATCATGCATCCTAAGCATATATATATAGTATAGTAACTCACCTAATGCGCTCCACGAGACAGGTCCGACGGGCCTGGTCCACTAGCCCTCGGTCTCGGCGCAACTAAACAAGCAATAAATAATCGACATCAGAATAAACCCTAACAGAAATCCTAGAATTCAATCTAGAGTATTTAACACAGAATCAGAAATTAGGGTTCGACTGGACATCACGTTTTATGAGAATTCTACCGAAAATCCGGTAGAACCTCCCCTGTAAAACGGACATCTCTCTACTCAAAAGAGTAGAGCCGACCCTGCAAAGAAATACACTTCGAAAAACTACACAAGGCACAATCAAAATCCCACGGTCGGACTCCAAACTACAGTCCACCGACCGGGGTCCACAAACACAGAACATATTCCAAGTATACCAAAAATATCCTCACAATATAGTAATACATCTCATAGGTAAAAATTACATAATTAACCTTAAAACACTGTAAAAACCGATTAAAACTCATTTTATTAGAAAAATCGTATATTATATATATAATTGAAAATAATTCACAAAAAATAGTTTTAATTAGTTAAAAATACCAAATATTTTGTAGAAATCATTTTTATACCTTAAATAACTATTAAAACCAATTAAATTACATTTTTAGACAATTTAGGGTAAAATTACCAAAATACCCCTATATATATAAATATACTTAAATTACTTCAAAAATTCACCAAAAATTATACAATTATCCAAAAATTAATTTTCTCAACATATTTATCAATAATATCAATAATTAAACTCAATTAACCAATTAAATTCAATTTAGAACACAATTAACCCTAATTTCTCAAAATCACATAAACTTCAATAATTCAAAATAAATACTTAGAAATTCATAAAAATTCCAATTAAATTCCTATAATTCATTTCAACACCTAATTCAACCATAAACTCCAATTTCATAATTTAAATAATTAATTTCCAAAAATTAGAAAATAATATTAAAATATTCAAAAATACCCAAAAATCCAAAAAATCTCCAAAAATTATACAAAAATTCATACATGTATATTAAGCTACTAGGATCAACATTTGTGAAGGGAGTTTTCATGAATCATCCAATTCTAAGCTCAAAAAAATCAAAAACCCTAATAGGCCGAAATTGACAAAATCGAAACCTAAGCAATTCTAAACCATTTTAGCTCAAACCAAAGCTAGAATCACACTCACCGGAGCTCAAGGAGAAGAAAGAGACCGGTGGTGTCGAAAATGGTGGTCAAAATCGACGTGATCGACGGTGGATCGATTTTCGGCTTCTCCGGCCAAAATCGACTTCCAGGCACCGGAAACGGCCTCCTCAGGCTGCGAAATTGGTCGGGGAAGACGGTGGCACACCGGACGGCACACCCATGGTGAAGAAACGGTGTGACAGACGGCCGGACGGCAAGGAGAAGGATCGGGAGGAAGAAGGAGACTCGGGGGCAAATGTGTAATTTTCTAATTCTTTTGATTTTTGACAAATATTAATGTATATATGTATATATATATATAATTTACACTATATAATAAAATAATATTAAATTACACACATCAAATATACACCACACACATAAAATTTAATATTTTAATAATTTATACTAAATAAAATTAATTAAATAACAATAAAACAAATAAATACTTAATAAAATATTAGGGTAATAATAAACCCTAATTAAATAAATATACACACACAGGCTTTATTTAATAATTTAAAAATACGCATGAGTTCATGCAAGTCCGTAAATACATTTAAAATAATTAATAATACATTGTTTACGTGAAAATTTCCCCAGAAATGCAAGTCTCGGGAAAATTTTACGTAAAACACTGAAAATAATACACCGTAATTAAAATAGATTTTAAATACATATTAACTCGTAAAAATATCATATAATGTACAGAAATTATTAACACTGCATATCCCGGTACAGTGTAAAAATATTTTAAAAACACGGGATATTACATATATATACTGTTGACTGTATGCATTATCACTTAGTGTGTATGTATATATATTATAGTAATTCACTCAGTGAGGTCTGACTCCCCTCCGTTGACTATTTTTCAAGAGAGTCAACTTCTTCAGACCTCAGTAGCAGGTCGATACGCCGGATTTCTACCGCCCCGGCTTCTTTGTGTAAATTATATACTTGAGTCTTATTTATTTTATCTAGACACTGCAGTAGTTGTGAATTAAAGTGTTGGATTTCATGTATTTTATTTTAAAAAGATGTATTATATTGAAACTGGATTTGTATTAAAGAGATTATGTATTTATGAGATGGGATTTTGATTAAATCCAGTTGATGTGAATAACATTATGATATTACGATTTTTATTTCCGCTGCATTTATTATATGATTATTGTTATTGCATGATTTATTTTATTTTTAGGCTTGCTACGGGTTCCGGATTCGAAAGAATTCTTGTTCCCTAGCGCCAATCATGGCCCCTGTTTTGGGTCGTGACATATATATAAAAAATGATTTTATTGCATCTGTGTGTAATTGCCTGTATATATACATATTATATATATACTGTTGATTGTATGCATTATCATTTAGTGTGTATGTATATATATTATAGTAATTCACTTAGTGAGGTCTGACACCCCTCCGTTGACTATTTTTCAGGAGAGTCAACTTCTTCAGACCTCAGTAGCAGGTCGATATGCCGGATTTCTTCCGCCCCGGCTTCTTTGTGTAAATTATTTACTTGAGTCTTATTTTTATAATCTAGACACTGCAGTAGTTGTGAATTAAAGTGTGGGATTTCATGTATTTTATTTAAAGATATGTATTATATTGAAACTGAATTTGTACTGAAAGATTTTATATATATATGCGATGAGATGAGATTTGATTTAAATCCAGTGATGAAAATGTTATTATTATATTTATGATTTTATTTTTGCTGCATATATATATTACTGTTATTGTTATTATTGCATGTTTTATTTTATTTTTAGGCTTGCTACGGGTTCCGGATTCGAAAGAATTCCCGTTCCCTAGCGCCGGTCATGGCCCCTGTTTTGTGTCGTGACAAAGTTGGTATCAGAGCGGAGTTTTGTGTCAGGGCTTAGTTATGTGAGTGGTGGCCCTAGTTTTAAAGTTGTGTTTTCTGTTGAACTACTGCAGTGTATTAGGTTCGAGTATGTCTTGATAAGTATTCCTTGCTTAGTTTTCTGCGTTATTCCTCCATTGTCTATTTTGTCTGAATCTTTCTGTTTGTCTTTTCAGTATGAGGAGGCGAGCGCGTGTTGCTCCACCAGTCATTGAGGCCGAGGATGATGAGTCTTTTCAGGATGAGGTTTTACCTCCTGAGCAGCCAGTTAGACGTAAAGGTCGTGGCAAAGGTAAAACTCGAGGAGCGGCAGGTCGCCGTAGGCAGAGAGAGTTACAGGACGAGGAGCCTGTTGAGCCTGAATTTGATGTTCCTGTTCCTCCAGTTGTTCAGCCTGCCTATCAGCAGGGTATGTCTGACCTTGAGGCAATAATAACAATAACAATATAATATGCAGTGGAAATAAAAATCATAATATCATAATATTATTCACATCAACTGGATTTAAATCAAATCTCATCGCATATATATATATATCTCTTTTAATACAAATCCAGTTTCAATATAAAATAACTCTTTAAATAAAATACATGAAATCCAATACTTTAATTCACAACTACTGCAGTGTCTAGATAAAATAAATAAGACTCAAGTAGATAATTTACACAAAGAAGCCGGGGCGAAAGAAATCTGGCGTATCGACCTGCTACTGAGGTCTGAGGATGTTGACTCTCCTGAAAAATAGTCAACGGAGGGGAGTCAGACCTCACTGAGTGAATTACTATAATATATATACATACACACTAAGTGACAATGCATACAGTCAACAGTATATATGTAATATGTAAATATATACATGCAAATTCACACAGGTGCAGAAAAATCATTTTTATATATTTGTATTGTAAATCATAGTTTATGAAGGATCACATAGAACCCTAGAATATCGCAACCTCAAAAATAGTGTTAGACAACACTCTAGCCATACAGGCTCACTTATTCCAAATATATCCACTTAATCCATTTAGACAGTAGACTGGCCCCGAGACACTAAGTCAACCGAGCTCCAGCAGTCTAATTGCCAATGTGATTGGCCCCGAGACACTTGGTCAACCGAGCTCCAGCAATCACACCCAAACCACATCTCACATATCAATTAATCATATCAAACCAATATCCACAAATAAGTTAGTAATATGGCCTAAATACTATAGGCGTACCGGTACGTACACGGTCCTAGTGCTGCCCACTAGGTAGCACGTTCTATTGATATCCTTCATTAATAAATATAAAACATTCATTCACAAAAATAAATGATGCATGAATTTCAATAAAATAACAACATAAACCATATATATACCGAAAATATACCAAAAGTAAATCAGGTATATTTCGAGTATATATATGTCAAATGAATTCAATCAAATCATAAATTAAGTTGGAAATATATTTAAAAACATTTTAAATATATTTTATTTACAAAACATGTATATAATTTATTATATACCAAAAATATACTTAAATACAAATCATATTATTTATGCATTTTAATCAAAATAAAACATATATTTCTAAATCATGCATCTTAAGCATATATATATAGTATAGTAACTCACCTAGTGCGCTCCACGAGATAGGTCCGACGGGCCTGGTCCACTAGCCCTCGGTCTCGGCACAACTAAACAAGCAACAAATAATAGACATCAGAATAAACCCTAACAGAAATCCTAGAATTCGATCTAGAGTATTTAAATACGGAAATAGAATTAGGGTTCGACTGGATATCACGTTTTACGAGAATTCTATCGAAAATCCGACAGAACCTCCCCTGTAAAATGGACATCTCTCTACTCAAAAGAGTAGAGCCGACCCTGCAAAGAAATACACTTCGAAAAACTACACAAGGCACAATCAAAATCCCACGGTCGGACTCCAAACTACAATCCACCGACCGGGGTCCACAAACACAGAATAATTCTAGAAATACCAAAAATATCCTTACAACATAGAAATACATTTTATAAGTAGAAATTACCTAATTAACCTTTAAATACATTAAAAACCAATAAAAACTCATTTTATTTGAAAAACCGTATATTATATATATAATTGAAAATAATTCACGAAAAATAGTTTTAATTAGTTAAAAATACCAAATAATTTGTAGAAATCATTTTTATACCTTAAATAATTATTAAAACCAATTAAATTACATTTTTAGACAATTTAGGGTAAAATTACCAAAATACCCCTATATATATAAATATACTTAAATTACTTCAAAAATTCACCAAAAATCATAAAATTATCCAAAATTAATTTTCTCAACATATTTATCAATAATATCAATAATTAAACTCAATTAACCAATTAAATTCAATTAAAAACACATTTAACCTAATTTTCCCAAAATTCCATAAACTTCAATAATTCAAAATAAATACTTAGAAATTCATAAAAATTCCAAATAAATTCCTATAATTCATTTAAACACCTAATTTAACCATAAACTCCAATTTCATAATTTAAATAATTAATTTCCGAAAATTAGAAAATAATATTAAAATATTCAAAAATACCCAAAAATCCAAACAATCTCCAAAAATACTACAAAAATTCATACATGTATATTGAGCTACTTGGAATAACATTTGTGAAGGGATTTTTCATGAATCATTCAATTCGAAGCTCAAAAAAATCAAAAACCCTAATGTGACCGAAATTGAAAATTCGAAACCTAAGCAAATCTAAACCATTTTAGCTCAAACCAAAGCTAGAATCACACTCACCGGAGATCAAGGAGAAGAAAGAGATTGGCGGTGTCGAAAATGGTGGCTGGAGGAGGGAGAAACGGCGAAGGGACAATTTTCGACCAAAAATGGAAAATGGAGCTGCCGGCGCCGGGGAAGGGAGCTGCTGGCGGCGGGGGACGGCTGGGAACGGCGGGTGGCAAGCCGGGAGGCACACCGACGGTAGGTGATCGGAGTTGCAGCGGGAGGGAAGGGAGGATGGTGATGGTCGGGCGCGGGAGAAGGAAGAAGGAGAAGAAGAAAAAGAAAAAGAAAGAAAAGAAAAGAAAGAAAAAGAAAAGAAAAGGAAAAAAAAAGAAAAAGAAAAAAAAATAAAATAATATTAAAATAATAATAATAAATAAATAATAATAAAAAAATAATTTTAATAATTTAATATTAAATAAAATAATTAAATAACAATAAATGAATAAACAAATAATAAAATATTAGGGTAATATATTAAACCCTAATTAAATAAATATATACACACATAGTCTTTATTTAGTAATTTAAAAATACGTATGAGTTCATGCAAGTCCGAAAATATATTTAAAATAATTAATAATACATTGTTTACGTGAAAATTTCCCCGAAAATGCAAGTCCCGGGAAAATTTTACGTAAAATACTGAAAATAATACACAGTAATAAAAATAGGTTTTAAATACATATCAACTCGTAAAAATATCATATAATATATAGAAATTATTAACACTGCATATCCCGGTACAATGTAAAAATATTTTAAAAAAACACGGGATATTACAGTCTTCCCCCCTTACAAGAATTCGTCCCCGAATTCCAGAAAACAAGATCAAGGAGGAAAGAGATACGGGTAAGAAGCTCGCATCTCAGCTTCAGTCTCCCACGTATGCTCCTCAACTCTGTCGCTACGCCATAGAACCTTGACCATCGGAATCTGCTTCGATCACAACTGTCGAACTTAATAATCAACGATCGCCACAGGTTCTTCCACAAATGTCAAATCTTCACTCACTTCTACACTGTCTGGCTGCAACACGTGTGAAGGATCTGAGATATACTTCCTCAACATCGAGATATGAAATACTGGAGGCACCTGTGACATACTTGGAGGCAAATCCAATCGATATGCAACAGTGCCAACTCTCTCCAGAATCTCAAACGGTCCAACGTATCTCGGTGCTAACTTACCCTTCCTGCCAAATCTCATCACACCCTTCATCAGAGATACCTTCAGAAAAATGAAATCTCCAACCTGAAACTCCACATCTCTGCGCCTAGGGTCCGCATAACTCTTCTGTCTACTAATTGCGGTCTCTAATCTTCGCTTAATCACGACGACCTTCTCTACAGCATCTTGAACCATCTCAGGTCCAGTCAAAGCTCTCTCACCAATCTCATCCCAACTCAACGGGGATCTACACTTCCTTCCATACAATGCCTCATACGGTGCCATACCAATACTGCTATGGTAGCTGTTATTATATGCAAACTCAATGAGTGGCAAATGATCATCCCAGCTACCTCCCCAAATCCAAGACACACATCCTCAACATATCTTCCAGTGTCTGGATCGTCCTCTCAGACTGGCCATTTGTCTGAGGATGAAAAGCAGTACTGAAATCCAACCTAGTGCCCATCGCTTCCTGCAACTTCTGCCAAAAATGAGAAGTAAACACCGAACCTCTATCTGACACAATGGACACAGGTACTCCATGAAGGCACACAATATGCTTCACATACAACTTCGCCAATCTAGCAACTGAATATGTGGCTTTCACAGGCAAGAAATGTGCAGACTTCGTCAATCTATCTACAATCACCCAGATGGAATCGTATTCATCCTTCGAACGAGGTAAACTGACCACAAAATCCATAGCTATCCTTTCCCACTTCCACTCGGGAATAGGAAGAGGCTGAAGCTTCCCAGAAGGCTTCTGATGTTCGGCTTTCACTTGCTGACATGTCAGACACTTCGCAACATAATCAGCAACATCCTTCTTCAATCCATCCCACCAGTATAGATCTCTGATACTGTGGTACATCTTAGTAACACCTGAATGTACGCTGTAAGCTGTAGAGTGTGCTTCCTCTAAAATCTCCTCTCTCAAATCATCCACATCAGGAACACACAATCTACCACTGATCCACAACACACCATCATCATCAAGTGTGAAATCAGTGAACTTCCCTGCTCTGACATTCTCTGCAAGCTCTTCCAAAATGGGATCTCGGCTCTGAGCTGCTTTAATCCTATCCCTCAGTACAGATTGTACTTTAAACTGAGCTAGCAGTCCACCTGATCTACTAATCTTCATCATCAGACCTTGATCCACCAACAGATGCAACTCTTGGATCAATGGTCTCCTCTCAACACTGATGTGAGCAAGACTACCTGAGGACTTCCTACTTAAGGCATCTACTACCACATTAGCTTTACCTGGATGGTAAAGAATCTCGCAATCATAATCCTTCATTAATTCCAACCATCTCCTCTGCCTTAAATTCAGATCTTGCTACTGAAAAATGTACTTAAGGCTCTTATGATCAGTAAATATCTCACAAGTCACCCCGTACATATAATGTCTCCAAATCTTCAAAGCAAAAATCACTGCAGCCATCTCAAGATCATGTGTAGGATAGTTCTGCTCATGCTTCTTCAACTGCCTCGAAGCATAGGCTATCACCCTTCCATTCTACATCAACACACAACCAAGACCAATTTTAGAGGCATCACAGTAAACTGTGAACTTATCCACACTATTAGGCAAAGCTAACACTGGCGCTGTGGTCAACTTCTCCTTCAACAACTGAAAACTATTCTCACAAGCTTCTGACCACTCGAATCTAACATTCTTCTGAGTCAAGCGAGTCATAGGGGCTGCTATCCTGGAAAAATCCTGCACAAACCGCCTATAATACCCGGCTAAACCCAGAAAACTCTGAATCTCCGTAACAGAAGTAGGTCTAGGCCATTCAGATAATGCTTCAATCTTCTGTGGATCAACTTGAATACCTTTTTAGACACTACGTGTCTAAGAAAAGAAACACTCTCCATCCAGAAATCACACTTCGAGAATTTAGCATAAAACTGATGATCTCTCAGTGTCTGTAGTACGATCCTCAAATGATATACATGCTCATCCATACTCCTTGAATATACTAGTATATCATCGATGAAGACTACCACAAACTGATCCACATACGGTCTGAATACTTTGTTCATCAAATCCATAAAAGCTGCTGGTGCATTAGTCAAACCAAAAGACATCACCAGAAACTCATAATGGCCATATCGAGTGCGGAACGCTGTCTTAGGAATATCAGCTTCACTGATATGCAGCTGATGATAACCCAATCTCAGGTCAACCTTAGAAAAGAACTGTGCACCCTGTAGCTGATCAAACAAATCATCTATCCTCAGGAGAGGATACTTGTTCTTCACTGTCACCTTATTCAATTCTCTGTAGTCAATGCACAGTCTCAGGGTACCATCCTTCTTCTTCACAAACAGGACTGGTGCACCCCAAGGAGAAACACTAGGTCTAATGAAACCTTTCTCCAACAACTCTTGCAACTGCTCCTTCAGCTCTCTCAACTCTGCAGGAGCCATACGATAGGGTGGCATAGATATAGGAGTAGTACCTGGAACCATATCTATACATAACTCAATCTCTCTATGAGTTGGTAAACCTGGCAACTCCTCAGGAAAAACATCAGGAAATTCACAAGCAACAGGAACATCTGTGAGTGACAACTTCTCCATTGACGTATCCCTGACCAATGCCAAATATCCCTGACATCCTTTCTTCAACAACTTCCTAGCCGTAATAACAGAAATAAGATTCTGAGGTGCTGAACTCCTATCACCAACAAACTTAAACTCTTCTTCATCAGGAATTCTAAAAGTCACCTCCTTATTCCTGCAATCTACCACGGCAAAGTGCTGAGATAACCAATCCATTCCCAAAATGACATCAAACTCCATCACATCCAACAAAATCAAATCAGCGGGTAATTCTCTATCTCCCACGAGAACTGGACAACCAGAAAGAACAATATCGGTGTCCAAGGAATCGCTCAGAGGAGTGGCAATAGACAAAGGAAAAGCCATCCTCGAAGCTTGCCAACAAGATTTAGAAGCAAAAACAGAAGAAACAAACGAATGCGTGGCACCCGGATCAAACAAAACCCATGCATCCAGGTAACAAACAGAAACAATACCTGCCACGACTGCATTAGATGCCTGAGCATCCTGCTGAGTCAGATGGAAAACTCTGGCCTGACCTCGACCTCCCTGCTGACTGGTAGAAGCCTGGCCAACACCTCTGGCACCTCCTCTAGTACCTCTACCACGGCTCTGCTGTGGAACAAACTGAGTGGAACTCTGATGCTGGGCTGGTGGTAACTGAAATGGCACGGGTGCAGCACTAGCAATCGACTGCAGTGGAAATTGCAGAATCTGCTGCTGTTGATACCCGGAATAAGGACACGATCTGGCAAAATGTCCTGTCTGCCCGCATCTGAAGCATGTCAGTGGTGTCAGATAACACGGTCCCTGATGGACTCTACCACAAGTCTGATAAACACTGGCCGCTAATCCAGAACTACGACCACTGCTGCTGCTCAAAGCACCTGATCCAAATCTGAACGATCTACGCTGACCTCCACGGCCATGTCTACTGCTCCGATGCACTCGCTGCTGCTGTCTCTGACTCTGCTGAGTCGGACCTCGCTGCTGACTACTCGATCCAACATGAAAACTCGAATACGGAGTAGCCTGCGATCCACTCGATTGAACTCCTAACTGGTAATAATCAGGCATCGCTCCTTGCCTAACTAGCCTCAACTCAATCTCCTTGGCTAACTCGATCACAGACTCCAAAGTAAGGCCTGCTGTAGGCATACCAGCAAAAGCAAAACCCAAACCAGTAACATACGTAGTGACTGTGAAATACTGATCTCACATCAGATCCTCAGCATATCTACCCAGACGAAGAAACTCTCGGGTATACTCCTCTACAGATCGATCTCCATGAGAAATACTGGTCAAACGGAGATGATAGCTCAAACTAAGAGGCTCTGGACAGAATCTCCTCAGAAATCGCTCTCGAAACTGAGCCCAGGTCATCGTCATCATATAGGGCTGGATCATCTGAATGAACCAATCTAGAGCTGGTCCCTCGACAGACAACTCAACGATCATGATCCGCTGGTACTCGGTATGAGCAGTCCGAGTCCTAGTCTCAATCGCATGTAGAAAATCTAAAGGATCAGAAGTACCATCAAAAGCAATCCTGCCAACTCGGGCACAGAACAAAGCTGCCTCAGGGTCAGACATACCCTGCTGATAGGCAGGCTAAACAGGCTGAACAACTGGAGGAACAGGAACATCAAACTCAGGCTCAACAGGCTCCTCGTCCTGTAACTCTCTCTGCCTACGGCGACCTGCCGCTCCTCGAGGTCTACCTCTGCCACGACCTCTATGTCTAACTGGCTGCTCAGGAGGTAAAACCTCATCCTGAAAAGACTCATCCTCCTCGGCCTCAATGACCGGTGGAGCGACACGCGCTCGCCTCCTCATACTGAAAAGACAAACGGAAAGATTCAAACAAAACAGACAATGGAGGAATAACGCTGAAAACTACAGCAAGGAATACTTATCAAGACATACTCGAATCTAACACACTGCAGTAGTTACCAAAAGAAAACACAACTTTAAAACTAGGGCCACAACTCACATAACTAAGCCCTGACACAGAACTCTGCTCTGATACCAACTTTGTCACGACCCAAAACAGGGGCCATGACCGGCGCTAGGGAACGGGAATTCTTTCGAATCCGGAACCCGTAGCAAGCCTAAAAAATAAAATAAACATGCAATAATAACAATAACAATATAATATGCAGCGAAAATAAAAATCATAATATCATAATATTATTCACATCAACTGGATTTAAATCAAATCTCATCTCATATATATATATATCTCTTTTAATAGAAATCCAGTTTCAATATAATACAACTCTTTAAATAAAATACATGAAATCCAATACTTTAATTCACAACTACTGTAGTGTCTAGATAAAATAAATAAGACTCAAGTAGATAATTTACACAAAGAAGCCGGGGCGGAAGAAATCTGGCGTATCGACCTGCTACTGAGGTCTGAGGATGTTGACTCTCCTGAAAAATAGTCAACGGAGGGGAGTCAGACCTCATTGAGTGAATTACTATAATATATATACATACACACTAAGTGACAATGCATACAGTCAACAGTATATATGTAATATGTAAACATATACATGCAAATTCACACAGGTGCAGAAAAATCATTTTTATATATTTGTATTGTAAATCACAGTTTATGAAGGATCACATAGAACCCTAGAATATCGCAACCTCGAAAATAGTGTTAGACAACACTCTAGCCATACAGGCTCACTTATTCTAAATATATCCACTTAATCCATTTAGACAGTAGACTGGCCCCGAGACACTAAGTCAACCGAGCTCCAGCAGTCTAACTGCCAGTGTGATTGGCCCCGAGACACTTGGTCAACCGAGCTCCAGCAATCACACCCAAACCACATCTCACATATCAATTAATCATATCAAACCAATATCCATAAATAAGTTAGTAATATGGCCTAAATACTATAGGCGTACTGGTACGTACTCGGTCCTAGTGCTGCCCACTAGGTAGCACGTTCTATTGATATCCTTCATTAATAAATATAAAACATTCATTCACAAAAATAAATGATGCATGAATTTCAATAAAATAACAACATAAACCATATATATACCGGAAATATACCAAAAGTAAACCAGGTATATTTCGAGTATATATATGTCAAATGAATTCAATCAAATCATAAATTAAGTTGGAAATATATTTAAAAACATTTTAAATATATTTTATTTACAAAACATGTATATAATTTATTATATACCAAAAATATACTTAAATTCAAATCATATTATTTATGCATTTTAATCAAAATAAAACATATATTTCTAAATTATGCATCCTAAGCATATATATATAATATAGTAACTCACCTAGTGCGCTCCACGAGATAAGTCCGACGGGCCTGGTCCACTAGCCCTCGGTCTCGGTGCAACTAAACAAGCAACAAATAATAGACATCAGAATAAACCCTAACAGAAATCCTAGAATTCGATCTAGAGTATTTAAATACGAAAACAGAATTAGGGTTCGACTGGACATCACGTTTTACGAGAATTCTACCGAAAATCCGACAGAACCTCCCCTGTAAAATGGACATCTCTCTACTCAAAAGAGTAGAGCCGACCCTGCAAAGAAATACACTTCGAAAAACTACACAAGGCACAATCAAAATCCCACGGTCGGACTCCAAACTACAGTCCATCGACCGGGGTCCACAAACACAGAATAATTCTAGAAATACCAAAAATATCCTTACAACATAGAAATACATTTTATAAGTAGAAATTACCTAATTAACCTTTAAATACATTAAAAACCAATAAAAACTCATTTTATTTGAAAAACCGTATATTATATGTATAATTGAAAATAATTCACGAAAAATAGTTTTAATTAGTTAAAAATACCAAATAATTTGTAGAAATCATTTTTATACCTTAAATAATTATTAAAACCAATTAAATTACATTTTTAGACAATTTAGGGTAAAATTACTAAAATACCCCTATATATATAAATATACTTAAATTACTTCAAAAATTCACCAAAAATCATAAAATTATCCAAAATTAATTTTCTCAACATATTTATCAATAATATCAATAATTAAACTCAATTAACCAATTAAATTCAATTAAAAACACATTTAACCTAATTTTCCCAAAATTCCATAAACTTCAATAATTCAAAATAAATACTTAGAAATTCATAAAAATTCCAAATAAATTCCTATAATTCATTTCAACACCTAATTTAACCATAAACTCCAATTTCATAATTTAAATAATTAATTTCCGAAAATTAGAAAATAATATTAAAATATTCAAAAATACCCAAAAATCCAAAAAATCTCCAAAAATTATACAAAAATTCATACATGTAGATTGAGCTACTAGTAACAACATTTGTGAAGGGAGTTTTCATGAATCATTCAATTCAAAGCTCAAAAAAATCAAAAACCCTAATGTGACCGAAATTGAAAATTCGAAACCTAAGCAAATCTAAACCATTTTAGCTCAAACCAAAGCTAGAATCACACTCACCGGAGCTCAAGGAGAAGAAAGAGACTGGCGGTGTCAAAAACGGTGGTCGGAGGAGGGAGAAACGGTGAAGGGACAATTTTCGGCCAAAAATGGAAAATGGAGCTGCCGATGCCGGGGAAGGGAGCTGCTGGCGGCGGGGGACGGCTGGGAACGGCGGTGGCAAGCCAGGAGGCACACCGACGGTAGGTGACCGGAGTTGCAGTGGGAGGGAAGGGAGGATGGTGATGGTCGGGCGCGGGAGAAGGAAGAAGGAGAAGAAGAAAAAGAAAAAGAAAGAAAAGAAAAGAAAAGAAAGAAAAAGAAAAGAAAAGGAAAAAAAAAAAGAAAAAGAAAAAAAATAAAATAATATTAAAATAATAATAATAAATAAATAATAATAAAAAAATAATTTTAATAATTTAATATTAAATAAAATAATTAAATAACAATAAATGAATAAACAAATAATAAAATATTAGGGTAATATATTAAACCCTAATTAAATAAATATATACACACATAGTCTTTATTTAGTAATTTAAAAATACGTATGAGTTCATGCAAGTCCGAAAATATATTTAAAATAATTAATAATACATTGTTTAAGTAAAAATTTCCTCGAAAATGCATGTCCCGGGAAAATTTTATGTAAAACACTGAAAATAATACACAGTAATAAAAATAGGTTTTAAATACATATCAACTCGAAAAAATATCATATAATATACAGAAATTATTAACACTGCATATCCCGGTACAGTGTAAAAATATTTAAAAAAAACACGGGATATTACAAGGGACCAGCCTTAGATTGGCTCATTCAGATGATCTAGCCTTATATGATGACGATGACGTGGGCTCAGTTTCGAGAGCGATTTATGAGGAGATTTTTTCCAGAGCCTCTTCGTTTGAGTTATCATCTCTGTTTGACCAGTATTTCTCGCGGAGATCGATCTGTAGAGGAGTATACCCGAGAGTTTCTTCGTCTGGGTAGATATGCTGAGGATCTGATGCGAGATCAGTATTTCGCGGTTACTACATACGTTACTAGTTTGGGTTCAGCTTTTGCTGGTATGCCTATAGCAGGCCTTACTCTCGAGTCTGTGATTGAGTTGGCTAAGGAGATTGAGCTGAGACTAGTTAGGCAGGGAGCGATGCCTGATTATTACCAGCTAGGAGTTCAGTCGAGTGGATTGCAGGCTACTCCGTATTTAAGTTTTCATGTTGGTTCGAGTAGTCAGCAGCGAGGTCCAACTCAGCAGAGTCAGAGACAGCAGCAGTGAGTGCATCAGAGCAGTAGACATGGCCGTGGAGGTCAACGTAGATCGTTCAGATTCGGGTCAGGTGCTTTGAGCAGCAGCAGTGGTCGTAGTTATGGATCAGCTGCCAGTGTTTGCCAGACTTGTGGTAGAGTCCATCAGGGACCGTGTTATCTAACACCACTGACATGCTTCAGATGCGGGCAGAAAGGACATTTTGCCAGATCGTGTCCTTATTCCGGGTATCAGCAGCCGCAGATTCCGTGATTCCCACAGCAGTTGATTGCTAGTGCTGCACCAGTTCCATTTCAGTTACCACCAGCTCAGCATCAGAGTTCCACTCAGTTTGTTCCACAGCAGAGTCGTGGTAGAGGTACTAGAGGAGGTGCCAGAGGTGTTGGCCAGGCTTCTACTAGTCAGTAGGGAGGTCGAGGTCAGGCCAGAGTTTTCCATCTCACTCAGCAGGATGCTCAGGCATCTAATGCAGTCGTGGCAGGTATTGCTTCTGTTTGTTACCTGGATGCTTGGGTTTTGTTTGATCCGGGTGCCACGCATTCGTTTGTTTCTCCTATTTTTGCTTCTAAATCTTGTTGGCAAGCTTCAAGGATGGCTTTTCCTTTATCTGTTGCCACTCCTCTGAGCGATTCCTTGGACACCGATATTGTTCTTTCTGGTTGTCCAGTTCTCGTGGGAGATAGAGAATTACCCACTTATTTGATTCTGTTGGATGTGATGGAGTTTGATGTTATTCTGGGAATGGATTGGTTATCTCAGCACTATGCCATGGTAGATTGCAGGAATAAAGAGTTGACTTTCAGAATTCCTAATGAAGTAGAATTTAAGTTTGTTGGTGACAGGAGTTCAGCACCTCAGAATCTTATTTCTGCTATTACAGCTAGGAAGTTGTTGAGAAAAGGTTGTCAGGGATATTTGGCATTGGTCAGGGATACATCAGTGGAGAAGCTGTCACTCACAGATGTTCCTGTTGCTTGTGAGTTTCCTGATGTTTTTCCCGAGGAGTTGCCAGGTTTACCACCTCATAGAGAGATTGAGTTCTGTATAGATGTGGTTCCAGGTACTACTCCTATATCTATACCACCCTATCGAATGGCTCCTGCAGAGTTGAAAGAGTTGAAGGAGCAGTTGCAAGAGTTGTTGGATAAAGGTTTCATAAGACCTAGTGTTTCTCCTTGGGGTGCACCAGTTCTATTTGTGAAGAAGAAGGATGGTACCCTGAGACTGTGCATTGACTACAGAGAGTTGAATAAGGTGACAGTGAAGAACAAGTATCCTCTCCCGAGGATAGATGATTTGTTTGATCAGCTATAGGGTGCACAGTTCTTTTCTAAGATTGACTTGAGGTCGGGTTATCATCAACTGCGGATTAGTGAAGCTGATATTCCTAAGACAGCATTCCGCACTCGATATGGCCATTATGAGTTTCTGGTGATGTCTTTTGGTTTGACTAATGCACCAGTAGCTTTTATGGACCTGATGAACAGAGTATTCAGACCGTATGTGGATCATTTTGTAGTAGTCTTCATTGATGATATACTGGTATATTCGAGGAGTATGGAGGAGCATGTATATCACTTGAGGATTGTACTACAGACACTGAGAGATCATCAGCTTTATGCCAAATTCTTAAAGTGTGATTTCTAGATGGAGAGTGTTTCTTTTCTTAGACACATAGTGTCTAAAGAAGGTATTCAGGTTGATCCATAGAAGATTGAGGCAGTATCTGAGTGGCCTAGACCTACTTCTGTTATAGAGATTCGAAGTTTTCTGGGTTTAGCCGGGTATTATAGGTGGTTTGTGCAGGATTTTTCCAGAATTGTAGCCCCTATGACTCGCTTGACTCAGAAGAATGTTAGATTCGAGTGGTCAGAAGATTGTGAGAACAGTTTCCAGTTGTTGAAGGAGAAGTTGACTACAGCACCAGTGTTAGCTTTGCCTAATAGTATGGATAAGTTCACAGTTTACTGTGATGCCTCTAGAATTAGTCTTGGTTGTGTGTTGATGCAGAATGGAAGGGTGATAGCCTATGCTTCGAGGCAGTTGAAGAAGCATGAGCAGAACTATCCCACACATGACCTTGAGATGGCTGCAGTGATCTTTGCTTTGAAGATTTGGAGACATTATCTGTACGGGGTGACTTGTGAGATATTTATTGATCACAAGAGCCTTAAGTACATTTTCCAGCAACGAGATCTGAATTTGAGGCAGAGGAGATGGTTGGAATTGTTGAAGGATTATGATTGCGAGATTTTATATCATTCGGGTAAAGCTAATGTGGTAGCAGATGCCTTGAGTAGAAAGTCCTCAGGCAGTCTTGCTCACATCGGTGTTGAGAGGAGACCATTGATCCAGGAATTGCATTTGTTGGTGGATCGAGGTTTGATGATGAAGATTAGTATATCAGGTGGATTGCTAGCTCAGTTTAAAGTACGATCTGTATTGAGGGATAGGATTAAAGCAGCTCAGAGCCGAGATCCTATTCTGGAAGAGCTTGCAGAGAATGTTAGAGCAGGGAAGTTCACTGATTTCACACTCGATGATGATGGTGTGTTGTGGATCAGTGGTAGATTGTGTGTTCTGGATGTGGATGATTTGAGAGAGGAGATTTTAGAGGAAGCACATTCTACAGCCTATAGCGTACATCTAGGTGTTACTAAGATGTACCACAGTATCAGAGATCTATACTGGTGGGACGGATTGAAGAAGGATGTCACTGATTATGTTGCGAAGTGTTTGACGTGTCAGCAAGTGAAAGCCGAACATCAGAAGCCTTCTGGGAAGCTTCAGCCTCTTCCTATTCCCGAGTGGAAGTGGGAAAGGATAGCTATGGATTTTGTGGTCAATTTACCTCGTTCGAAGGATGGATACGATTCCATCTGGGTGATTGTAGACAGGTTGACGAAGTCTGCACATTTCCTACCTGTGAAAGCCACCTATTCTGTAGCTAGATTGGCAAAATTGTATGTGAAGCATATTGTGTGCCTTCATGGAGTACCTGTGTCCATTATATCAGATAGAGGTTCGGTGTTTACTTCTCATTTTTGGCAGAAGTTGCAGGAAGCGATGGGCACTAGGTTGGATTTCAGTACTGCTTTTCATCCTCAGACAGATGGTCAGTCTGAGAGGACGATCCAGACACTGGAAGATATGTTGAGGATGTGTGTCCTGGATTTGGGAGGTAGCTGGGATGATCATTTTCCACTTGTTGAGTTTGCATATAATAACAGCTACCATAGCAGTATTGGTATGGCACCGTATGAGGCGTTATATGGAAGGAAGTGTAGATCCCCGTTGAGTTGGGATGAGATTGGTGAGAGAGCTTTGACTGGACCTGAGATGGTTCAGGATGCTGCAGAGAAAGTCACTGTGATCAAGCGCAGATTAGAGACCGCAGTTAGCAGACAGAAGAGTTATGCGGATCCTAGGCGCAGAGAAGTGGAGTTTCAGGTTGGAGATTTCATTTTTCTAAAAGTATCTCTGATGAAGGGTGTTATGAGATTTGGTAGGAAGGGTAAGTTAGCACCGAGATATATTGGACCGTTTGAGATTCTGGAGAGAGTTGGCACTATTGCATATCGGTTGGATTTGCCTCCGAGTATGTCACAAGTGCATCCAGTATTTCATATCTCGATGCTGAGGAAGTATATCTCAGACCCTTCACACGTGTTGCAGCCTGACAATGTAGAAGTGAGTGAAGATTTGACGTTTATGGAAGAACCTGTGGCAATCGTAGATTATCAAGTTCGACAGTTGCGATCGAAGCAGATTCCGATGGTCAAGGTTCTGTGGCATAGCGATAGAGTCGAGGAGCATACGTGGGAGACTGAAGCTGAGATGCGAGCTTCTTACCCGTATCTCTTTCCTTCTTGATCTTTTCTTTTTGGAATTCGGGGACGAATTCTTGTAAGGGGGGAAGACTGTAATATCCCGTGTTTTTAAAATATTTTTATACTGTATCGGGATATACAGTGTTAATAATTTTTGAATATATATTACGATAGTTTCACGAGTTGATATGTATTTAAAATCTATTTTTAATTACTGTGTCTTATTTACAGTACTTTACGTAAAATTTTCCCGGGACTTGCATTTTCGGGGAAATTTTCACGTAAATAATTTATTATTAATTATTTTAAATATATTTTCGGACTTGCATGAACTCATGCGTATTTTTAAAATACTAAATAAAGCCTATGTGTGTAAATATTTATTTAATTAGGGTTTAATTAATATTACCCTAATATTTTATTATTTGTTTATTAATTTATTGTTATTTAATTATTTTATTTATTATTAAATTATTAAAATATTAAATTTTATGTGTGTGGTGTATATTTAATGTGTGAAATTTTATATTATTTTAATATGTAGTGTAAAGTATATATATATACATATATACATTAAAAATTATCAAAATAATAAAGTTTAACTTATTTACAAAATTGCCCCTCCCTTCTCTTCTTCTTCTCCGGACGCGACTCCCACCTTCACCATCTGTAACTTCCATTCACCACCATTCAGAGTGCCTCTCGGTGAGCCACCTTCGTCCTCAGCCGTTCCCCGTCGCCAGTAGCTCCCTTTCCCGTCGAGTTTGGCCAAAAATAGCTTGAGAGGCCGAAAGTCGAGCTTCACGCCGTTCTTCCTCTTCCGGCCACCGTTTTTGACATCACCAGTCTCTTTCTTCTCCTTGAGCTCCGATGAGTGTGATTCTAGCTTTGTTTTGAGCTTAAATGGTCTAGAATTGCTTAGGTTTCGAATTTTCAATTTCGGTCAAATTAGGGTTTTTGATTTTTTTTGAGCTTTGAATTGATTGATTCATGGAAACTCCCTTCAAAAATGTTGTTCCTAGTAGCTTAATATACATGTATGAATTTTTGTGGAATTTTTGGAGATTTTTTGGATTTTTGGGTATTTTTGAATATTTTAATATTATTTTCTAATTTTTGGAAATTAATTATTTAAATTATGAAATTGTGTTTTATGGTTAAATTAGGTGTTGAAATGAATTATAGGAATTTATTTGGAATTTTTATGAATTTCTAAGTATTTATTTTGAATTATTGAAGTTTATGTAATTTTGGGAAAATTAGGTTAAATGTGTTTTTAATTGAATTTAATTGGTTAAATGAGTTTAATTATTAATATTATTGATAAATATGTTGAGAAAATTAATTTTGGATAATTGTATAATTTTTGGTGAATTTTTGAAGTAATTTTGGTATATTTATATATATAGGGGTATTTTGGTAATTTTACACAAAATTAGCAAAAAATGTAATTTAATTGGTTTTAATAGTTATTTAAGGTATAAAAATGATTTCTACAAATTATTTAGTATTTTTAACTAATTAAAACTATTTTTCGTGAATTATTTTCAATTATATATATAATATACGATTTTTCTAATAAAATGAGTTCTTATCGGTTTTTACCGTGTTTAAAGGTTAATTATGTAATTTCTACTTATAAAATGTATTTTTAGGTTTTAAGGGTATTTTTGGTATTTTTCTGAATTGTTCTGTGTTTGTGGACCCCTGTCGGTAAATTGTAGTCTGGAGTCCGACCGAGGGGTTGTGAATGAGATGTGGTGTTTGTACTTCGAAGTGTATTTCCTTGCAGGGTCGGCTCTACTCTTTTGAGTAGAGAGATGTCCGTTTTACAGGGGAGGTTCTGCCGGATTTTTGGTAGAATTCTCGTAAAACGTGATATCCAGTCGAACCCTAATTTTATTTTCGCATTTAATACTCTAGATCGAATTCTAGGATTTCTGTTAGGTTTATTCTGATGTCGATTATTTATTGTTTGTTTAGTTGCGCCGAGACTGAGGGCTAGTGGACCAGGCCCGTCGGACCAATCTCGTGGAGCGCACTAGGTGAGTTACTATACTATATATATATGCTTAGGATGCATGATTTAGAAATACATGTTTTATGTTGATTAAATATGCATAAATAATTAGATTATTTCTTAAGTTTATATTTAGTTTATTTTGGTTTATTTTTGGTATATATTAAATTATATGCAGGTTTTGTAAATAAAATATATATAAAATGTTTTTAAATATATTTCCAACTTAATTTATAATTTGATTGAATTCATTTGACATATATATACTCGAAATATACCTGGTTTACTTTTGGTATATTTCTAGTATATATATGGTTTATGTTGTTATTTTATTGAACTTCATGCATCATTTATTTTTGTGAATGAATGTTTTATATTTATTAATGAAGGACATCAATAGAACGTGCTACCTAGTGGGCAGCACTAGGACCGAGTACGTACCGGTGCGCCTATAGCTTTAGGCTATATTACTAACTATTTATGGATATTGATTTTGATATGATTATTTGATACGTGAGATGTGGTTTGGAGGTGTGATTGCTGGAGCTCGGTTGACCAAGTGTCTCGGGGCCAATCACACTGGTAGTCAGACTGCTGGAGCTCGGTTGACTTAGTGTCTCGGGGCCAGTCTAATGTCTAAATGGATTAAGTGGATATATTTGGAATAAGTGAGCCAGTATGGCTAGAGTGTTGTCTAACACTATTTCTGAGGTTGCGAGATTCTAGGGTTCTATGTGATCCTTCATAAAAGATGATTTTCAATAAAATATATATAAAAAATGATTTTATTGCATCTGTGTGTAATTGCCTGTATATATACATATTATATATATACTGTTGATTGTATGCATTATCATTTAGTGTGTATGTATATATATTATAGTAATTCACTCAGTGAGGTCTGACTCCCCTCCGTTGATTATTTTTCAGGAGAGTCAACTTCTTCAGACCTCAGTAGCAGGTCGATACGCCGGATTTCTTCCGTCCCGGATTCTTTGTGTAAATTATTTACTTGAGTCTTATTTTTATAATCTAGACACTGCAGTAGTTATGAATTAAAGTGTGGGATTTCATGTATTTTATTTAAAGAGATGTATTATATTGAAACTGGATTTGTATTGAAAGATTTTATATATATATGCGATGAGATGAGATTTGATTTAAATCCAGTGATGAAAATGTTATTATTATATTTATGATTTTATTTCCGCTGCATATATATATTACTGTTATTGTTATTATTGCATGTTTTATTTTATTTTTAGGCTTGCTACGGGTTCCGGATTCGAAAGAATTCCCGTTCCCTAGCGCCGGTCATGACCCCTGTTTTGGGTCGTGACATTACACCAAATATTTTATTTTATATATTTATCCAACAAAAATATATTTTATTATTTTTTATTTTTTTGATAGTTATAAAATATATTAATTATTTATAAATAAATAAATTATAAAAATTATAAATTAAGTGATTTTTAGTTAAGTGTCTTGTTTCTTGTTTAAAAATGTTGCATGTGATTGATATTATTATTAAACATATAAGATGGTGATATTATTAAATAAATATATTTATAACATAAATACTATAAAAAATTAAAAGTTAAAAAGGATTATAACTAAAAAAGTAATAATAAATATAAAATGATTAAATAAATAAATAACAAACATATATGATCTGTGAAAAATTTTATTTAGAATATTATTACACAATATATATTCATTAATAGCTATAATGTAAATAATTTAAAAATAAAAAATAAAATAAATATGTGTGATAACCCTGGTTTTAAATTATTTTATTAAATATTGAGATATGCAGTGTTAATAAAGTTTAAAAGTCATATTTAATTATTTTACTATTTTGTAACTTATTATAATTATTGTATGTTTAATTGAATTTTCTACGTAAATAAATTATTTTGAACGTTTAAAATTCCATTGTGTATATTTACTATTTTCGAATACTATTATTTTAATAATGCTAATTTAGTGCATAAATATTTTAATGTTATTATAAATATTAATTTTTTTAGCATTAATATTATTCTATTACTTGATGTTATTTATGTATTATTAATATTTTTGAAAATATTCAACTACCATTAGTAATATTATTATTTTCATTGCTATTTATGTGAGTTATTAGTACTATTTGTATTTTATTAAATATACATTAATTGTATTATTAATTATTTAATAATTATGGCTTATACTATTGTTACTTTTAAATAATGTTTTATGTATTGTTATTAGTTAATATTTATGTGTTTATTTTTATTTTTTTATGTGTGTGTAAATGTATGTGTATGTATGTATGTATATATAAGTGGGATATTTTTATTTTTAGTGGTAGAGATTTGTTTAAACTAAATTTATATTATATTATGTCATAAAATTATAATATATATATATATATATATATATATATATAGACATTCCCTCACACAAAAACCAGACAAAACCCATCTTCCTTCCTCATCTCCGCCTGTCACTGTGCGTGACCTCTCTTGTAATATCCCGTGTTTTTAAATATTTTTATACTGTATCGGGATATGCAGTGTTAATAATTCTTAAATATAATATTGATATTTCATAAGTTGTTAATTAATTAAAATTGATTTTTAATTGTTTATTATTATTTTGAGTATTTTACGTAAAATTTTCCCGAGACTTGCATTCTCGGGGAAATTGATACGCAAACTATTTATATTTAATTATTTTAAATGAATTTCCATAATTGCATGAACTCATACATATTTTTAAAATACTAAATAAAGCCTATATGTGTATTTATTTAATTAACTAGGGTTTAATTAATTACCCTAATATTTTATTAATTATTAATTGGTTTTGATATTATTTAATTATTTTTAGGTGTATTAAATTTTATGTGTGTGGTGTATATTTAATGTGTGTAATTTTATATTATTTTAATATATAGTGTAAAGTATATATATACATATATACATTTAATATTAAAGAAATTATAAAGTTTGATATAATTGCCACCCGAGCATCCCCTTCCTCCCAATCATTCCCCATCGCCGTCCGCCGCTACTACCACCGATTTCTTGCCGTCTAGCGTGACACCTCCTTCCTTAGCCTCTTCCGCCACCTGTTGCAGCCGTTTCCGGCATCTGGAGGTCGATTTTGGCCGGAGAAGCCGAAAGTTGGAGCAACGTCGTTCACGACGTTTTCAGTCACCGTTTTTTACACCGCCGGTCTCTTTCTTCTCCTTGAGCTCCGATGAGTGTGATTCCAAGCTTAGTTTCGCTTGAAATGGTGTTGATTTGCTTAGGTTTTGATTTTTTCGAATTCGGCCTATTAGGGTTCTTGAATTTTTTGAACTTCAATTTGATTGATTCATAAAAAATTCCTTCACAAATGTTGATCCTAGTAGCTTAATATTCATTTATGAATTTTTGTAGAATTTTTGGAGATTATTTTGATTTTTGGGTATTTTTGAAAATTTTAATATTATTTTCTAATTTTCGGAAATTAATTAATTAAATTATGAAATTATGTTTTATGATAAATATAGGTGTTGAAATGAATTATAGGAATTTATTTGGAAATTTTATGAATTTCTAAGTATTTATTTTGAATTTATTTAGGTTTATGTAATTTTGGAAAATTAGGTTAATTGTGTTTTTAATTGAAATTAATTAGTGAATTGAGTTTAATTATTGATATTATTGATAAATATGTTGAAAAAATTAATTTTGGATAATTATACTATTTTTGGTGAATTTTTGGAGTAATTTTAGTATATTTATATATATAGGGGCATTTTGGTAATTTTACACAAAATTGGCAAAAAATGTAATTTAATTGGTTTTAATAGTTATTTAAGGTATAGAAATGATTTCTACAAATTATTTAGTATTTTTAATTAATTATAACTATTTTTCGTGAATTATTTTCAATTATATATATAATATACGATTTTTCTAATAAAATGAGTTTTTATCGGTTTTTACTATGTTTTAAGGCTAATTATGTAATTCCTATTTATAAAATGTATTTCTGTGATATAAGAGTATTTTTGGTATTTTTATATTTGCTCTGTGATTGTGGACCCCGATCGATAGATTGTAGTTTGGAGTCCGACCGAGGGGTTGTGGATGAGTTGTTGAGCTTATTTTTCAAAGTGTATTTCTTTGTAGGGCTGGCTCTACTCTTTGAGTAGAGAGATGTCCGTTTTACATGGGAGGTTCTGCCGATTTTTTGGTAGAATTCTCGTAAAATGTGATGTCCGGTCGAATTCTAATTTTTAATTCTGTGTCTAATATTCTAGATCGAGTTCTAGGATTTTCTGTTAGGTTTATTCTGATGTTTGTTGTTTATTATTTGTTTAGTTACACTGAAATCGAGGCCTAGTGGACCAGGCCCATCGGATCCATCTCGTGGAGCGCACTAAGTGTGAGTTACTATTTTATATATATGTGTGTTTAGGATGCATGATTTTAGAAATATATGTTTTATTTTGATTAAATATGCATAAATAATGTGATTTGTATTAAGTATATTGTTAGTTTATTTTTGGTATATATTAAATTATATGCATGTTTTATTAATAAATTATATTTAAAATGTTTTTAATTATATTTCTAGCTTAATCTGTAATTTGATTGGATTTATTTGACGTATATATATGTAATATCCCGTGTTTTTTTTTAAAATATTTTTACACTGTACCGGGATATACAGTGTCAATAATTTTGAATATATAGGTGATATTTTTATGAGTTAATATGTATTTTAAACCTATTTTAATTACTGTCTATTATTTTCAGTATTTTACGTAAAATTTTCCCGGGACTTTCATTTTCGGGGAAATTTCCACGTAAACAATGTATTATTAATTATTTTAAATGTATTTACGGGTTTGCATGAACTCATACATATTTTTAAATTATTAAATAAAGCCTGTGTGTGTATATTTATTTAATTAGGGTTTATTATTACCCTAATATTTTATTATTTATTTATTATTATTTGATTATTTTATTTATTATTAAATTATTAAAATTTATTATTTTATTATTATTTATTAATATTTAATTATTTTAATTTATTTTATTTTTTTTCTTTTCTTTTTTTTTTCTTTTTCTTTTTCTTTCTTTTTCTTTTTCTTTTTCTTTCCTTTTTCTTTCTTTTTCTTTTTCTTCTTCTTCTTCTTCCTCTCCCGCGGGCGCCGACCACCACTATTTCTCACCGCCGTTTCTCCCTCCTCCGGCCACCGTTTTCGACACCGCCGGTCTCTATCTTCTCCTTGAGCTCCGGTGAGTGTTATTCTAGCTTTGGTTTGAGCTAAAATGGTCTAGAATTGCTTAGGTTTCGATTTGAATATTTCAGCCTCTTTGAGTTTTCGATTTTTTTCAGCTTTGATTTGGATGATTCATGGAAACTTCCTTCACAAAATGTTGTTCCTGGTAGCTTAATCTTCATGTATGAATTTTTACAGAATTTTTGGAGATTGTTTGGATTTTTGGGTATTTTTGAATATTTTAATATTATTTTCTAATTTTCGGAAATTAATTATTTAAATTATGAAATTGGAGTTTATGGTTGAATTGGGTGTTGAAATGAATTATAGAAATTTATTTGGAATTTTTATGAATTTCTAAGTATTTATTTTTAATTATTGAAGTTTATGTGATTTTGTAAAATTAAGTTAATTGTGTTTTTATTTGAATTTAATTGGTTAATTGAGTTTAATTATTGATATTATTGATAAATATGTTGAGAAAATTAATTTTGGATAATTGTATGATTTTTGGTGAATTTTTGAAGTAATTTAGGTATATATATATATAGGGGTATTTTGGTAATTTTACCCTAAATTGTCTAAAAATGTAATTTAATTGGTTTTAATATTTATTTAAGGTATAAAAATGATTTCTACAAAATATTTAGTATTTTTAACTAATTAAAACTATTTTCCGGGAATTATTTTCAATTATATATATAATATACAGTTTTTCTAATAAAATGAGTTTTAATCGGTTTTTACAGTGTTTCAAGATTTATTATGTAATTTCTACCTATAAAATGTATTTTTATGATTTACGGATATTTTTGGTATATTTGAATATATATTATGTGTTTGTGGACCCCGGTCGACAGATTGTAGTCTGGAGTCCGACCGAGGGGTTGTGATTGATTGTGGTGTTTATTTTTTGAAGTGTATTTTCTTTGCAGGGTCGGCTCTACTCTTTTGAGTAGAGAGATGTCCGTTTTACAGGGGAGGTTCTGCCGGATTTTCGGTAGAATTCTCGTAAAACGTGATATCCAGTCGAACCCTAATTTCTGATTCTGTGTTGAATACTCTAGATTGAATTCTAGGATTTCTATTAGGGTTATTCTGATGTCGATTAATTATTTCTTGTTTAGTTGCGCCGAGACCGAGGGTTAGTGGACCAGGCCCGTCGGACCTGTCTCGTGGAGCGCATTAGGTGAGTTACTATATTATATATATATGCTTAGGATGCATGATTTAGAAAATGCATGTTTTATTTTGACTAAATATGCATAAATAACATGATTTATATTCAAGTATATTTTTGGTATATTTTTGGTATATAATAAATTATATACATGTTTTATTAATAAAATATATTTAAAATGTTTTTAAATATATTTTTAGTTTAATTCATGATTTGATTGGATTTATTTGACATATATATACTCAAAATATACCTGGTTTACGTTTGGTATATTTTCGGTATATATAAGGTTTATATTGCTATTTCATTTATATCCATGCATCATTTATTTTTGTGAATGAATGTTTTATATTTAAGAATGAAGGATATCAATAGAATGTGCTACCTAGTGGGCAGCACTAGGACCGAGTACGTACCGGTACGCCTATAGTATTTAGGCTATATTACTAACTTATTTGTGGATATTGATTTGATTATGATTATTGTTATGTGTGAGATGTGGTTGTGGGTGTGATTGCTGGAGCTCGGTTGACCAAGTGTCTCGGGGCCAATCACACTGGCAGTCAGACTGCTGGAGCTCGGCTGACTTAGTGTCTCGGGGCCAGTCTACTGTCCAAATGGATTAAGTGGATATATTTTGGATTAAGTGAGCCTGTGTGGCTTGAGTGTTGTTTAACACTATTTTCTGAGGTTGCGATATTCTAGGGTTCTATGTGATCCTTCATAAATTGGGATTTTTCAGTAAAATATATAAAAATGATTTTTCTGCATCTGTATGAATTGCCTGTATATATACATATTAGACATGTATTATTGACTGTATGCATTGTCATTTAGAGTGTATGTATATATATTATAGTAATTCACTCAGTGAGGTCTGACTCCCCTCCGTTGACTATTTTTCAGGAGAGTCAACTTCCTCAGACCTCAGTAGCAGGTCGATACGCCGGATTTCTTCCGCCCCGGCTTCTTTATGTGAATTGTCTACTTGAGTCTTATTTATTTTATCTAGACACTGCAGTAGTTGTGAATTAAAGTATGGGATTTTATGTACTTTATTTTAAAGAGATGTATTATATTGAAACTGGATTTGTATTAAAGATTATATACATCTATGTGATGAGATGAGATTTTGTTTAAATCCAGTTGATATGGAAAAATGATATTATGATTTTTATTTCCGCTGCATATTATATTTTTATTGTTATTATGACATGCTTTATTTTATTTTTAGGCTTGCTACGGGTTCCGGATTCGAAAGAATTCCCGTTCCCTAGCGCCGGTCATGGCCCCTGTTTTGGGTCGTGACAATATACTCGAAATATACCTGATTTACTTTTGGTATATTTCCAGTATATATATGGTTTATATTGTTATGTTATTTAAATTCATGCATCATTTGTTTGTGAATGAATGTTTTATATTTATAAATGAAGGATACCAATAGAACGTGCTACCTAGTGGGCAGCACTAGGACCGAGTACATACCGGTACGCTTATAGTGTTTAGGCTATATTACTAACCAGTTTGTGGATATTGATTGGATATGAATATTTGATGTGTGATATGATTTGGGAGTGTGATTGCTGGAGCTCGGTTGACCAAGTGTCTCGGGGCCAATCACACTGACAGTCAGACTGCTGGAACTCGGTTGACTTAGTGTCTCGGGGTCAGTCTACTGTCTAAATGGAATAAGTGATATATTTGGAATAAGTGAGCCTGTATGGCTAGAGTGTTGTCTAACACTGCTTTGATGTTGCGATATTCTAGGGTTCTATTTGATCCTTCATGAACTGTGATTTCCAATAAAAATATATAAAATGATTTTATTGCATCTGTGTGTATTTGCTTGTATATATATACATATTATATATATACTTTTGATTGTGTGCATTGACATTTAGTATGCATGTATATATATTATAGTAATTCACTCAGTGAGGTCTGACTCCCCTCTATCGACCATTTTTCAGGAGAGTCATCTTCATCAGACCTCAGTAGCAGGCCTGTACGTCGGATTTCTTCCACCCCGGCTTCTTTGTGTAAACTGCTTCTCTGAGTCTTGAGTTTTATTTTATCTAGACACTGCAATAGTCATTAAATTATTAATGAGATGTTGTATTATATTTGAACTGGATTTGTATTAAAAGAGTTTATATATATTTGAGATGAGTATTTAATTTAAATCCAGTTGGTGGAAATGTTATTGTGATATTTATGATTTTTATTTCCGCTGCATTATATATTGTTATTACTTGTCACGACCCAAAACAGGGGCCATGACCGGCGCTAGGGAATGGGAATTCTTTCGAATCCGGAACCCGTAGCAAGCCTAAAAATAAAATAAAATATGCAATAGTAATAATAACAATATCAAATTTGCAGCGGAAATAAAAATCATAAATATAATAATAACATTTCCATTAATTGGATTTAATTTAAATCTCAACTCATCACATATATAAAATCTCTTTAATACAATCCAATTCAAATATAATACAACATCTCTTTAAATATTTAACGACTACTCTAGTGTCTAGACAAAATAAAACTCAAGACTCAAAGAAGCAGTTTACACAAAGAAGCCGGGGCGGAAGAAATCTGGCGTACAGGCCTGCTACTGAGGTCTGAAGATGTTGACTCTCCTGAAAAATAGTCAACGGAGGGGAGTCAGACCTCACTGAGTGAATTACTATAATATATATATATATATACACACTAAATGACAATGCATACAATCAACAGTATATATGTCACGACCCAAAACAGGGGCCATGACCGGCGCTAGGGAACGGGAATTCTTTTGAATCCGGAACCCGTAGCAAGCCTAAAAATAAAATAAATCATGCAATAATAACAATAACAATATAATATGCAGCGGAAATAAAAATCATAATATCATAATATTATTCACATCAACTGGATTTAAATTAAAATCTCATCTCATATATAAAATCTCTTTAATACAATCCAGTTTCAACATAATACATCTCTTTAAATAAAATACATGAAATCCAATACTTTAATTCACAACTACTGCAGTATCTAGATTATAAAATAAGACTCAAGTAAATAATTTACATAAAGAAGCCTGGGCGGAAGAAATCCGGCGTATCAACCTGCTACTGAGGTCTGAAGAAGTTGACTCTCCTGAAAAATAGTCAACGGAGGGGAGTCAGACCTCACTGAGTGAATCACTATAATATATATACATACACACTAAGTGATAATGCATACAGTCAACAGTATATGTGTATCTAATATATATACAGACAATTTCACACAGATGCAGAAAAATCATTTTTATATATTTTATTGAAAATCATCTTTTATGAAGGATCACATAGAACCCTAGAATATCGCAACCTCAGAAATAGTGTTAGACAACACTCTAGCCATACAGGCTCACTTAATCCAAATATATCCACTTAATCCATTTAGACAGTAGACTGGCCCCGAGACACTAAGTCAACCGAGCTCCAGCAGTCTGACTGCCTGTGTGATTGGCCCCGAGACACTTGGTCAACCGAGCTCCAGCAATCACACCCAAACCACATCTCACATATCAAATAATCATATCAAATCAATATCCACAAATAGTTAGTAATATAGCCTAAAGCTATAGGCGTACCGGTACGTACTCGGTCCTAGTGCTGCCCACTAGGTAGCACGTTCTATTGATATCCTTCATCATTAATAATATAAATCATTCATTCATCAAAAATAAATGATGCATGAAGTTCAATAAAATAACAACATAAACCATATATATACTAGAAATATACCAAAAGTAAACCAGGTATATTTCGAGTATATATATGTCAAATGAATTCAATCAAATTATAAATTAAGTTGGAAATATATTTAAAAACATTTTAAATATATTTTATTTACAAAACATGCATATAATTTAATATATACCAAAAATACACTTAATGTAAACTTAAGAAATAACCAAATTATTTATGCATATTTAATCAACATAAAACATGCATTTCTAAATCATGCATCCTAAGCATATATATATATATATATATATATATAGTATAATAACTCACCTAATGCGCTCCACGAGATAGGTCCGACGGGCCTGGTCCACTAGCCCTCGGTCTCGGCGCAACTAAACAAGAAATAAATAATCGACATCAGAATAAACCTAACAGAAATCCTAGAATTCAATCTAGAGTATTAAAATACGGAAACAGAATTAGGGTTCGACTGGATATCACGTTTTACGAGAATTCTATCGAAAATTCGACAGAACCTCCCCTGTAAAATGGATATCTCTCTACTCAAAAGAGTAGAGCCGACCCTGCAAAGAAACACACTTCGAAAAATAAGCTCAACACAAACCACAACCCCTCGGTCGGACTCCAGACTACAATCTATCGACCGGGGTCCACAATCACAGAACAATTCCAGATATACCAAAAATATCCTTACAACATAGAAATTCATTTTATAAGTAGAAATTACATAATTAACCTTAAAACACTGTAAAAACCAATAAAAACTCATTTTATTAGAAAAATCGTATATTATATATATAATTGAAAATAATTCACGAAAAATAGTTTTAATTAGTTAAAAATACCAAATATTTTGTAGAAATCATTTTTATACCTTAAATAACTATTAAAACCAATTAAATTACATTTTTAGACAATTTAGGGTAAAATTACCAAAATACCCCTATATATATAAATATACTTAAATTACTTCAAAAATTCACCAAAAATCATACAATTATCCAAAATTAATTTTCTTAACATATTTATCAATAATATCAATAATTAAAATCAATTAACCAATTAAATTCAATTAAAAACACATTTAACCCTAATTTCTCAAAATCACATAAACTTCAATAATTCAAAATAAATACTTAGAAATTCATAAAAATTCCAAATAAATTCCTATAATTCATTTCAACACCTAATTTAACCATAAACTCCAATTTCATAATTTAAATAATTAATTTCCGAAAATTAGAAAATAATATTAAAATATTCAAAAATACCCAAAAATCCAAAAAATCTCCAAAAATTCTACAAAAATTCATACATGTAGATTGAGCTACTAGAAACAACATTTGTGAAGGAAGTTTTCATGAATCATCCAATTAAAAGCTCAAAAAAATCAAAAACCCTAATAGGCCGAAATTGAAAATTCGAAACCTAAGCAATTCTAGACCATTTTAGCTCAAACCAAAGCTAGAATCACACTCACCGAAGCTCAAGGAGAAGAAAGAGACTGGCGGTGTCGAAAACGGTGGCCGAAATCGGTGTGATCGATGATGGATCGATTTTCGGCTTCTCCGGCCAAAATCGACTTCCAGGCGTTGGAAACGGCTACCTCAGGCGGTGGAAAAGGTTGGGGAAGGCGGTGGCACACCCACGGTGAAGAAACGGCAGTAGCAGCGATCGGAACGGCGAAGGGAACGGGCAGAAGGAAGAAGAAGACTCGGGGGCAAATGTGTAATTTTCCAAACTTTTGATTTTTGATGTATATATGTATATATATATATACTTTATACTATATATTAAAATAATATTTAATTACAGACATCAAATATACACCACACACATAAAATTTAATATTTTAATAATTTATACTAAATAAAAATAATTAAATAACAATAAAACTAATAAATAATTAATATAATATTAGGGTAATATTAAACCCTAATTAAATAAATATACACACACAGGCTTTATTTAATAATTTAAAAATATGCATGAGTTCATGCAAGTCCGTAAATACATTTAAAATAATTAATAATACATTGTTTACGTGAAAATTTCCCCGAAAATGAAAGTCCCGGGAAAATTTTACGTAAAACACTGAAAATAATACACAGTAATTAAAATAGGTTTTAAATACATATCAACTCGTAAAAATATCATATATATATTCAAAATTTATTAACACTGCATATCCCGGTACAGTGTAAAAATATTTAAAAACACGGGATATTACAATATATATATCTAATATATACACAGGCAAATACACACAAATGCAATAAAATCATTATATATATATTTTATTGAAAATCATCTTTTATGAAGGATCACATAGAACCTTAGAATATCGCAACCTCGAGAACAGTGTTAGACAACACTCTAGCCATACAGGCTCACTGAATCCAAATATATCCACTTAATCCATTTAGACAGTAGACTGGCCCCGAGACACTAAGTCAACCGAGCTCCAGTAGTCTAACTGCCAGTGTGATTGGCCCCGAGACACTTGGTCAACCGAGCTTCAGCAATCACACCTTCAAACCATATCTCACCCATATCAATAATCACATTCAATCAATATCCACAAATGATTAGTAATATAGCCTAAATACTATAGGCGTACCGGTACGTACTCGGTCCTAGTGCTGCCCACTAGGTAGCGCGTTCTATTGATATCCTTCATCATTAATAATATAAAACATTCATTCACAATAATAAATGATGCATGAAGTTCAATAAAATATCAACATAAACCATATATATACTAGAAATATACCAAAAGTAAACCAGGTATATTTCGAGTATATATATGTCGAATAATTCCAATCAAATCATAAATTAAACTAGAAATATATTTAAAAACATTTTAAACACAGTTCATTAATAAAACATGCATATAATTTAAAATAAACCAAAAATAAACTAAAAATATACTTAAATACAATCACATTATTTATGCATTTTTAATTAAGATAAAACGTATATCTCTAAATCATGCATCCTAAAGCATATATATATAGTATAGTAACTCACCCTAGTGCGCTCCACGAGACGAGTCCGACGGGCCTGGTCCACTAGCCCTCGGTCTCGGCGCAACTAAACAAGCAATAAATAACCAACATTAGAATAAACCTAACAGAAATCCTAGAATTCGATCTAGAGTATTAAATACAGAAACTGAATTAGGGTTCGACTGGACATCACATTTTACGAGAATTCTATCAAAAATTCGGCAGAATCTCCCCTATAAAATGGACATCTCTCTACTCAAAAGAGTAGAGCCGACCCTGCAAAGAAATACACTTCGAAAAGCTACACAGAGCACAATCAAAATCCCACGGTCGGACTCCAAACTACAGTCCACCGATCGGGGTCCACAAACACAGAAAAATTCTGAAAATACCAAAAATATCTTTATAACATAAAAATTCATTTTATAAGTAGAAATTACATAGTTAACCTTTAAACACTGTAAAAACCGATAAAAACCGTACATTATATATATAATTGAAAATAATTCACGAAAAATAGTTTTAATTAGTTAAAAATACTAAATAATTTGTAGAAATCATTTTTATACCTTAAATGACTATTAAAACCCATTAAATTACATTTTTAGCCAATTTTGTGTAAAATTACCAAAATACCCCTATATATATAAATATACTATAATTACTTCAAAAATTCACCAAAAATTATACAATTAATCAAAATTAATTTTCTCAACATATTTATCAATAATATTAATAATTAAACTCAATTAACCAATTAAATTCAATTAAAAACACAATTAACCCTAATTTCCCAAATTTACATAAACTTCAATAATTCAAAATAAATACTTAGAAATTCATAAAAATTCCAAATAAATTCCTATAATTCATTTCAACACCTAATTTAACCATAAAACATAATTTCATAATTTAAATAATTAATTTCCGAAAATTAGAAAATAATATTAAAATATTCAAAAATACCCAAAAATCCAAACAATCTCCAAAAATTCCACAAAAATTTATACATATATATTAAGCTACTAGGATCAACATTTGTGAAGGGAGTTTTCATGAATCAATCAATTCAAAGTTCAAAAAAATCAAAAACCCTAATGTGACCGAAATTGAAAATTTGAAACCCAAGCAATTCTAGACCATTTCAGCTCAAAACAAAGCTAGAATCACACTCACCGGAGCTCAAGGAGAAGAAAGAGACTGGCGGTGTCGAAAATGGTGGCCGGAATCATCGTGATCGACGATGAAGAGAAGTTTGGCTTCTCCGGCCAAAACCGACTTCCAGGCACCGGAAAACGCTGCTACAGGCGGCAAGGAAGGCTGGAGAAGGTGGTGGCACACTGGATGGCACAACAATAGTGAGAAATCGGTAGTTACAGGCGTCGGACGGCGAAGAAATGATCGGGAGGGAGAAGAGAGAAGTCGGGGGCAAAATGGTAATTTTCCAAAAACTTGATTTTTTGATATATTATATGTATATATATATAATTTATACTATATAATAAAATATTATTAAATTACACACATTAAATATACACCACACACATATAATTTAATATTTTAAAATATAATAATAAATAAAAATAATTAAATAATAATAAATTAATAAACAAATAATAAAATATTAGGGTAATATTAATTAAACCCTAATTAAATAAATATTTACACACATAGGCTTTATTTAGTATTTTAAAAATACATATGAGTTCATGCAAGTCCGAAAATATATTTAAAATAATTAATAATAAATTATTTACGTGAAAATTTCCCCGAAAATGCAAGTCCCGGGAAAATTTTACGTAAAATTAAAATAGGTTTTAAATACATATCAACTCATGAAAATATCATAGTATATATATAGAAATTATTAACACTGCATATCCCGGTACAGTGTAAAAATATTTTAAAAATACGGGATATTACAGTTTTCCCCCTTTACAAGAATTCGTCCCCGAATTCCAAAAAGAAAAGATTACAGGATCAGGAAGGAAAGAGATACGGGTAAGAAGCTCGCATCTCAGCTTCAGTCTCCCACGTATGCTCCTCGACTCTATCGCTACGCCACAGAACCTTGACCATCGGAATCTGCTTCGATCGCAACTGTCGAACTTGAAAATCAATGATTGCCACAGGTTCTTCCACAAACGTCAAATCTTCACTCACTTCTACACTGTCAGGCTACAACACATGTGAAGGGTCTGAGATATACTTCCTCAACATCGAGATATGAAATACTGGATGCACTTGTGACATACTCGGAGGCAAATCCAACCGATATGCTACAGTGCCAACTCTCTCCAGAATCTCAAACGGTCCGATATATCTCGGTGCTAACTTACCCTTCCTGCCAAACCTCATCACACCCTTCATCGGAGATACTTTCAGAAAAACAAAATCTCCAACCTGAAACTCCACATCTCTGTGCTTAGGATCCGCATAACTCTTTTGTCTGCTAACTGCGGTCTCTAATCTGCGCTTGATCACGGTGACTTTCTCTACAGCATCCTGAACCATCTCAGGTCCAGTCAAAGCTCTCTCACCAATCTCATCCCAACTCAACGGGGATCTACACTTCCTTCCATACAACGCCTCATACGGTGCCATGCCAATACTGCTATGGTAGTTGTTATTATATGCAAACTCAACAAGTGACAAATGATCATCCCAGCTACCTCCCAAATCCAAGACACACATCCTCAACATATCTTTCAGTGTCTGGATCATCCTCTTAGACTGACCATCTGTCTGAGGATGAAAAGCAGTACTGAAATCCAACCTAGTGCCCATTGCTTCCTGCAACTTCTGCCAAAAATGAGAAGTAAACACTGAACCTCTATATGACACAATGGACACAGGTACTCCATGAAGGCATACGATATGCTTCACGTACAACTTCGCCAATCTAGCAACTGAATATGTGGCTTTCACAGGCAAGAAATGTGCAAACTTCGTCAATCTGTCTACAATCACCCAGATAGAATCGTATCCATCCTTCGAACGAGGTAAACCGACCACAAAATCCATAGCTATCCTTTCCCACTTCCACTCAGGAATAGGAAGAGGCTGAAGCTTCCCAGAAGGCTTCTGATGTTTGGCTTTCACTTGCTGACACATCAAGCACTTTGCCATATAATCAGTGACATCCTTCTTCAATTTGTCCCACCAGTATAAATCTCTGATACTATGGTACATCTTAGTAATGCCCGGATGAACGCTGTAAGCTGTAGAATGTGCTTCCTCTAGGATCTCTTCTCTCAAATCATCCACATCAGGAACACACAATCTACCACTGATCCACAACACACCATCATCATCGAGTGTGAAATCAGTGAACTTCCATGCTCGAACATTCTCTGCAAGCTCTTCCAGAATAGGATCTCGGCTCTGAGTTGTTCTAATCCTATCCCTCAGTACAGATCGCACTTTAAATTGAGCTAGCAGTCCACTTGATCTACTAATCTTCGTCATCAGACCTTGATCCACCAACAGATGCAATTCCTGGATCAATGGTCTCCTCTCAACATCAATATGAGCAAGACTACCTGAGGACTTCTTACTCAAGGCATCTGCTACCACATTAGCTTTACCTGGATGATATAAGATCTCGCAATCATAATCCTTCAATAATTCCAACCATCTTCTCTGCCTCAAATTCAAATCTCGCTGCTGGAAAATGTACTTAAGGCTCTTGTGATCAGTAAATATATCACAAGTCACCCCGTACAAATAATGTCTCCAAATCTTCAAAGTAAAGATCACTACAGCCATCTCAAGGTCATGTGTGGGATAGTTCTGCTCATGCTTCTTTAACTGCCTTGAAGCATAGGCTATCACCCTTCCATTCTGCATTAACACACAACCAAGACCAATTCTAGAGGCATCACAGTAAACTGTGAACTTATCCACATTATTAGGCAAAGCTAACACTGGCGCTGTAGTTAACTTCTCCTTCAACAATTGGAAACTATTCTCACAAGCTTCTGACCACTCAAATCTAACATTCTTCTGAGTTAAGCGAGTCATAGGGGCTGCAATTCTAGAAAAATCCTGCACAAACCGCCTATAATACCCAATTAAACCCAGAAAACTCCGAATCTCTGTAACAGAAGCAAGTCTAGGCCACTCAGATACTGCCTCAATCTTTTGTGGATCAACCTAGATACCTTCTTTAGACACTACGTGTCCAAGAAAAGAAACACTCTCTATCCAGAAATCACACTTCGAGAATTTAGCATAAAGCTGATGATCTCTCAGGGTTTGTAGTATAATCGTCAAGTGATATACATGTTTTTCCATACTTCTTGAATGTACTAGTATATCATCAATGAAGACTACTACAAACTGATCCACATACGGTCTGAATACCCTGTTCATCAGGTCTATAAAAGCTGCTAGTGCATTAGTCCAACCAAAAGACATCACCAGAAACTCATAATGACCATATCGCGTGCGGAACGCTGTCTTAGGAATATCGGCCTCACTAATCCGCAACTGATGATAACCCGACCTCAAATCAACCTTAGAAAAGAACTATACACCCTGTAGCTGATCAAAAAAATCATCTATCCTCGGGAGAGGATACTTGTTCTTCACTGTCACCTTATTCAGCTCTCTATAGTCAATGCACAGTCTCAGGGTATCATCCTTCTTCTTCACAAATAGGACTGGTGCACCCTAAGGAGAAACACTAGGTCTAACGAAACCTTTATCCAACAACTCTTGCAACTGCTCCTTCAACTCTTTCAACTCTGCAGGAGCCACATGATAGGGTGGCATATATATAGGAGTAGTACCTGGAACCACATCTATACATAACTCAATCTCTCTATGAGGTGGTAAACCTGGCAACTCCTCGGGAAAAACATCAGGAAACTCACAAGCAATAGGAACATCTGTGAGTGACAACTTCTCCACTGACGTATCCCTGACCAATGCCAAATATCCCTGATAACCTTTCCTCAATAACTTCCTAGTTGTAATAGTAGAAATAAGATTCTGAGGTGCTGAACTCCTATCACCAACAAACTTAAAATCTCCTTCACCAGGAATTCTAAAAGTCACCTCTTTATTCCTGCAATCTACCATGACATAGTGTTGAGATAACCAATCCATTCCCAAAATAACATCAAACTCCATTACATCCAACAGAATCAAATCAGTGGGTAATTCTCTATCTCCCATGAGAATTGGACAACCAGAAAGAACAATATCGGCGTCCAAGGAATCACTCAGAGGAGTGGCAACAGACAAAGGAAAAGCCATCCTCGAAGCTTGCCAATAAGATTTAGAAGCATAAACAAGAGAAATAAACAAATGTGTGGCATCCAGATCAAACAAAACCCAAGCATCTAGGTAACAAATAGAAACAATACCTGCCACACTGCATTAGATGCCTGAGCATCCTGCTGAGTGAGATGAAAGACTTTGGCTTGACCTCGACCTCCCTGCTGACTGGTGGAAGCCTGGCCAACACCTCTGGCACCTCCTCTAGTACCTCTACCACGACTCTGCTGTGGAACAAACTGAGTGGAACTCTAATGCTGGGCTGGTGGTAACTGAAATGGCATGGGTGTAGCACTAGCAATCGACTGCTGTGGGAATCACAAAATCTGCTGCTGCTGATATCCGGAGTAAGGACATGATCTGGCAAAATTTTCTGTCTGCCCGCATGTCAGTGGTGTCAGATAACACGGTCCCTGATGGACTCTACCACAAGTCTGGCATACACTAGCCGCTGATCCAGAACTACGACCACTGCTACTGGTAGAAGCACCTGACCCAAATCTGAACGATCTACGCTGACCTCCACGGCCATGTCTACTGCTCCGATGCACTCGCTGCTGCTGTCTCTAACTCTATTGAGTCGGACCTCGCTGCTGACTACTCAATCCAATATGAAAACTAGAGTACGGAGTAGCCTGCAATCCACTCGACTGAACTCCTAGCTGGTAATAATCAGGCATCGCTCCTTGCCTAACTAGTCTCAGCTCAATCTCCTTAGCCAACTCAATCACAAACTCCAGAGTAAGTCCTGCTGTAGGCATACTAGCAAAAGCTGAACCCAAACCAGTAACGTATGTAGTGATAGCGAAGTACTGATCTCGCATCAGATCCTCAGCATATCTACCCAGACGAAGAAACTCACGGGTATACTCCTCTACAGATCGATCTCCACGAGAAATACTGGTCAAACGAAGATGATAGCTCAAACGAAGAGGCTCTGGATAAAATCTCCTCATAAATCACTCTCGAAACTGAGCCCACGTCATCGTCATCATGTAAGGTTGGATCATCTGAATAAACCAATCTAAGGCTGGTCCCTCGACAGACAACTCGACGATCATGATCCGCTGGTACTCGGTGTGAGCAATCCGAGTCCTAGTCTCAATCGCATGCAGAAAATCTAATGGATCGGAAATACCATCAAAAGCAATCCTGCCAACTCGGGCATAGAACAAAGCTGCCTCAGGGTCAGACATACCCTGCTAATAGGCAGGCTGAACAGGTTGAACAACTGGAGGAACAGGAACATCGAACTCAGGCTCTACAGGCTCCTCGTCCTGTAACTCTCTCTGCCTACGGCGACCTACCGCTCCTCGAGGACTACCTCTGCCACGACCTCTATGTCTAACTGGCTGTTCAGGAGGTAAAACCTCATCCTGAAAAGACTCATCATCCTCGGCCTCAACGATCGGTGGAGCGACACGTGCTCGCCTCCTCATACTGAAAAGACAAACGGAAAGATTCAGGCAAAACAGACAACGGAGGAATAACGCTGAAAACTAAGCAAGGAATACTTATCAAGACATACTCGAACCTAATTCACTGCAGTAGTTCAACAGAAAACACAACTCTGAAAACTAGGGCCACAACTCACACAACTAAGCCTTGACACAGAAAACTTCGCTCTGATACCAACTTTGTCATGACCCAAAACAGGGGCCATGACCGGCGCTAGGGAACGGGAATTCTTTCGAATCCGAAACCCGTAGCAAGCCTAAAAATAAAATAAAATATGCAATAGTAATAATAACAATATCAAATTTACAGCGGAAATAAAAATCATAAATATAATAATAACATTTCCATCAACTGGATTTAATTTAAATCTCAACTCATCACATATATAAAATCTCTTTAATACAATCCAGTTCAAATATAATACAACATCTCTTTAAATATTTAACGACTACTGTAGTCTCTAGACAAAATAAAACTCAAGACTCAGAGAAGCAGTTTACACAAAGAAGCCGGGGCGGAAGAAATCCGGTGTACAGGCCTGCTACTGAGGTCTGAAGATGTTGACTCTCTTGAAAAATAGTCAACGGAGGGAAGTCAGACCTCACTAAGTGAATTACTATAATATATATATATACACACTAAATGACAATGCATACAATCAACAGTATATATATATATCTAATATATACACAGGCAAATACACACAGATGCAATAAAATCATTTTATATATATTTTATTAAAAATCATCTTTTATGAAGGATCACATAGAACCCTAGAATATCGCAACCTCGAGAACAGTGTTAGACAACACTCTAGCCATACAGGCTCACTGAATCCAAATATATCCACTTAATCCATTTAGACAGTAGACTGGCCCCGAGACACTAAGTTAACCGAGCTCCAGCATTCTAACTGCCAGTGTGATTGGCCCCGAGACACTTGGTCAATCGAGCTCCAGCAATCACACCTCCAAACCATATCTCACCCATTTCAATAATCACATTCAATCAATATCCACAAATGGTTAGTAATATAGCCTAAATACTATAGGCGTACCGGTACGTACTCGGTCCTAGTACTGCCCACTAGGTAGCACGTTCTATTGATATCCTTCATCATTAATAATATAAAACATTCATTCACAATAATAAATGATGCATGAAGTTCAATAAAATATCAACATAAACCATATATATACTAGAAATATACCAAAAGTAAACCAGGTATATTTCGAGTATATATATGTCGAATAATTCCAATCAAATCATAAATTAAACTAGAAATATATTTAAAAACATTTTAAACACAGTTCATTAATAAAACATGCATATAATTTAAAATAAACCAAAAATAAACTAAAAATATACTTAAATACAAATCACATTATTTATGCATTTTTAATTAAGATAAAACGTATATTTCTAAATCATGCATCCTAAAGCATATATATATAGTATAGTAACTTACCTTAGTGCGCTCCACGAGACGGGTCCGACGGGCCTGGTCCACTAGCCCTCGGTCTCGGCGCAACTAAACAAGCAATAAATAACCGACATTAGAATAAACCTAACAGAAATCTTAGAATTCGATCTAGAGTATTAAATACATAAACTGAATTAGGGTTCGACTGGACATCACATTTTACGAGAATTCTATCAAAAATTCGGCAGAACCTCCCTTGTAAAACGGACATCTCTCTACTCAAAAGAGTAGAGCCAACCCTGCAAAGAAATACACTTCGAAAAGCTACACAGAGCACAATCAAAATCCCACGGTCGGACTCCAAACTACAGTCCACCGACCGGGGTCCACAAACACAGAAAAATTTCGAAAATACCAAAAATATCTTTATAACATAGAAATTCATTTTATAAGTAGAAATTACATAGTTAACCTTTAAACACTGTAAAAACCGATAAAAACTCATTTTATTAGTAAAACCGTACATTATATATATAATTGAAAATAATTCACGAAAAATAGTTTTAATTAGTTAAAAATACTAAATAATTTGTAGAAATCATTTTTATACCTTAAATGACTATTAAAACCCATTAAATTACATTTTTAGCCAATTTTGTGTAAAATTACCAAAATACCCCTATATATATAAATATACTATAATTACTTCAAAAATTCACCAAAAATTATACAATTAATCAAAATTAATTTTCTCAACATATTTATCAATAATATTAATAATTAAACTCAATTAACCAATTAAATTCACTTAAAAACACAATTAACCCTAATTTCCCAAATTTACATAAACTTCAATAATTCAAAATAAATACTTAGAAATTCATAAAAATTCCAAATAAATTCCTATAATTCATTTAAACACCTAATTTAACCATAAAACACAAGTTCATAATTTAAATAATTAATTTCCGAAAATTAGAAAATAATATTAAAATATTCAAAAATACCCAAAAATCCAAAAAATCTCCAAAAATTCTACAAAAATTCATACATGTATATTAAGCTACTAAGATAAACATTTGTGAAGGGATTTTTCATGAATCAATCAATTCAAAGTTCAAAAAAATCAAAAACCCTAATGTGACCGAAATTGAAAATTCGAAACCCAAGCAATTCTAGACAATTTCAGCTCAAACCAAAGCTAGAATCACACTCACCAGAGCTCAAGGAGAAGAAAGAGATCATCGGTGTCAAAAATGGTGGCCGAAATCGTCGTGATCGACGGTGAAGAGAAGTTCGGCTTCTCCGGCCAAAACCGACTTCCAGGCGTCGGAATCCGCTGCTACAGGCGGCGAGGAAGGCTGGAGAAGGTGGTGGCACATCGGATGGCACACCAACAGAAAGAAATAGGCAGTTACAGGCGTCGGACGGCGAAGAAATGATCGGGAGGGAGAAGAGAGAAGTGGGGGGCAAAATGGTAATTTTCCAAAAACTTGATTTTTTGATATATTATATGTATATATATATACTTTATACTATATAATAAAATATTATTAAATTACACACATTAAATATACACCACACACATATAATTTAATATTTTAAAATATAATAATAAATAAAAATAATTAAATAACAATAAATTAATAAACAAATAATAAAACATTAGGGTAATATTAATTAAACCCTAATTAAATAAATATTTACACACATAGGCTTTATTTAGTATTTTAAAAATACGTATGAGTCCATGCAAGTCCGAAAATATATTTAAAATAATTAATAATAAATTATTTACGTGAAAATTTCCCCGAAAATGCAAGTCCCGAGAAAATTTTACGTAAAGTACTGTAAACAATACACAATAATTAAAATAGGTTTTAAATACATATCAACTCATGAAAATATCATAGTATATATACAGAAATTATTAACACTGCATATCCCGGTACAGTGTAAAAATATTTTAAAAATACGGGATATTACATTACTATTGCATGTTTTATTTTATTTTTTGGCTTGCTACGAGTTCCGGATTAGAAAGAATTCCCGTTCCCTAGCGCCAGTCATGGCCCCTGTTTTGGGTCATGACATCTCTACACCACCACACTCCCACCACCGGACGATCATCAGCATTCCCACCTTCCTCTGGACACCGACAACTGCTAGAGAAGGTTGTTGAAGTGTCACGACCCAAACTAGGAGTCATGACCGGCGCTAGGGAACAGGAATTCTTTCGAATCCGGAACCCGTAGCAAGCCTAAGAAAATAAAATCATGCAATAATTAAATAAAAGTACGACCAATTAAAATTTTTTTGAATCAATATATAAAATAAATACTCCAAATCCTTTTATAAATGAATACATATTCGTACAATATTCAAATACAAATTCTCAGAGTATATAATATCCAAACAAAATAATACACTTCCAATATAATAACACTGCTACTGCAATTTCTAGAATACAATTCAAAGTTCAGAATATACATTTGCATAAAATAGCCGGGACTGAAGAACACCGGCTAGGAACTCTACAACTAAGGTCTGACGATATGGAATCTCCTGAAAAAAAATAATTGAGGGGGGTCAGACCTCACTGAGTGAATTATTATACTATATATACATGCAAACTAAACCATAACAATCAGGCATTCTTATATATATATGTATATACACACATTTCACACGAATGTCAAACTTTGCTTTTATAAATATACTAAATGTAGAAAACGTTTGTTTTAATTCATGAAGGATCCATAGAACCCTAAATAATAACAACCTCAAACAATCCCATCATCACTCTAGCCATACAAGTTCACTTGATTCCAAATAGAACACTTATTCCAATCTGGACAGCAGACTGGCCCCAAGACACTAAGTCGACCGAGCTCCAGCAGTCTGGCTGTCAGTGTGATTGGCCCCGAGACACTTGGTCAACCGAGCTCCAGCGATCACACTATCCATCACCTCACATCTCAATCAACCCAATAGATCATTCAATTCACTTATGGACAGTAGACTGGCCCCGAGACACTAAGTCAACCGAGCTCCAGCAGTCTGACTGTCAGTGTGATTGGCCCCGAGACACTTAGTCAACCGAGCTCCAGCAATCACACTATCTAACATACCATTAATCTTAGTCAAATCAATTAAATCAATTATAATCACCAAATTTTAACTCTCACTCAATCCTTATCTATCGTACCGGTACGTACACGGTCCTAGTGCTGCCCACTAGGAAGCACGTTCTATTGATATCCTTCACTTCGAATAAATCATTCATTCGAAAAATAATTAATGTAGAACAATATTCATAATAGTAAAACCAACCATATATATATATATACCAAAAATATACCTAAAATATACCCAGTATATTTCAGGTATATATATATATATATAGTCAAATAAAATATGAAATAAACTAAAGATAAATCATTAATATAGTTAAAAACAATTTAAATGAGTAACAATAATATAATATGCATTATCTTAAAAATATATTTAAATATGCAAAAGATATACTCTAAGTACTCAAATCATTTAATAAACCATTTATGTATAAATATTCATTTAAATACGTGTTTGTGTTTAACATATATTCACAAATATACTAAAAATAAACCTAATTATCTAGCATGCATATATCAGAAATAAACCCTAAATATACCACTAATGTGTTAGGTTTAATTTAATAATAAAACATTTATTTATTCGGGAATAAATAAATAAAAAATATACCAAAAATAAACTTAAAAATAATTTAAGTTTAGGTTTATAATTTAACATGCAATTATTTAAGAATAAACCTAAAATCTACTGAAACTATACCAAAAGTATTATAATTTAAATCATTTTTTTTAAAACATACAATGAAAATGAAAAATCTAAATAATGCACCCTATATGCAGTGCATATATATACAGTATAATAACTCACATGTTAGCGCTCCACGAGACAAACTCGGCGGGCCTGATCCGTTAGGCCTCGATCTCGACGCAGCTAGACAAACAAATGACAACATGAAATCAGAATAAATTTAACAAAAATTCTAAAGACTCGATCTAGAATTTTAGACACAGCTTTAGAATAGGAATTTGACCGGAGATCACATTTTACGAGAATTCTATCGAAAATTCGGCAGAACCTCTCCTGTAAAACGAACATCTCTCTACTCAAAGAGTAGAGCCGGTCCTGCAAAGAAATACACTTCGGAATAAACACATGATTACAATCAAAATCCCTCGGTCGGACTCCAAACTACAATTCACCGACCGAGGTTCACAATACACAGAATATTTATAAAATACCGAAAATGCCCTTATATAATAAAAATACATTTTATAAATCCAAATTACGTAATTAACCCTAAAACATACTAAAAATCAATAAAAACCCATTTATTTAGAAAAATAGTATATTATATATAATTTGAAAATAATTTACGAAAAATAGTTTTAATTAGTTAAAAATACTAAAAATTTTCAGAAATCATTTTTATACCCTAAATAACTATTAAAACCAATTTAATTACATTTTTAACCAATTTAGTGTAAAATTACCAAAATACCCCTATATATATATTCACTATAAATGTTCAAAAATTCACCAAAAATTATATAATTACTCAAAAAATTAATTTATCAACATATAATTCGATAATATCAATAAATATACTCAATTTACCAATTTATTTCAATTAAACACATAATTAACCCTATTTTTCAAAATTACCTAAACTTAATAAATTCCAAATAAATACATAAAAATTCACAAAAATTACAAATAAATTTCTATAATTCATTTCAACTCCTATAATCACCATAAAACACAATTTCATAATTTAATTAATTAATTTTCGAAAATTCATTAAATAATATTAAAATAATAAAAAAATTCACCAAAATTAAAATAAATTCCAAAAATTATAACAAAAATATATTCATGAAGCTCAAGCTATAAGGATCATCATTTGCAAAGGGAGTTTTCTTGAATCAATAAAAATCAACCTAAAAAAAAATAAAAACCCTAAAAGCTCAAAAATAAAAATTTAACAAAACTTACAAACGAGATGGTTTGAGCTCAATCCGAGCTTAGAAATAGAGTTCTCATAACTCAAGGAATCCAAAGAACCCAAGAACTCAAGCAAAGGTGGCCGGATCCTCGCCGGAGTTACTGTAGCAGTAGGTGAAGAATTCAGTTTTTCTAGCGGTTTCAAGGCTTCTGGACGACGACGACCAGGTTAGAAGGAGGAAGTGGTCGGTTGGAAGTGATGGAGGCACACCGACGAGCTTGGATCGAGATGTTGCGGGAGGTAGGATGGTCACAGAAGCTTCTGCATTATTTTGCTAAATGTGTTTGAATGTGTGCTGTGTTGTTTTTGTATGTTTATATGTATATTGTTGATGTTTGTGTGTTGGTGTGTATATGTGCACGTGAATGTGTGTGTTTATATATGTATATGTGTGTTGTTTGTTTGTTTGTGTATATATTTTAATAATAAACCATATAATATAATATAATAATAATATTTTATAATAAATTAATCTCAACCACTCATTATAATATATATATATATAGGTACACACATGTCACACACATGCATAATAATATACACAATATAAAATTATCAATAATTAAAATTTATACTATTAATAAAATAATTGGATAATAAGAATAATATTCATAATAATATTAAACAATAAAATAATACTAATGATAATATTAATGAAAATAATAACCATGATAATAATAACACATAACACATTTGAAAATAACAATAATATAAACAATATTTATGAAATAATTTTATGTAAATCAATAAAAATAAAATAATGTTAGTACTAAAAAATAATATTAAAATAACCATGCACTAAATTAACGTTATTAAAATAATAGTATTTGAAAATAATAAATATACATAATTAAATTTAAACGTCCAAAATAATAAATTTCAAAATAATATATTTACGTAGAAAATTCAATTAAATATAAAATAATAATAATTAATCACAAAATAGTAAAATAATTAAATTAAACTTTTAAAAATTTATTAACACTGCATATCTCATAATATAATAAAATAATTTAAAAATTAGGGTTATTACAGTCTCCCCTCCTTATAAGAATTCGTCCTCGAATTCAAAGAAAAGGATAATGCAAGGATCAAGGAGGAAAGAGATACGGGTAAGAAGCTCGTATCTCAACTTCAATTTCCCAGGAAACTCTTCCACGTTCTTGCTTCGTCATAACACCTTGACCATCGGAAACTGCTTCGAACATAACCGTCGCACTTAATAATCTACAATCGCAAATGATTCCTTCTTGAACTTTAGATCTTCGCTCAGTTTTACATTGTCCGGCTACAACACGTGCGAAGGGTCCGAAATACACTTTCTCAGCATCGAGATATGGAACACTGGATGCACTCGAAATAGATTCAGAGGCAAAGCCAACCGATATGCAACCATACCAAATCTCTTTACACCATTCTTCGAAGACACCTTTGAAAATATAGTCCACAATTTGAAACTGCATATCTCTGTGTCTTGGATCCGCATAACTCTTCTGCCTGCTAACTGTGGTCTCTAATCTTTTCTGATCACATTAACTTTCTTCGCTGCATTCTAGACAATCTTACATCTAATTAAGACTTCTTTCCATAAAAGCCTCAGGTGGTGTCATTCCAATACTGCTATGGTAGCTGTTATTATAAGCGAATTCTATAAGTAGCATATAATCAACCTAGCTACCTTCTAGATCCAAAACACACATTTTCAACATACTGTTTAGTGTCTGGATCGTCCTCTCAGACTGTCATCTGTCTGAGGATGGAAAGTAGTATTGAAATCCAACCAGGTGTCTATTACTTTCCACAATCTCTGCTAAAATCGAAAGGTAAACACTGTACCTTTACCATATACAATGGACACAGGTAGTCTATGCAGGCACACAATATGCTTCATATGCAGCTTAGCCCTCTTAGCTACTGAATAAGTGGCTTCCACTGGCCAAAAATTAGCTGACTTGGTCAATTTGTCTATAGTCATTCCAACGGAATCATATTCACCCTTCGAACGAGGTAACCAACCATAAAAATTATCACAATTCCCTATTATTTTCACCCAAATTCAAAAGAGATCAAAACTTCCCAGAAGACTTCTGATATTCAGCTTTCACTGACTGGCAATTTTAACACTTAGAAATACAATCAGTCACATCCTTTTATAATCCAACCCACTAGTACTGATCCTGAATACTGTGATAATTCTTGGTAACCATTTGGATGTACACTACAAGTTCACTTCCACAGCTTATATAGAATCCCTTTCTCAGATTACAACATCAACCCTGTATCATTAACTTAGGCATCTCCTATCAGCAGATCATTCTATGGTAATATGCCATGATGACATGCTATGATGAATGTCATGATGAGATGATCTAATGAAATGTTATGATGAAATGCTAGAATGAAATGTCGTGATGAAATGCTGTAATGAGATGCTATGATGATATGATGAAATGCTGTAATGATATCAGGTCTTATCCTCTAAAGTTCACATAACCCTCAGATAAATCAGTCTTCTTCAGTACTTAGAAGTTGTTCTAACAAACATCTGTTAACACAATCTTCCCATTCTTCTGAGTTATGAGGGTCATAGGAGCTGCAATTCTAGAGAATTCTATTCAGATTTCCTATGATACCCAATTAAACCCAGAAAATTACAGATCTCAATGGATTCAGTCAGTCTAGGCCACTCAGATGTTATTTTGATCTTTTGTGGATCAACTCGAATTCTATCCTTAAACGCCATAATTTTAAGAAAAACAACACTCTCCACCCAATGATCACACTTCTTGAATTCAGCATAAAGCTGACATTCTCTTAGTATCTGTAGTATAGTCCTCAAGTGATATACGTGCCCTTTCATTCACTTCGAATACACTAGTATATCATTAATGAAGACTACTACAAACTGACCGACAACTAATGATAACCCGACTTCAAATCAATTTTTTAAAAGAATTGGGCACCCTGTAGTTGATCAGATAGGTCATCTATCCTCAAAAGAGGATACTTGTCCTTCACTGTTACCCTGTTCATCTCTCTGCAGTCAATACATAGTCTCAGGGTACCATCCTTTTTCCTTACAACAAGACTAATGCACCCTAAAGAGAAACATAAGGTCTAACAAAACCTTGGTCATATAGCTTTCGCAATTGCTCCTACAGCTCTGCAAGAGTCATTCTGTAGGGCTACATTGAAATAGGAGTTATATCAGGAACCACATCGATACAGAATTCAATCTTTGTAAAGTGGTAAACCTGGTAACTCACAGGCAATTAAAACATCTGGGAGAGACAACTTCTCCACTGAAGTATACTCAACTAGAGCCAAATATTCCTGACAACCCTTTCACATCTCATCAAGAATAATTACACCCAAAAGACTGAATTCATAATAACTCTCTGAATCTCAATTCCCGGTTCAGATGCCAATATATTATGCTTAATCTTGTAACACATAATTCCACCAGTCTCCTCTTATACTGTATTACGTCTTCAACATGACGTATCAGATTGAAAAGTTTATAGGTAATCTTCTCAACTGATTGCTATTCCCTTACTCTATGCAATAGCTGATACAGGTAATTATCCTTCCTTAAAGGTGGATGGAAGTATCTTAGAAATCCCCCTTTAACTCAAATTATGTGTTGCAGTCAGAACTGACAGCTTGCCATAAAGAGTACAAGAGTGCTTCGTCTTCATTAGATATTTTCCAATTCCCCCGTCAAAGCATATCAAACAACTGCCAAACTTGACTAAATGCTATCAAGCTCTTATTAATCTCGGCTATCCTGGCCACAATTGCTGCAAGTTCAAGTCCAAAAGGAATGCTTGTACTACTTACAATGACTACCTTAACCCTTGAGTTATAGTTGCCTCTAACCTATCCCTATACTAGATAGGTGTAGTAGGGCTGGAACTATAACCGCAACTTGAACTTGAAAAGACTGATTATCAATATTGTCTCTGGAGAAGAAATAATTCACATTCACTGCGTTGAAAAGATATAGAAATCAACAGAATTCAGAATATAACATATACGCAGAATTGACATGTCTCAAGTTCTCGGTTGAAAAAGAAATTACATCTGCTGAACGATCGAAGGTATCAGCACCGCATCCTGTAAAACTCTTGTTACAGAAGCAACATCATTGCAATGCTAAGCCACCAACTCCTCATTCAGTTATTCCTATTGTCAACAGTGATCATCAGGCCTTCTAAATCCATCTCTACCCCTACGCCTAATAGGATGCATAGGGGGTAGAACCTCGTGCTTAGAAGATCAACTATCATCGATCTTATCGATCGATGGAGCGATTCACATTCAAGGAAATCAACAAGGAGCAAAAATAAACAAATAGTTTAAATAATCAAAAACATCAACAGACACCCTAACGGTTACGCAGAATTCCTAATGCAAGGAAGACTTTTCAAAGACATGACCGAACCTAATTCACTGTAGTAGTTTAACAGAAAACACAACTTCGAAACTAAGGCCACAACTCAACAACTAAGCCCTGACATAGAACCTGGCTCTGATACCAACTTTGTCACGACCCAAACTAGGAGTCATGACCGGCGCTAGGGAACGGGAATTCTTTCGAATCCGGAACCCGTAGCAAGCCTAAGAAAATAAAATCATGCAATAATTAAATAAAAGTATGACCAATTAAAATTTTTCTGAATCAATATATAAAATAAATACTCCAAATCCTTTTATAAATGAATACATATTCATACAATATTCAAATACAAATTCTCAGAGTATATAATATCCAAACAAAATAATACACTTCCAATATAATAACACTACTACTGCAGTTTCTAGAATACAATTCAAAGTTCAGAATATACATTTGCATAAAATAGTCGGGACTGAAGAACACCGGCTAGGAACTCTACAACTAAGGTCTGACGATATGGAATCTCCTGAAAAAAAATAATTGAGGGGGGTCAGACCTCACTGAGTGAATTATTATACTATATATACATGCAAACTAAACCATAACAATCAGGCATTCTTATATATATATGTATATACACACATTTCACACGAATGTCAAACTTTGCTTTTATAAATATACTAAATGTAGAAAACGTTTGTTTTAATTCATGAAGGATCCATAGAACCCTAAATAATAACAACCTCAAACAATCCCATCATCACTCTAGCCATACAGGCTCACTTGATTCCAAATAGAACACTTATTCCAATCTGGACAGCAGACTGGCCCCGAGACACTAAGTCGATCGAGCTCCAGCAGTCTGGCTGTCAGTGTGATTGGCCCCGAGACACTTGGTCAACCGAGCTCCAGCGATCACACTATCCATCACCTCACATCTCAATCAACCCAATAGATCATTCAATTCACTTATGGACAGTAGACTGGCCCCGAGACACTAAGTCAACCGAGCTCCAGCAATCTGACTGTCAGTGTGATTGGCCCCGAGACACTTAGTCAACCGAGCTCCAGCAATCACACTATCTAACATACCATTAATCTTAGTCAAATCAATTAAATCAATTATAATCACCAAATTTTAACTCTCACTCAATCCTTATCTATCGTACCGGTACGTACACGGTCCTAGTGCTGCCCACTAGGAAGCACGTTCTATTGATATCCTTCACTTCGAATAAATCATTCATTCGAAAAATAATTAATGTAGAACAATATTCATAATAGTAAAACCAACCATATATATATATATACCAAAAATATACCTAAAATATACCCAGTATATTTCAGGTATATATATATATATATATATATAGTCAAATAAAATATGAAATAAACTAAAGATAAATCATTAATATAGTTAAAAACAATTTAAATGAGTAACAATAATATAATATGCATTATCTTAAAAATATATTTAAATATGCAAAAGATATACTCTAAGTACTCAAATCATTTAATAAACCATTTATGTATAAATATTCATTTAAATACGTGTTTGTGTTTAACATATATTCACAAATATACTAAAAATAAACCTAATTATCTAGCATGCATATATCAGAAATAAACCCTAAATATACCACTAATGTGTTAGGTTTAATTTAATAATAAAACATTTATTTATTCGGGAATAAATAAATAAAAAATATACCAAAAATAAACTTAAAAATAATTTAAGTTTAGGTTTATAATTTAACATGCAATTATTTAAGAATAAACCTAAAATCTACTGAAACTATACCAAAAGTATTATAATTTAAATCATTTTTTTTTAAAACATACAATGAAAATGAAAAATCTAAATAATGCACCCTATATGCAGTGCATATATATACAGTATAATAACTCACATGTTAGCGTTCCACGAGACAAACTCGGCGGGCTTGATCCGTTAGGCCTCGGTCTCGACGCAGCTAGACAAACAAATGACAACATGAAATCAGAATAAATTTAACAAAAATTCTAAAGACTCGATCTAGAATTTTAGACACAGCTTTAGAATAGGAATTTGATCGGAGATCACGTTTTACGAGAATTCTATCGAAAATTCGGCAGAACCTCCCCTGTAAAACGAACATCTCTCTACTCAAAGAGTAGAGCCGGTCCTGCAAAGAAATACACTTCGGAATAAACACATGATTACAATCAAAATCCCTCGGTCGGACTCTAAACTACAATTCACCGACCGAGGTTCACAATACACAGAATATTTATAAAATACCAAAAATGCCCTTATATAATAAAAATACATTTTATAAATCCAAATTACGTAATTAACCCTAAAACATACTAAAAATCAATAAAAACCCATTTATTTAGAAAAATAGTATATTATATATAATTTGAAAATAATTTATGAAAAATAGTTTTAATTAGTTAAAAATACTAAAAATTTTCAGAAATCATTTTTATACCCTAAATAACTATTAAAACCAATTTAATTACATTTTTAACCAATTTAGTGTAAAATTACCAAAATACCCCTATATATATATTCACTATAAATGTTCAAAAATTCACCAAAAATTATATAATTACTCAAAAAATTAATTTATCAACATATAATTCGATAATATCAATAAATATACTCAATTTACCAATTTATTTCAATTAAACACATAATTAACCCTATTTTTCAAAATTACCTAAACTTAATAAATTCCAAATAAATACATAAAAATTCACAAAAATTACAAATAAATTTCTATAATTCATTTCAACTCCTATAATCACCATAAAACACAATTTCATAATTTAATTAATTAATTTTCGAAAATTCATTAAATAATATTAAAATAATAAAAAAATTCACCAAAATTAAAATAAATTCCAAAAATTATAACAAAAATATATTCATGAAGCTCAAGCTATAAGGATCATCATTTGCAAAGGGAGTTTTCTTGAATCAATAAAAATCAACCTAAAAAAAAATAAAAACCCTAAAAGCTCAAAAATAAAAATTTAACAAAACTTACAAACGAGATGGTTTGAGCTCAATCCGAGCTTAGAAATAGAGTTCTCATAACTCAAGGAATCCAAAGAACCCAAGAACTCAAGCAAAGGTGGCCGGATCCTCGCCGGAGTTACTGTAGCAGTAGGTGAAGAATTCAGTTTTTCTAGCGGTTTCAAGGCTTCTGGACGACGACGACCAGGTTAGAAGGAGGAAGTGGTCGGTTGGAAGTGATGGAGGCACACCGACGAGCTTGGATCGAGATGTTGCGGGAGGTAGGATGGTCACAGAAGCTTCTGCATTATTTTGCTAAATGTGTTTGAATGTGTGCTGTGTTGTTTTTGTATGTTTATATGTATATTGTTGATGTTTGTGTGTTGGTGTGTATATGTGCACGTGAATGTGTGTGTTTATATATGTATATGTGTGTTGTTTGTTTGTTTGTGTATATATTTTAATAATAAACCATATAATATAATATAATAATAATATTTTATAATAAATTAATCTCAACCACTCATTATAATATATATATATATATAGGTACACACATGTCACACACATGCATAATAATATACACAATATAAAATTATCAATAATTAAAATTTATACTATTAATAAAATAATTGGATAATAAGAATAATATTCATAATAATATTAAACAATAAAATAATACTAATGATAATATTAATGAAAATAATAACCATGATAATAATAACACATAACACATTTGAAAATAACAATAATATAAACAATATTTATGAAATAATTTTATGTAAATCAATAAAAATAAAATAATGTTAGTACTAAAAAATAATATTAAAATAACCATGCACTAAATTAACGTTATTAAAATAATAGTATTTGAAAATAATAAATATACATAATTAAATTTAAACGTCCAAAATAATAAATTTCAAAATAATATATTTACGTAGAAAATTCAATTAAATATAAAATAATAATAATTAATCACAAAATAGTAAAATAATTAAATTAAACTTTTAAAAATTTATTAACACTGCATATCTCATAATATAATAAAATAATTTAAAAATTAGGGTTATTACATGAAGTCATGGGACAGCAGCACTAGCTGCAACAGCTCCTCCTCGCACGAAGATCGCCTGCAGCAGCAGCCCTCTGTCACAACACCAACTCTGCCACCACCTCCACCTGCTGTCACTAGATATGGCAGCAGCTCCAACATCCTTCAGTTGTTGATCTTCTTACTTGGTAAGTTTGTGTTGGTGTTAGGAAAGGGTAGTTGTTAGGTGGTTATTTTTGGTAGTTTTTAGGTTGATTTTGAGTTTAGTTAATTTACATATTATGTATTTAATTATTCAGTATTTTGTTTAATTATTTGGTTAATTTTGAGTTGATCCAAGTTGTTTTGGTTAATTTTTTATTATTTTATATTTAATTATTAATTATTAAAATTTTTGTTAATTAATTATTTTAATTTTAAATTTGGTTAAATTATTGTTGTTATATATTGTTAGTAATTATAATGTTGAGAAATTAATTTTTGAGAATTATTATATAATTTTCAGAAATATTTATAGTTTATGTAAATTTTGAAGTATTGAATTAAATGAGTATTTTGGTTGAATTTAAAGGTTAATTGTGTGTTTGAGTTGATATTAAAATATTATTTATTTATAAAATAATTTTTATGAATTTATATAATTTTATGGAATTTTATATAGTTTATGTGTATTTTGGGATTAATAGATTAAATATATATTTTTATAGAAATTATTGGTTAATTAGGTGTATTTGTTGATTTTAGTGAATAATATGTTGAGGAAATAAATTTTGAGTAATTACATAATTTTTATTAAAATTTTGAAAATTATTGGTATTTTATGTGAAATTTTATATATTAGGGGCATTTTGGTAATTTGGTAGTAATTTTGGCTAAATATTAAATTTAATTGGTTTTAATAATTATTTGAAGTATAAAAATGATTTTTATAAATTATTTACTATTTTCAACTAATTAATACTATATTTTTCAAAAAATATTTTCAAATTATAAATAATATATTATTTTGTAAATAAATGGGTTTTTAGTGACTTTTAATATGTTTAAGGATTAATTAAGTAATTTGGATTTATAAAATGAACTTTTATAAATATTGGTGTATTTTTCGAGAAATATCGATTTTTACTTATATTATATCATTATTAGGGTTTTTAAGTAATTACGGGTAAAGTAATTATTTTTTATGTTTTTAATGTTTAAATTGCCATATTTTGATACATAAAGGGTATTTTTGGTATTTGTTGAATTTATGTATATTTTATTATATCTTGTGGTGAATTGTGGACCTCGGTCGAGGGAAATTGTAGTTTGGAATCCCGACCGAGGAATTTTGAGAAGGTTGTATTCGAAGTTTGTTTTCTGTGCAGGATTGGCCCTATTTTTGTAGGGAGATGTCCGTTTTACAGAGGAGACTCTGCCGAAATTTTGGTAAATTTCTCGTAAAACGTGACAACCGATCCGAGTCTAATTTTGGATTCTTGATTGAATCTGTGTGTAGTAATCCTAGAAGTATAGAGTTAGCAGTTATTCTGACGGTTATTATTATTTTATTTTTCTAATTGCGCCGAGACCGAGGCCTAATGGATTAGGCCCGCTGAGTCTGTCTCGAGGAGCGCACACCACTGAGTTATTATACTCTATATATATATGCATTGCATATAGGATATATGATTTAGGATTTTTCATTTTCATTATATATTTTAAACAGTAATTTAATTTATAATATGATTTAGTATATTTTCAGTTTATTTTTAGTATATCTGGATATACATATGTTTACATATTTTCTATATACATTTAATATATCACTGGTATAATTAGAGGTTATTTTTGATACATGTATGTTAGATATTTAGGTTTATTTTTAGTATATTTGGATATATGTCAAAATTAAATACATGTTTTAAATGTATATTTATTCATGATTGTTTTATTAAATGATTAGTATACTTTAGGTATATTTTTAGTATATTTTAGGTATATTCTTAAATAATTGTATGTCATATTATAGATTTATACTTAAATTGTTTTTAAGTATATTTTTGGTACATATTTTTATATATTTCCAAATAAATGCATGTTATATTATCAATTCATACTTAATTATTTTTAAGTATATCATTGGTTATTCTTTGGTATATTTCATATTTGATTTGACTTTATTTAACTTATATATACTCGAAATATACTTAGTTTATTTTAGGTATTGTAATATCCCGTGTTTTTAAAAATATTTTTACACTGTACCGGGATATGCAGTGTTAATAATTTCTGTACATTATATGATATTTTTACGAGTTAATATGTATTTAAAACCTATTTTAATTACGGTGTATTATTTTCAGTGTTTTACGTAAAATTTTCCCGAGACTTGCATTTCCGGGGAAACTTTCACTTAAACAATGTATTATTAATTATTTTAAATGTATTTACGGACTTGCATGAACTCATACATATTTTTAAATTATTAAATAAAGCCTGTGTGTGTATATTTATTTAATTAGGGTTTATTATTTCCCTAATATTTTATTAAGTATTTAATTGTTTTATTGTTATTTAATTAATTTTATTTAGTATAAATTATTAAAATATTAAATTTTATGTGTGGTGTATATTTGATGTGTGTAATTTAATATTATTTTAATATATAGTATAAAGTATATATATATACATATAATTGTCAAAAATCAAAAAGTTTGGAAAATTACCATTTTGCCCCCGATCATCCCTTTCTTCCCCGATTCTTCCCTTCTCCGTTTCCGATCGCTGCCGTGCCGTTTCTTCACCGTGGGTGTGCCGTCCGGTGTGCCACCGTCTTCCCCGACCAATTTCGCCGCCTGAGGAGGCCGTTTCCGGCGTCTGGAGATCGATTTTGGCCGGAGAAGCTGAATATCGATCCACCGTCGATCACGTCAATTCCGGCCACCGTTTTTGACACCGCCAGTCTCTTTCTTCTCCTTGAGCTCCGGTGAGTGTGATTCTAGCTTTGGTTTGAGCTAAAATGGTCTAGAATTGCTTAGGTTTCGATTTTGTCAATTTCGGCCTATTAGGGTTTTTGATTTTTTTGAGCTTTGAATTGGATGATTCATGGAAACTTCCTTCACAAATGTTGTTCCTAGTAGCTTAATATACATGTATGAATTTTTGTAGAATTTTTGGAGATTTTTTGGATTTTTGGGTATTTTTGAATATTTTAATATTATTTTCTAATTTTCGGAAATTAATTATTTAAATTATGAAATTGGAGTTTATGGTTAAATTAGGTGTTGAAATGAATTATAGGAATTTATTTGGAATTTTTATGAATTTCTAAGTATTTATTTTGAATTATTGAAGTTTATGTGATCTTGAGAAATTAGGGTTAATTGTGTTTTTATTTGAATTTAATTAGTTAATTGAGTTTAATTATTGATATTATTGATAAATATGTTGAGAAAATTAATTTTGGATAATTGTATGATTTTTGGTGAATTTTTGAAGTAATTTAAGTATATTTATATATATAGGGGTATTTTGGTAATTTTACCCTAAATTGTCTAAAAATGTAATTTAATTGGTTTTATTAGTTATTTAAGGTATAAAAATGATTTCTACAAAATATTTGGTATTTTTAACTAATTAAAACTATTTTTCGGGAATTATTTTCAATTATATATATAATATACGGTTTTTCTAATAAAATGAGTTTTAATCGGTTTTTATAGTGTTTCAAGGTTAAATATGTAATTTCTACCTATGAGATGTATTTCTAGATTTTAAGGATATTTTTGGTATATCTGAAATATGTTCTGTGTTTGTGGACCCCGGTCGGTGGATTGTAGTCTGGAGTCCGACCGAGGGGTTGTAGATTTTTGTTGAGCTTATATTTCGAAGTGTGTTTCTTTGCAGGGTCGGCTCTACTCTTTTGAGTAGAGAGATGTCCATTTTACAGGGGAGGTTCTGTCGAATTTTCGGTAGAATTCTCGTAAAACGTGATATCCAGTCGAACCCTAATTTTTGATTCTATGTTTAATATTCTAGATTGAATTCTAGGATTTCTGTTAGGTTTATTTTGATGTCGATTATTTATTGCTTGTTTAGTTGCGCCGAGACCGAGGGCTAGTGGACCAGGCCCGTCGGACCTGTCTCGTGGAGCGCATTAGGTGAGTTACTATTTTATATATATATGCTTAGGATGCATGATTTAGAAATGCATGTTTTATGTTGATTAAATATGCATAAATAATTTGATTATTTCTTAAGTTTATATTAAGTATATTTTTGGTTTATTTTTGGTATATAATAAATTATATACATGTTTTATTAATAAAATATATTTAAAATGTTTTTAAATATATTTTTAGTTTAATTTATGATTTGATTGGATTTATTTGACGTATATATACTCGAAATATACCTGGTTTACTTTTGGTATATTTTCGGTATATATATATGGATTATATTGTTATTTCATTTACATTCATGCATCATTTATTTTTGTGAATGAATGTTTTATATTTAATGATGAAGGATATCAATAGAACGTGCTACCTAGTGGGCAGCACTAGGACCGAGTACGTACCGGTACGCCTATAGTATTTAGGCTATAATACTAACTATTTGTGGATATTGATTTGATTATGATTATTGATATGTGAGATGTGATTTGGAGGTGTGATTGCTGGAGCTCGGTTGATCAAGTGTCTCGGGGCCAATCACACTGGCAGTCAGACTGCTGGAGCTCGGTTGACTTAGTGTCTCGGGGCCAGTCTACTGTCCAATTAAGTGGATATATTTGGAATAAGTGAGCCTGTATGGCTAGAGTGTTGTTTAACACTATTTCTGAGGTTGCGATATTCTAGGGTTCTATGTGATCCTTCATAAAAGATGATTTTCAATAAAACATATAAAATGATTTTCTGCATTTGTATGAATTTGCCTGTATATATACATATTATATATATATTGTTGACTGTATGCATTATCACTTAGTGTGTATGTATATATATTATAGTAATTCACTCAGTGAGGTCTGACTCCCCTCCGTTGACTATTTTTCAGGAGAGTCAACTTCTTCAGACCTCAGTAGCAGGTCGATACGCCGGATTTCTTTCGCCCCGGCTTCTTTATGTAAATTGTCTACTTGAGTCTTATTTATTTTATCTAGACACTGCAGTAGTTGTGAATTAAAGTATTGGATTTCATGTATTATTTTAAAGAGATGTATTATGTTGAAACTGGATTTGTATTAAAGATTATATATTTATGGGATGAGATTTTGATTAAATCCAGTGATGAAAATGATATTATGATTTTTATTTCCGCTGCATATTATATGGTTATTGTTATTATTGCATGATTTATTTTATTTTTAGGCTTGCTACGGGTTCCGGATTCGAAAGAATTCCCGTTCCCTAGCGCCGGTCATGGCCCCTGTTTTGGGTCGTGACAAAGTTGGTATCAGAGCGGAGTTCTGTGTCAGGGCTTAGTTATGTGAGTTGTGGCCCTAGTTTTAAAGTTGTGTTTTCGGTTGGACTACTGCAGTGAATTAGGTTCGAGTATGTCTTGATAAGTATTCCTTGCTGTAGTTTTCAGCGTTATTCCTCCGTTGTCTGTTTTTTCTGAATCTTTCCGTTTGTCTTTTCAGTATGAGGAGGCGAGCACGTGTCGCTCCACCGGTCGTTGAGGCCGAGGATGATGAGTCTTTTCAGGACGAGGTTTTACCTCCTGAGCAGCCAGTGAGACGTAGAGGTCATGGCAGAGGTAGACCTCGAGGAGCGGCAGGTCGCCGTAGGCAGAGAGAGTTACAGGACAAGGAGCCTGTTGAGCCTGAGTTTGATGTTCCTGTTCCTCCAGTTGTTCAGCCTGTTCAGCCTACCTATCAGTAGGGTATGTCTGACCCTGAAGCAGCTTTGTTCTATGCCCGAGTTGGCAGGATTGCGTTTGATGGTACTTCTGATCCTTTAGATTTTCTGCATGCGATTGAGACTAGGACTCGGACTGCTCATACCGAGTACCAGCGGATCATGATCGTCGAGTTGTCTGTTGAGGGACCAGCTCTAGATTGGTTCATTCAGATGATCCAGCCCTACATGATGACGATGACATGGGCTCAGTTTCGAGAGCGATTCATGAGGAGATTTTGTCCAGAGCCTCTTCGTTTGAGTTATCATCTCCGTTTGACTAGTATTTCTCGTGGAGATCGATCTGTAGAGGAGTATACCCGAGAGTTTCTTCGTCTGGGTAGATATGCTGAGGATCTGATGCAAGATCAGTATTTCACTGTTACTACGTATGTTACTGGTTTGGGTTCAGCTTTTGCTGGTATGCCTACAGTAGGCCTTACTCTGGAGTCTGTGATTGAGCTAGCTAAGGAGATCGAGCTGAGATTAGTTAGGCAGGGAGCGATACCTGATTATTACCAGCTGGGAGTTCAGTCGAGTGGATTGCAGGCTACTCCATATTCGAGTTTTCATGTTGGTTCGAGTAGTCAGCAGCGAGGTTCGACTCAGCAGAGTCAGAGACAGCAGCAGCGAGTGCATCGGAGCAGTAGACATGGCCGTGGAGGTCAGCGTAGATCATTCAGGTTTGGATCAGGTGCTTCGAGCAGTAGCAGTGGTCGTAGTTCTGGATCAGCGACCAGTGTTTGTCAGACTTGTGGTAGAGTCCATCAGGGACCGTGTTATCTGACACCACTGACATGTTTCAGATGCGGGCAGACAGGACATTTTGCCAGATCATGTCCTTATTCTGGGTATCAGCAGCAGCAGATTCTGCGATTCCCACAGCAGTCGATTGCTAGTGCAGCACCCGTGCCATTTCAGTTACCACCAGCCCAGCATCAGAGTTCCACTCAGTTTGTTCCACAGCAGAGTCGTGGTAGAGGTACGAGAGGAGGTGCTAGAGTTGTTGGCCAGGCTTCTACCAGTCAGCAGGGAGGTCGAGGTCAGGCCAGAGTTTTCCATTTGACTCAGCAGGATGCTCAGGCATCTAATGCAGTCGTGGCAGGTATTGTTTCTGTTTGTTACCTGGATGCATGGATTTTGTTTGATCCGGGTGCCACGCATTCCTTTGTTTCTCCCATTTTTGCTTCTAAATCTTGTTGGCAAGCTTCAATGATGGCTTTTCCCTTGTCTGTTGCCACTCCTCTGAGCGATTCTTTGGACGCCGATATTGTTCTCTCTGGTTGTCCAGTTCTCGTGGGAGATAGAGAATTACCCGCTGATTTGATTTTGTTGGATGTGATGGAGTTTGATGTTATTTTGGGAATGGATTGGTTATCTCAGCACTATGCCGTGGTAGATTGCAGGAATAAGGAGGTGACTTTTAGAATTCCTGGTGAAGTAGAGTTTAAGTTTGTTGGTGATAGGAGTTCAGCACCTCAAAATCTTATTTCTACTATTTCAGCTAGGAAGTTGTTGAGGAAAGGTTGTCAGGGGTTTTTGGCATTGGTCAGGGATACGTCAGTGGAGAAGTTGTCACTCACAGATGTTCCGGTTGCTTGTGAGTTTCCTGATGTTTTTCCCGAGGAGTTGCCAGGTTTACCACCTCATAGAGAGATTGAGTTTTGTATAGATGTGGTTCCAGGTACTACTCCTATATCTATGCCACCCTATCGTATGGCTCCTGCAGAGTTGAGAGAGTTGAAGGAGCAGTTGCAAGAATTGTTGGATAAAGGTTTCATCAGAACTAGTGTTTCTCCTTGGGGTGCACCAGTCCTGTTTGTGAAGAAGAAGGATGGTACCCTGAGACTGCGCATTGACTACAGAGAGTTGAATAAGGTGACAGTGAAGAATAAGTATCCTCTCCCGAGGATAGATGATTTGTTTGATCAGTTACAGGGTGCACAGTTCTTTTCTAAGGTTGACTTGAGGTCAGGTTATCATCAGTTGCAGATTAGTGAGGTCGATATTCCTAAGACAGCGTTCCGCACTCGATATGGCCATTATGAGTTTCTGGTGATGTCTTTTGGTTTGACTAATGCACCAGCAGCTTTTATGGACCTGATGAACAGAGTATTCTGATCGTATGTGGATCAGTTTGTGGTAGTCTTCATTGATGATATACTAGTATATTCTAGGAGTATGGAAGAGCATGTATATCACTTGAGGATTGTACTACAGACACTGAGAGATCATCAGCTTTATGCTAAATTCTCGAAGTGTGATTTTTGGATGGAGAGTGTTTCTTTTCTTGGACATGTAGTGTCTAAAGAAGGTATTCAGGTTGATCCACAGAAGGTTGAGGCAGTATTTGAGTGGCCTAGACCTACTTCTGTTACGGAGATTCGGAGTTTTCTGGGTTTAGCCGGGTATTATAGGCGGTTTGTGCAGGATTTTTCCAGGATTGCAGCCCCTATGACTCACTTGACTCAGAAGAATGTTAGATTCGAGTGGTCAGAAGCTTGTGAGAACAGTTTTCAGTTATTGAAGGAGAAGTTGACCACAGCGCCAGTATTAGCTTTGCCTAATAGTGTGGATAAGTTCACAGTTTACTGTGATGCTTCTAGAATTGGTCTTGGTTGTGTGTTGATGCAGAATGGAAAGGTGATAGCCTATGCTTCAAGGCAGTTGAAGAAGCATAAGCAGAACTATCCTACACATGATCTAGAGATGGCTGCAGTGATCTTTGCTTTGAAGATTTGGAGACATTATTTGTACGGGGTGACTTGTGAGATATTTACTGATCACAAGAGCCTTAAGTACATTTTCCAGCAACGAGATTTGAATTTGAGGCAGAGAAGATGGTTGGAATTGTTGAAGGATTATGATTGTGAGATTCTTTACCATCCGGGTAAAGCTAATGTGGTAGCAGATGCCTTGAGTAGGAAGTCCTCAGATAGTCTTGCTCACATCGGTGTTGAGAGGAGACCATTGATCCAGGAGTTGCATCTGATGGTGGATCAAGGTCTGATGATGAAGATCAGTAGATCAGGTGGACTGTTAGCTCAATTTAAAGTACGATCTGTACTGAGGGATAGGATTAAAGCAGCTCAGAGCCGAGATCCTATTCTAGAAGAGCTTGCAGAGAATGTCAGAGCAGGGAAGTTTACTGATTTCACACTCGATGATGATGGTGTGTTATGGATCAGTGGTAGATTGTGTGTTCCTGACGTGGATGACTTGAGAGAGGAGATTTTAGAGGAAGCACATTCTACAGCCTATAGCGTTCATCCGGGTGTCACTAAGATGTACCACAGTATCAGAGATCTATACTGGTGGGATGGATTGAAGAAGGATGTTGCTGATTATGTTGCTAAGTGCTTGACGTGTCAGCAAGTGAAAGCCGAACATCAGAAGCCTTCTGGGAAGCTTCAGCCTCTTCCTATTCCCGAGTGGAAGTGGGAAAGGATAGCTATGGATTTTGTGGTCGGTTTACCTCGTTCGAAGGATGGATACGATTCCATCTGGGTGATCGTAGACAGATTGACGAAGTCTGCACATTTCTTGCCTGTGAAAGCCACATATTTAGTTGCTAGATTGGCGAAGTTGTATGTGAAGCATATTGTGTGCCTTCATGGAGTACCTGTGTCCATTGTGTCAGATAGAGGTTCGGTGTTTACTTCTCGTTTTTAGCAGAAGTTGCAGGAAGCAATGGGCACTAGGTTGGATTTCAGTACTGCTTTTCATCCTCAGACAGATGGTCAGTCTGAGAGGACGATCCAGACACTTGAAGATATGTTGAGGATGTGTGTCCTGGATTTGGGAGGTAGCTGGGATGATCATTTGTCACTTGTTGAGTTTGCATATAATAACAGCTACCATAGTAGTATTGGCATGGCACCATACGAGGCATTGTATGGAAGGAAGTGTAGATCCCCGTTGAGTTGGGATGAGATTGGTGAGAGAGCTTTGACTGGACCAGAGATGGTTCAGGATGCTGCAGAGAAAGTCATCGTGATCAAGCGAAGATTAGAGACCGCAGTTAGCAGACAGAAGAGTTATGCGGATCCTAGGCGCAAAGATGTGGAGTTTCAGGTTGGAGATTTCATTTTTCTGAAAGTATCTCCGATGAAGGGTGTGATGAGATTTGGCAGGAAGGGTAAGTTAGCACCGAGATACATTGGACCGTTTGAGATTCTGGAGAGAGTTGGCACTATTGCATATCGGTTGGATTTGCCTCCGAGTATGTCACAAGTGCATCCAGTATTTCATATCTCGATGTTGAGGAAGTATATCTCAGACCCTTCACACGTGTTGCAACCTGACAGTGTAGAAGTGAGTAAAGACTTGACATTTGTGGAAGAACCTATGGCGATCGTTGATTTTCAAGTTCGACAGTTGAGATCGAAGCAGATTCCGATGGTTAAGGTTCTGTGGCGTAGCGACAGAGTTGAAGAGCATACGTGGGAGACTGAAGCTGAGATGCGAGCTTCTTACCCGTATCTCTTTCCTTCTTGATCTTGTTTTCTGGAATTCGGGGACGAATTCTTGTAAGGGGGGAAGACTGTAATATCCCGTGTTTTTAAAAATATTTTTACACTGTACCGGGATATGCAGTGTTAATAATTTCTGTACATTATATGATATTTTTACGAGTTAATATGTATTTAAAACCTATTTTAATTACGGTGTATTATTTTCAGTGTTTTACGTAAAATTTTCCCGAGACTTGCATTTCCGGGGAAATTTTCACGTAAACAATGTATTATTAATTATTTTAAATGTATTTACGGACTTGCATGAACTCATACATATTTTTAAATTATTAAATAAAGCCTGTGTGTGTATATTTATTTAATTAGGGTTTATTATTTCCCTAATATTTTATTAAGTATTTAATTGTTTTATTGTTATTTAATTAATTTTATTTAGTATAAATTATTAAAATATTAAATTTTATGTGTGTGGTGTATATTTGATGTGTGTAATTTAATATTATTTTAATATATAGTATAAAGTATATATATATACATATAATTGTCAAAAATCAAAAAGTTTGGAAAATTACCATTTTGCCCCTGATCATCCCTTTCTTCCCCGATTCTTCCCTTCTCCGTTTCCAATCGCTGCCGTGCCGTTTCTTCACCGTGGGTGTGCCTTCCGGTGTGCCACCGTCTTCCCCGACCAATTTTGCCGCCTGAGGAGGCCGTTTCCGGCATCTGGAGATCGATTTTGGCCGGAGAAGCCGAAAATCGATCCACCGTCGATCACGCCGATTCCGGCCACCATTTTCAACACCGCCAGTCTCTTTCTTCTCCTTGAGCTCCGGTGAGTGTGATTCTAGCTTTGGTTTGAGCTAAAATGGTCTAGAATTGCTTAGGTTTTGATTTTGTCAATTTCGGCCTATTAGGGTTTTTGATTTTTTTGAGCTTTGAATTGGATGATTCATGGAAAATTCCTTCACAAATGTTGTTCCTAGTAGCTTAATCTACATGTATGAATTTTTGTAGAATTTTTGGAGATTTTTTGGATTTTTGGGTATTTTTGAATATTTTAATATTATTTTCTAATTTTCGGAAATTAATTATTTAAATTATGAAATTGGAGTTTATGGTTAAATTAGGCGTTGAAATGAATTATAGGAATTTATTTGGAATTTTTATGAATTTCTAAGTATTTATTTTGAATTATTGAAGTTTATGTGATTTTGAGAAATTAGGGTTAATTGTGTTTTTATTTGAATTTAATTGGTTAATTGAGTTTAATTATTGATATTATTGATAAATATGTTGAGAAAATTAATTTTGGATAATTGTATGATTTTTGGTGAATTTTTGAAGTAATTTAAGTATATTTATATATATAGGGGTATTTTGGTAATTTTACCCTAAATTGTCTAAAAATGTAATTTAATTGGTTTTATTAGTTATTTAAGGTATAAAAATGATTTCTACAAAATATTTGGTATTTTTAACTAATTAAAACTATTTTTCGGGAATTATTTTCAATTATATATATAATATACGGTTTTTCTAATAAAATGAGTTTTAATCGGTTTTTATAGTGTTTCAAGGTTAAATATGTAATTTCTACCTATGAGATGTATTTCTAGATTTTAAGGATATTTTTGGTATATCTGAAATATGTTCTGTGTTTGTGGACCCCGGTCGGTGGACTATAGTCTGGAGTCCGACCGAGGGGTTGTGGATTTTTGTTGAGCTTGTATTTCGAAGTGTGTTTCTTTGCAGGGTCGGCTTTACTCTTTTGAGTAGAGAGATGTCCGTTTTACAGGGGAGGTTCTGCCGAATTTTCGATAGAATTCTCGTAAAACGTGATATCCAGTCGAACCCTAATTTCCGATTCTGTGTTTAATATTCTAGATTGAATTCTAGGATTTCTGTTAGGTTTATTCTGATGTCGATTATTTATTGCTTGTTTAGTTACGCCGAGACCGAGGGCTAGTGGACCAGGCCCGTCGGACTTGTCTCGTGGAGCGCATTAGGTGAGTTACTATTTTATATATATATGCTTAGGATGCATGATTTAGAAATGCATGTTTTATGTTGATTAAATATGCATAAATAATTTGATTATTTCTTAAGTTTATATTAAGTATATTTTTGGTATATAATAAATTATATACATGTTTTATTAATAAAATATATTTAAAATGTTTTTAAATATATTTTTAGTTTAATTTATGATTTGATTGGATTTATTTGACGTATATATACTCGAAATATACCTGGTTTACTTTTGGTATATTTTCGGTATATATATATGGATTATATTGTTATTTCATTTACATTCATGCATCATTTATTTTTGTGAATGAATGTTTTATATTTAATGATGAAGGATATCAATAGAACGTGCTACCTAGTGGGCAGCACTAGGACCGAGTACGTACCGGTACGCCTATAGTATTTAGGCTATAATACTAACTATTTGTGGATATTGATTTGATTATGATTATTGATATGTGAGATGTGATTTGGAGGTGTGATTGCTGGAGCTCGGTTGATCAAGTGTCTCGGGGCCAATCACACTGGCAGTCAGACTGCTGGAGCTCGGTTGACTTAGTGTCTCGGGGCCAGTCTACTGTCCAAATGGATTAAGTGGATATATTTGGAATAAGTGAGCCTGTATGGCTAGAGTGTTGTTTAACACTATTTCTGAGGTTGCGATATTCTAGGGTTCTATGTGATCCTTCATAAAAGATGATTTTCAATAAAACATATAAAATGATTTTCTGCATTTGTATGAATTTGCCTGTATATATACATATTATATATATATTGTTGACTGTATGCATTATCACTTAGTGTGTATGTATATATATTATAGTAATTCACTCAGTGAGGTCTGACTCCCCTCCGTTGACTATTTTTCAGGAGAGTCAACTTCCTCAGACCTCAGTAGTAGGTCGATACGCCGGATTTCTTCTGCCCCGGCTTCTTTGTGTAAATTATCTACTTGAGTCTTATTTATTTTATTTAGACACTGCAGTAGTTGTGAATTAAAGTGTTGGATTTCATGTATTTTATTTTAAAGAAATGTATTATGTTGAAACTGGATTTGTATTAAAAGGATTATTATATATGTGATGAGATTTTGATTTAAATCCAGTTGATGTGGATAATATTATGATATTATGATTTTTATTTCCGCTGCATATTATATGGTTATTGTTATTATTGCATGATTTATTTTATTTTTAGGCTTGCTACGGGTTCCGGATTCGAAAGAATTCCCGTTCCCTAGCGCCGGTCATGGCCCCTGTTTTGGGTCGTGACAGGTATATTTCTAGTATATATATGGTTTATTTTATCATTATGATTACTATTCTGCATTATTTGTTTGTCCATATGAATGTTTTATTTTAAATGAAGGATATCGACAGAACGTGCTTCCTAGTGGGCAGCACTAGGACCGTGTACATATCGGTGCGATAGATAAGGGTTGAGTGAGAATTAATTTTGGTGATTATAATTAATTTGATTGATTTGACTAAGATTAATAGTATGTTAGATAGTGTAATTGCAGGGCCAATCACACTGATAGTCAGACTGCTGGAGCTAGGTTGACTATGTGTCTCGGGGCCAATCTACTATCCATAGTGGAATGAATGATCTATTGGGTTGATTGAGATGTGAGGTATTAGATAGTGTGATTACTGGAGCTCGGTTGACCAAGTGTCTCGAGGCCAATCACACTGACAACAAGACTGATGGAGCTCAGTCGACTTAGTGTCTCAGGGTCAGTCTGCTGTCCAAATTGGAATAAGTGTTCTATTTGGAATCAAGTGAGCCTGTATGGCTAGAGTGATGATGGGGTTCATTGAGGTTGCTATTATTAGGTTCTATGGATCCTTCATGAACTAAACTAAATGTTTTCTGCATTTAGTATATTTACATGTAATATCCCGTATTTTTAAACATTTTTACACTGCATCGGGATATGCAGTGTTAATAATTTTGTATATATACTATGATATTTTTACTAGTTGATGTGTATTTAAAACCTATTTTAATTATTATGTATTATTTACAGTGTTTTACGTAAAATTTTTCCGGGACTTGCATTTTCGGGGAGATTTTCACATAAATAATTTATTATTAATTATTTTAAATATATTTTCGGATTTGCATGAACTCATACGTATTTTTAAATTACTAAACACCGTGTATGTGTGCAATATTTATTTAATTAGGGTTTAATATATATTACCCTAATATTTTATTATTTGTTTATTAATTTATTGTTATTTAATTATTTCTATTTATTATTAAATTATTAAAATATTAAATTATATGTGTGGATGTGAAATTTTTTCAAATATTTTGTTAAAATTTTTATTATTTTTCTTTTTCTTTTTTCTTTTTCTTTTTCTTTTCTTTTCTTTTCTTTTTCTTTTCTTTTCTTTTTTCTTCTTCTTCTTCCTTCCCGCGCGACTACCCTTCCCCTCACCGCTGCTACTCCGATCCCTGGTCGTCGGTGTGCCACCAGCAGCTTCACCTTCGACCTCAGCCGTCCCCCGGCACCGGCGAGCTGTTTTTCTTCTTTTGGCGAAATTCTTCTCCTCGCCGTTCACCAACTTTTCGGCCACCATTTTCGACACCGCCGGTCTCTTTCTTCTCCTTGAGCACCGGTGAGTGTGATTCTAGCTTTGGTTTGAGCTTAAATGGTCTAGATTTGCTTAGTTTTGAATTTTCCCATTTCGGCCATATTGGGTTTTTTATTTTTTTCAAATTTTTCTTGGTTTATTCATGAATAATTCCTTCAAAAATGTTGATCCTAGTAGCTTAATCTACATGTATGAATTTTTGTGGAATTTTTGGAGATTTTTTGGATTTTTGGGTATTTTCGAATATTTTAATATTATTTTCTAATTTTTGGAAATTAATTATTTAAATTATGAAATTGTGTTTTATGGTTAAATTAGGTGTTGAAATGAATTATAGGAATTTATTTGGAATTTTTATGAATTTTTATGTATTTATTTTGAATTATTAAAGTTTATGTAATTTTGGGAAATTAGGGTTAATTATGTTTTTAATTGAAATTAATTGGTTAATTGAGTTTAATTATTAATATTATTGATAAATATATTGAGAAAATTAATTTTGGATAATTATACTATTTTTGGTGAATTTTTGAAGTAATTATAGTATATTTATATATATAAGGGCATTTTGGTAATTTTACCCTAAATTGGCTAAAAATGTAATTTAATTGGTTTTAATAGTTATTTAAGGTATAAAAATTATTTCTAAAAATTATTTAATATTTTTAACTAATTAAAACTATTTTTCGTGAATTATTTTCAACTATATATATAATATACGGTTTTACTAATAAAATGAGTTTTTATCGGTTTTTACTGTGTTTTAAGGTTAATTATGTAATTTCTACCTATAAAATGAATTTCTGTGATATAAGGGTATTTTTGGTATTTTCATAATTATTCTGTGTTTGTGGACCCCGGTCGGTAGACTGTAGTTTGAAGTCCGACCGAGGGGTTGTAAATAAGATGTGGTGTTTATTTTCGAAGTGTGTTTCTTTGCAGGGTCGGCTCTACTCTTTGAGTAGAGAGATGTCCGTTTTACAGGGGAGGTTCTGTCGAATTTTCGATAGAATTCTCGTAAAACGTGATATCCGGTCGAACCCTGATATCGATTCTATGTTTAATATTCTAGATCGAATTCTAGGATTTCTGTTAGGTTTATTCTAATGTCTGTCGTTATTGCTTGTTTAGTTGCGCCGAGACCGAGGGCTAGTGGACCAGGCCCGTCGGACCCATCTCGTGGAGCGCACTAGGGTGAGTTACTATTTTATATATATGTGCCTTAGGATGCATGATTTAGAAATGCATATTTTATTTTGATTAAATATGCATAAATAATTTGATTATTACTTAAGTTTATATTTAGTTTATTTTGGTTTATTTTTGGTATATATTAAATTATATGCATGTTTTGTTAATAAATTATATTTAAAATATTTTTAAATATATTTCTAGCTTAATTTATGATTTGATTGGATTCATTCGACGTATATATATACTCGAAATATACCTGATTTATTTTTGGTATATTTTCAGTATATATATATGGTTTATATTGTTATTTTATTTAAATTCATGCATCATTTATTTATGAATGAATGTTTTATATTTATTAATGAAGGATATCAATAGAACGTGCTACCTAGTGGGCAGCACTAGGACCGAGTACGTACCGGTACACCTATAGTATTTAGGCTATATTACTAACCATTTGTGGATATTGATTGAATATGATTATTTGATGTGTGAGATATGGTTTGGAGGTGTGATTGCTGGAGCTCGGTTGATCAAGTGTCTCGAGGCCAATCACACTGGCAGTCAGACTGCTGGAGCTCGGTTGACTTAGTGTCTCAAGGCCAGTCTACTGTAATATCCCGTGTTTTTAAAATATTTTTACACTGTACCGGGATATGCAGTGTTAATAATTTCTATATATTATATGATATTTTATTGAGTTGTTATGTATTTAAAACCTATTTTTATTATTGTGTACTATTTACAGTACTTTACGTAAAATTTTTCCGGGACTTGCATTTTCGGGGAAATTTTCACGTAAATAATTTATTATTAATTATTTTAAATATATTTTCGGACTTGCATGAACTCATGCGTATTTTTAAAATACTAAATAAAGCCTATGTGTGTGTATATTTATTTAATTAGGGTTTAGTATTACCCTAATATTTTATTAATTATTTATTTGTTTTATTGTTATTTAATTATTTTTATTTAATATAAATTATTAAAATATTAAATTTTATGTGTGTGGTGTATATTTAGTGTGTGTAATTTAATATTATTTTATTATATAGTATAAAGTATATATAAATACATATATACATTAAAAATTGTCAAAATTATAAAGCTTGGTTTATTTACGAAACTGCCACCCGAACCTCTTCTCCCTCCCGATCGTTTCCCTCACCGTCCGGTCGCTGCTACTGTCAATTTCTCGCCATTGGTGTGCCATCCGGTGTGCCACCACCTTCCTCTAGCCGTTCCGCCACCTGCAGAGCTCATTTCCGGCGTCGGGGAAGCTTGATATCGTCGGAAGCCGAGAGTTTGCATTTTCTTCTTCCCTCGCGATTCCGGCCACCTTTTTCGACACCGTTGATCTCTTTCTTCTCCTTGAGCTCTGGTGAGTGTGATTCTAGCTTTGGTTTGAGCTCAAATGGTCTAGAATTGGTTAGGTTTCGAATTTTCAATTTCGGTCACATTAGGGTTTTTGATTTTTTTGAGCTTTGAATTGATTTATTTATGAAAAATCCCTTCAAAAATGTTGTTCCTAGTAGCTTAATCTACATGTATGAATTTTTTTTGTAATTTTTGGAGATTTTTTGGATTTTTGGGTATTTTGAATATTTTAATATTATTTTCTAATTTTCGGAAATTAATTATTTAAATTATGAAATTGTGTTTTATGGCTAAATTAGGTGTTGAAATGAATTATAGGAATTTATTTGGAATTTTTATGAATTTCTAAGTATTTATTTTGAATTATTGAAGTTTATGGAATTTTGGAAAATTAGGGTTAAATATGTTTTTAATTGAATTTAATTGGTTAATTGAGTTTAATTATTAATATTATTGATAAATATGTTGAGAAAATTAATTTTGGATAATTGTATAATTTTTGGTGAATTTTTGAAGTAATTTAAGTATATTTATATATATAGGGGTATTTTGGTAATTTTATCCTAAATTGGCTAAAAATGTAATTTAATTGGTTTTAATAGTTATTTAAGGTATAAAAATGATTTCTACAAATTATTTAGTATTTTTAACTAATTAAAATTATTTTTCGTGAATTATTTTTAATTATATATATAATATACGGTTTTTCTAATAAAATGAGTTTTTATCGGTTTTTACTGTGTTTAAAGGTTAATTATGTAATTTCTACCTATAAAATGTATTTTTAGGTTTTAAGGGTATTTTTGGTATTTCTGAAATTATTCTGTGGTTATGGACCCCGGTCGGTGGACTGTAGTTTGGAGTCCGACCGTGGGATTTTGATTGTGCCTTGTGTAGTTTTTCGAAGTGTATTTCCTTGCAGGGTCGGCTGTACTCTTTTGAGTAGAGAGATGTCCATTTTACAGGGGAGGTTGTGTCGGATTTTTGGTAGAATTCTCGTAAAACGTGATATCCGGTCGAACCCTAATTCTGTTTCCGTATTTAATACTCTAGATCGAATTCTAGGATTTCTATTAGGTTTATTCTAATGTCTGTCATTATTTGCTTGTTTAGTTGCGCCGAGATCGAGGGCTAGTGGACCAGGCCCATCGGACCCGTCTCGTGGAGCGCATTAGGTGAGTTACTATACTATATATATATATGCTTTAGGATGCATGTTTTAGAAAAGTATGCTTTATTTTAATAAAATATGTATAAATGATTTAAGTATTACTTAGGTTTATTTTCGGTATATTTTGGTATATTTTCAACTATATGCATGTTGTATAACTAAATTATTCTTAAAAATGCTTTTATGTATATTTTGGTATATTTTAGTTTATTTTGTAATTGTATTGGAATTATTCGACGTATATATACTCGAAATATACCTAGTTTACTTTTGGTATATTTCCAGTATATATATGGTTTATGTTGATATTTTATTGAACTTCATGCATCATTTATTTTTGTGAATGAATGTTTTATATTATTTATTAATGAAGGATATCTATAGAACGTGCTACCTAGTAGGCAGCACTAGGACCGAGTACGTACCGGTACGCCTATAGCTTTAGGCTATATTACTAACTATTTGTGGATATTGATTTGATATGATTATTTGATGTGTGAGATGTGGTTTAGGGTGTGATTGCTGGAGCTCGATTGACTTAGTGTCTCGGGACCAATCACACTGGCAGTCAGACTGCTGGAGCTCGGTTGACTTAGTGTCTCGGGGCCAGTCTACTGTCTAAATGGATTAAGTGGATATATTTGGAATAAGTGAGCCTGTATGGCTAGAGTGTTGTCTAACACTATTTCCGAGGTTGCGATATTCTAGGGTTCTATGTGATCCTTCATAAAAGATGATTTTCAATAAAACATATAAAATGATTTTCTGCATCTGTGTGAATTTGCTTGTATATATATTAGATATATATATACTATTGATTGTATGCATTGTCACTTAGTGTGTATGTATATATATTATAGTAATTCACTCAGTGAGGTCTGACTCCCCTCCGTTGACTATTTTTCAGGAGAGTCAACATCTTCAGACCTCAGTAGCAGGTCGATACGCCGGATTTCTTCTGCCCCGGCTTCTTTGTGTAAATTATTTACTTGAGTCTTATTTTTATAATCTAGATACTGCAGTAGTTGTGAATCAAAATGTGGGATTTCATGATTTTTATTTAAAGAGATGTATTATATTGAAACTGGATTTGTACTGAAAGATTTTATATATATGCGATGAGATGAGATTTGATTTAAATCCAGTGATGAAATGTTATTATTATATTTATGATTTTTATTTCCGCTGCATATTATATAGTTATTGTTATTATTGCATGATTTTTTTTATTTTTAGGCTTGCTACGGGTTCCGGATTCGAAAGAATTCCCGTTCCCTAGCACTGGTCATGGCCCCTGTTTTGGGTCGTGACATCTACTGTCTAAATGGATTAAGTGGATATATTTGGAATAAGTGAGCCTGTATAGCTAGAGTGTTGTCTAACACTGTTTTCGGGGTTGCGATATTTTAGGGTTCTATGTGATCCTTCATAAACTATGATTTTCAATAAAAATATATAAAAATGATTTTTCTGCATCTGTGTCAATTTGCATGTATATATTTACATATTATATATATACTGTTGATTGCATGCATGTCATTTAGTATGCATGTATATATATTATAGTAATTCACTCAGTGAGGTTTGACTCCCCTCCGTTGATAATTTTTTAGGAGAGTCAACATCTTCAGACCTCAGTAGCAGGCCGATACGCCGGATTTCTTCCGCCCCGGCTTCTTTGTGTAAACTGCTTACTTGAGTCTTATTTTTATAATCTAGACATTACAGTAGTTGTAAATTAATTATGAGATATTATGTATTTTATTTATGCGAGATGCATTTTAAGAAATTGAACTGGATTGTATTAAAAAGATTTTATATATATGTGATGAGTTGAGATTTAAATTAAATCCAGTTAATGAAATTGTTATTATGATATTTATGATTTTTATTTCCATTGCATTATATATTATTATTATTATTATTGCATGTTTTATTTTATTCTTAGGCTTGCTACGGGTTCCGGATTCGAAAGAATTTCCGTTCCCTAGCGCCGGTCATGGCCCCTGTTTTGGGTCGTGACATTACATAAGCAAAGTTGGCATATGTGTGGAATGCGTGAATATACATACACACACACACACATACACACACACACACACACATATATATATATATATATATATGTGTGTGTGTGTGTGTGTGAATGCATGATTGGATATGTTTTAGATTGCATGTATATATAGTATAATAAGTCAGTCAGTGAGGTCTGACCACCCCTCAATTATTTTTTTTAGGAGATTCTATATCGTCAGACCTTAGTAGTAGAGTTCATCGCCGGTGTTCTTCTGTCCCGGCTATTTTATGTAAATGTATATATATTCTGAACTCTGATTTGTATTCTAGAAACTGCAGTAGTAGTGTTATTGTGTCAGAAGTATATTATTTTGTTTTGGTATTAAATACTCTGAGAATCTATATTTGAATAATGTACGAATATGTATTCATTTATAAAAGGATTTTGAGTATTTATATTATATATTGATTCCAAAAAATTTTATTCTGTCGTACTTTTAATTATTTATCATATGATTTTATTTTCTTAGGCTCGCTATGGGTTCCGGATTCGAAAGAATTCCCGTTCCCTAGCGCCGGTCATGACTCCTAGTTTGGGTCGTGACAATATGAAATATAGAAGAATAAATATTTTTCTTAATTATTTATAAGTTGTTTATATCTATAAATTGAAATACATAAGATAAATATAGATTAATTTTTTCAAATTTAATATTTGGAGTAGATTTTGTAGTTCAAAATTTTCAAATAGTAAGATCATAGTAATATATTGATTACACATATATATATCTAAATTTTTTTAGTTACTAAAAGAATAAATTTATTATTTAGTAATAGTAAAATAAAATAAAAAAGAAAAAGTAAATGTAAATGTAAAAATATATAAATTTTGGTTCACTATTAATATGTTTGATTTAAAGTTAAAATGGTTAGTACTTATAATCTTACTTTTTTGTTTTATAACTAAATAATAGTAATAAAAGTAAACGTAATTCATAAATAAAATTTTAATCATAAAAAAAATTAAATTTGTTTAACACAGTTATTTTATCTGTTGCTTATATATTTAACATGTTTAGATATTTCAAAATAAAATATATTTATTAATTTACTAATTATTTATATATTTAAAATTTAAAATATTTATTCAATTTTAAGTAAACATCTATTGTCAGTATAAGTATTGACTAAATTATTTTATTTATTATTTGTATAAAATTCAAAATATATATTTAACTTAAAATAAGAGTTTTTTCTTAATCTAATTTTTCTATATATAATAAATTGTAATATCTCGTATTTTTAAATATTTTTATATTGTATCGGGATATGCAGTGTTAATAATTTTTGTATATAGTATTGATATTTTATGAGTTTTTTATTTAATTAAAGTTAATTTTAATTATTTTATATTATTTTAAGTATTTTACATAAAAAAATTTCGGAAATTTTATTTTCAGAAAAATTGACACTTAAATAAATTAATATTAATCAATTTAAATTAATTTACAAAATTGCATGAGTCCATGCATTATTTTAGTTGTCATATTAGAATATATATATACATGCACATATATTTACATAATTGATTAAATTAGGGTTTATTTCCATTAAATCATATTGTATTATATAGTTATTATTTAATTAGCATGTGTGTGTATATATATATATTGTGTATTTTAAACATGTGGTGTATGTTTTTCCTAAATATTATATTAATATATTTTAAAAAAAAAATTATTAAAGTTATTAATATATATATATATATATATATATATATATATATATATAACTTTGCAAAATTACCAAACCTACCCCCCTTTCTTCTTCTTCCTCCCGACGCCACCTCTTTCCCCTTCCCGCTGCAACTCCGGCCGACTACCGTTGGTGTGCCTCCCAGACGTCCACCTCCTTCCTCCAGCCACTCCGTACCGGTGAACTAAATTTTTGTTGTTTTGACCGAAGTTCCCTCTTCCTCCACACCTCGCGATTCCAGCCACCAAATCCCCTCTTTTCGGTGTCGTTGAACTCCTATGAAGTCATAGAAGGCGATTCTAAGCTTTATTTGAGCTTAAAACTCGATTTGGTAAGGTTTTTGTTAATTTTTCAAATTCGGCCATTTTAGCTTTTTGATTTTTTTTTAGCTTCAATTGATTGATTCATGAAAAATTCCTTCACAAATGTTGCTCCCCTTAGCTTAATCTTCATGTGTAAATTTTTGTAGAATTTTTGGAAATTATTTTGATTTTTGGGTATTTTTGAATATTTTATTATTATTTTCTAATTTTCGAAAATTAATTAAATTAATTATGAAATTGTGTTTTATGGTAATTATAGGTGTTAAAATGAATTATAGAAATTTATTTGGAATTTTTGTGAATTTTTATGTACTTATTTTGAATTTATTTAGTTTATGTTATTTTGAAAAAATAGGGTTAATTATGTAATTTCTACTTATAAAATGTATTTTTAGTATATAAGGGTATTTTTGGTATTTTATAAATATTCTGTGAATTGTGGACCTCGGTCGGTGATTTTTAGCTTGGAGTCCGACCGAGGGATTGTGATTGTGATTGTGAATTCTGTGTTATTTTTGAAGTGTGTTTCTTTGCAGGGCCGGCTCTACTCTTTGAGTAGAGAGATGTCCGTTTTACAGGGGAGGTTCTGTCGGATTTTTGATAGAATTCTTGTAAAACGTGATGTCCGGTCGAACCCTAATCCTGATTCTGTGTATATTCTAGATCGAGTTTCTAGGATTTTTTATTAGGTTTATCCTGATGTCTGTTATTATTGTTTGTTTAGTTACGGCGAGATCGAGGCCTAATGGACCAGACCCGTCGGACCCATCTCGAGGAGCGCAATAAATAGTGAGTTACTATTCTATATATATATATATATGCTCTAGGGTGCATGATTTAGAAATCTATGTTTTATTTTGACTAAAAATGCATAATGGTTTAATTAATACTTAAGTTTATTTTTAGTTTATTTTTGGTATATTTTAAATTATATGTATGTTTTATTAATGAATTATGTTCAAAATTTTTTTGAATATATTTCTAGTTTATTTTGTAATTTTATTGGATTTATTTGACGTATATATACTCGAATATATACCTGGTTTACTTTTGGTATATTTCTAGTATATATATGGTTTATGTTGCTATTTTATTTAAATTCATGCATCATTTATTTGTGAATGTATGTTTTATATTTCAATGAAGGATATCAATAGAACGTGTTACCTAGTGGGCAGCACTAGGACCGAGTACGTACCGGTACGATTATAGCATTTAGGCTATATTACTAACCATTTGTGGAAATTGATTGGATATGATTATTTGATGTGTGAGATATGATTTGGGAGTGTGATTGTTGGAGCTCGGTTGACTAAGTGTCTCGGGGCCAATCACACTAACAGTCAGACTGCTGGAGCTCGGTTGACTTAGTGTCTCGGGGCCAGTCTAATGCCCAAATGGAATAAGTGAATATATTGGAATAAGTGAGCCTGTATGGCTAGAGTGTTGTCTAACACTGTTTGAGATTGTGATCTTCTAGGGTTATATTTGATCCTTCATAAACAGTGATTTTCAATAAAAATATATAAAATGATTTTATTGCATCTGTGTGTATTTGCTTGTATACATACATATTATATATACTTTTGATTGTGTGCATTGGCATTTAGTGTGCATGTATATATACTATAGTAATTCACTCAGTGAGGTCTGACTCCCCTCCGTTGACTATTTTTCAGGAGAGTTAACGTCTTCAGACCTCAGTAGTAGGCCTTTACGCCGGATTTCTTTCGCTCTGACTTCTTTATGTAAACTGCTTATCTGAGTTTTATTTTATAATCTAGACACTAAAGTAGTTATGGTCAATTGTGAGATTGTTGTATTATATCTGTATAAGATATGTACTTTAAATATTTGAACTGGATTTGTATTAAAAGTTTATTTATATATATGAGAATGAGGATTTGATTTAATTTCATTTGGTGGAAATATTATTTGGATATTTATGATTTTATTCCACCGTATAATATTTTATTTAATTGTGTTGTTGTTATTATTATTATTACATGTATTGCATGTTTTTATTTGTTTTTAGGCTTGCTACGGGTTCCAGATTCGAAAGAATTCCCGTTCCCTAGCGCCGGTCATGGCCCCTATTTTGGGTTGTGACAAAGTTGGTATCAAAGCAGAGTTTGTGTCAGGGCTTAGTTGTGTGAGTTGTGGCCCCAGATTTCAGAGTTGTGTTTTCTGTTAAACTACTGCAGTGAATTAGGTTCGAGTATGTCTTGATGAGTATTCCTTGTTTTAGTTTTCTACGTTATTCTTCCGCTATCTGTTTTATCTGAATCATTCTATTATGATTTCAGAATGAGGAGGCGAGCACGTGTTGCTCCACCAGTCGTTGAGGCCGAGGATGACAAGTCCTTTTAGGATGAGGTTTTACCTCCTAAGCAGCCAGTTAGACATAGAGGTCGTGGCAGAGGTAGACCTTAAGGAGTGGCAGGTCGCCGTAGGCAGAGAGAGATACAGGACGAGGAGCCTGTAGAGCCTGAGTTTGAGGATCCTGTGCCTCCAATTGTTCTGCCTGTTCAGCCTGCCTATCAGCAGGGCATGTCTGACCCTGAGGCAGCTCTGTTCTATACCAGAGTTGGCAGGATTATGTTTGATGGGACTTCTGATCCGTTAGACTTTCTGCATGCGATTAAGACTCAGACTCGGACTGCTCACACCAAGTACCAGCGGATCATGATTGTTGAGCTTTCTGTTGAGGGACCAACCCTAGATTGGTTCATTCAGATGATCCAGCCCTATATGATGACGATGACCTAGGCTCAATTTAGAGAGCAGTTTATAAGGAGATTCTGTCCAGAGCCTCTCCGTATGATCTATCGTCTCCATTTGACCAGTATTTCTTACGGTGACCGATCTGTAGAGGAGTACACCCGAGAGTTTCTCCGGCTAGGTAGATATGCAGAGGATCTGATACGAGACCAATATTTTGCAGTCACTACCTACGTCACCGGATTGGGTTCAACATTTGCTGGTATGCCTACAATAGGCCTTACTCTGGAGTCTATGATAGAGATGGCCAAGGAGATTGAGCTGAGGCTAGTTAGGCAGGGAGCGATGCCTGATTATTACCAGCTGGGAGTTCAGTCGAGTGGATTACAGGCTACTCCATATTCGAGTTTTCATGTTGGTTTGAGTAGTCAGCAGAGAGGTCCGACTCAGCAGAGTCAGAGGCAGCAACAGCGAGTGCATCGAAGCAATAGACATGGCCATGGAGGTTAGCGTAGACCATTCAGATTTGGGTCAGGTGCTTCGAGCAGCAGCAGTGGTCACAGTTCTAGATTAGCTACCAGTGTATGCCAGACCTATGGTAGATTCCATCAGGGATTGTGTTACCTGACACTGTTGACATGCTTCAGATGCGGGCAGATAGGACATTATGCCAGATCATGTCCTTATTCCGGGTATCAATAGCCGCAGATTCCATGATTTCCATAGCAGTCGATTGCTAGTGCTGCACCCATACCATTTCAGTTGCCTCCAGCCCAGCATCAGAGTTCCACTCAGCTTGCCCCACAGCAGGGTCATGGTAGAGGTGCTAGAGGAGGTGCCAGAAGTGTTGTCCAGGCTTATACCAGTCAGCAGGGAGTGTCACGACCCAAAATAGGGTCATGACCAGCGCTAGGGAACGGGAATTCTTTCGAATCCGGAACCTGTAGCAAGCCTAAAAATAAAATAAAACATGCAATAATAACGATAACAATAATATATATGCAGTGGAAATAAAAATCATAAATATAATAATAACATTTTCACCACTGGATTTAGATTAATTCTCAACTCATCACATATATATCTTTAAATACAAATCCAGTTTCAATATAATACATCTCTATAAATAAAATACATGAAATCCCACACTTTAATTCACAACTACTGCAGTGTCTAGATTATAAAAATAAGACTCAAGTAGATAATTTACACAAAGAAGCCAGGGCGGAAGAAATCCGGCGTATCGACCTGCTACTAAGGTCTGAGGATGTTGACTCTCCTGAAAAATAGTCAACGGAGGGGAATCAGACCTCACTGAGTGAATTACTATAATATATATACATACACACTAAATGATAATGCATACAGTCAATAGTATATATCTAATATATATATACAGGCAATTACACACAGATGCAATAAAATCATTTTTATATATTTTATCTGAAAATCATCTTTTATGAAGGATCACATAGAACCCTATGATATCGCAACCTCGGAAATAGTGTTAGACAACACTCTAGCCATACAGGCTTACTTATTCCAAATATATCCACTTAATCCATTTAGACAGTAGACTGGCCCCAAGACACTCAGTCAACCGAGCTCCAGCAGTCTGACTGCCAGTGTGATTGGCCCTGAGACACTTGGTCAACCGAGCTCCAGCAATCACACCTCCAAACCATATCTCACACATCAAATAATCATACTCAATCAATATCCACAAATAAGTTAGTAATATAGCCTAAATACTATAGGCGTACCGGTACGTACTCGGTCCTAGTGCTGCCCACTAGGTAGCACGTTCTATTGATATCCTTCATCATTAATAATTAAAACATTCATTCACAAAAATAAATGATGCATGAAGTTCAATAAAATAACAACATAAATCATATATATACCGGAAATATACCAAAAGTAAACCAGGTATATTTCGAGTATATATATGTCAAATGAATTCAATCAAATTATAACTTAAGCTAGAAATATATTTAAAAACATTTTAAATATATTTTATTTACAAAACATGCATATAATTTAATATATACCAAAAATATACTTAATATAAACTTAAGAAATAATCAAATTATTTATGCATATTTAATCAACATAAAACATGCATTTCTAAATCATGCATCCTAAGCATATATATATAGTATAGTAACTCACCTAGTCCGCTCCACGAGACGGGTCCAACGGGCCTGGTCCACTAGCCCTCGGTCTCGGCGTAACTAAACAAGTAATAAATAATCGACATCAAAATAAACCTAACAGAAATCCTAGAATTCGATCTAGAGTATTAAACACAGAATCAAAAATTAGGGTTCGACCGGATATCACGTTTTACGAGAATTCTATCGAAAATTCGACAGAACCTCCCCTGTAAAACGGACATCTCTCTACTCAAAAGAGTAGAGCCGACCCTGCAAAGAAATACACTTCGAAAAATAAGCTCAACACTCAACCACAACCCCTCGGTCGGACTCCAAACTACAGTCTACCGACCGGGGTCCACAAACACAGAATAATTCTAGAAATACCAAAAATACCCTTATATCATAGAAATACATTTTATAAGTAGAAATTACATAATTAACCTTAAAACACTGTAAAAACCGATAAAAACTCATTTTATTAGAAAAACCGTATATTATATATATAATTGAAAATAATTTACGAAAAATAGTTTTAATTAGTTAAAAATACCAAATAATTTGTAGAAATCATTTTTATACCTTAAATAACTATTAAAACTAATTAAATTACATTTTTAGCCAATTTAGGATAAAATTACCAAAATACCCCCATATATATAAATATACTTAAATTACTTCAAAAATTCACCAAAAATTATACAATTATCCAAAATTAATTTTATCAACATTTTTATCAATAATATCAATAATTATACCCAAATATCCAATTAATTTCAAATAAAAACACATTTAACCCTAATTTTCCAAAATTCCATAAACTTCAATAATTCAAAATAAATACTTAGAAATTCATAAAAATTCCAAATAAATTCCTATAATTCATTTCAACACCTAATTTAACCATAAAACACAATTTCATAATTTAAATAATTAATTTCCGAAAATTAGAAAATAATATTAAAATATTCAAAAATACCCAAAAATCCAAAAAATCTCCAACAATTCCAAAAAAATTCATACATGTAGATTAAGCTACTAGGAACAACATTTGTGAAGGGAGTTTTCATGAATCAATCAATTTGAAGCTCAAAAAAATCAAAAACCCTAATGTGACCGAATTGAGTTTTAGCTCAAACCTCAAAATCCACTTGATTTCAGGCCAAAAGGAGCTTAGAATTGGAATCACCGGAGCTCAAGGAGTCGATGAAGACCGGCGGTGCATGAAATGGTGGCCGGAATCGTCGTCGACGGCAAGAAGCTCAACTTGCTGCCATGGCGGATTTCGAGCGTTCCAGCGGGCTTCCGGCGGCCTGGTCACGTCGGAGAGGAAGAGGAAGGAAGGGGAAGGAGGTTGGCAGCAACTGGTGGCAGCGAGGGGTGGTCCGACGTGCTGGAACGGGAGGCACAGTGAAGATAGACGATCGGGAGATAAGAAGGAGAGGGAGGGGCTAAACGGTAATTTGGCAAATCCTTTTGATTTTTAATGTATATATGTATATATATATATACTTTACACTATATAATAAAATAATATTAAATTACACACATTAAATATACACCACACACATAAAATTTAATATTTTAATAATTTATACTAAATAAAATTAATTAAATAACAATAAAACTAATAAATAATTAATAAAATATTAGGGTAATGCTAAACCCTAATTAAATAAATATACACACACATAGGCTTTATTTAGTATTTTAAAAATACGCATGAGTTCATGCGAGTCCGAAAATATATTTAAAATAATTAATAATAAATTATTTACGTGAAAATTTCCCCGAAAATACAAGTCCCGGGAAAATTTTATGTAAAGCACTGTAAATAAAACACAGTAATTAAAATAGAGTTTAAATACATATCAACTCGTGAAAATATCGTAATATATATACAAAAATTATTAACACTGCATATCCCGGTACAGTGTAAAAATATTTTAAAAACACGGGATATTACAGTCTTCCCCCCTTACAATAATTCGTCCCCGAATTCCAGAAAGAAAAGATTACAGGATCAGGAAGGAAAGAGATACGGGTAAGAAGCTCGCATCTCAGCTTCAGTCTCCCACGTATGCTCCTCAACTCTATCGCTACGCCACAGAACCTTGACCATCGGAATCTGCTTCGATCGCAACTGTCGAACTTGATAATCAATGATCGCCACAGGTTCTTCCACAAACGTCAAATCTTCACTCACTTCTACACTGTCGGGTTGCAACACGTGTGAAGGGTCTGAGATATACTTCCTCAACATCGAGATATGAAATACTGGATGCACTTGTGACATACTCGAAGGCAAATCCAACCGATATGCAACAGTGCCAACTCTCTCCAGAATCTCAAACGGTCCAATGTATCTCGGTGCTAACTTATCCTTCCTGCCAAATCTCATCACACCCTTCATCGGAGATACTTTCAAAAAAATAAAATCTCCAAGCTGAAACTCCACATCTCTGCGCCTAGGATCCGCATAACTCTTCTGTCTGCTAACTGCGGTCTCTAATCTTCGTTTAATCATGGTGACTTTCTCTGCAGCATCCTGAACCATCTCAAGTCCAGTCAAAGCTCTCTCACCAATCTCATCCCAACTCAGAGGGGATCTACACTTCCTTCTATACAACACCTCATACGGTGCCATGCCAATACTGTTATGGTAGCTGTTATTATATGCAAACTCAACGAGCGGCAAATGATCATCCCAGCTACCTCCCAAATCCAGGACACACATTCTCAACATATCTTCCAATGTCTGGATCGTCCTCTCAGACTGGCCATCTGTCTGAGGATGAAAAGCAGTACTAAAATCCAACCTAGTGCCCATCGCTTCCTGCAACTTCTGCCAAAAATGAGAAGTAAACACCGAACCTCTATCTGACACAATAGACACAGGTACTCCATGAAGGCACACAATATGCTTCACGTACAACTTCGCCAATCTAGCAACTGAATAGGTGGCTTTCACAGGCAAGAAATGTGCAGACTTCGTCAATCCGTCTACAATCACCCAGATAGAATCGTATCCATCCTTCGAATGAGGTAAACCTACCACAAAATCCATAGCTATCCTTTCCCACTTCCACTCGGGAATAGGAAGAGGCTGAAGCTTCCCAGAAGGCTTCTGATGTTCGGCTTTCACTTGTTGGCACATCAAACACTTAGCAACATAATCAACGACATCTTTCTTCAATCCGTCCCACCAGTATAAATCTCTGATACTGTGGTACATCTTAGTAACACCTGGATGTACGCTATAAGCTGTAGAATGTGCTTCCTCTAAAATCTCCTCTCTCAAGTCATCCACATCAGGAACACATAATCTACCACTGATCCACAACACACCATCATCATTGAGTGTGAAATCAGTGAACTTCCCTGCTCTGACATTCTCTGCAAGCTCTTCCAGAATGGGATCTCGGCTTTGAGTTGCTTTAATCATATCCCTCAATACAGATCGCACTTTAAACTGAGCTAGCAGTCCACCTGATCTACTAATCTTCAACATCAGACCTTGATCCACCATCAGATGCAACTCCTGGATCAATGGTCTCCTCTCAACACTGATGTGAGCAAGACTGCCTGAGGACTTCCTACTCAAGGCATCTGCTACCATATTAGCTTTACCCGGATGATATAAGATCTCACAATCATAATCCTTCAACAATTCCAACCATCTTCTCTGCCTCAAATTCAGATCTCGCTGCTGAAAAATGTACTTAAGGCTCTTGTGATCAGTAAATATCTCACAAGTCACCCCGTACAGATAATGTCTCCAAATCTTCAAAGCAAATATCACTGCAGCCATCTCAAGATCATGTGTAGGATAGTTCTGCTCATGCTTCTTCAACTGCCTCAAAGCATAGGCTATCACCCTTCCATTCTGCATCAACACACAACCAAGACCAATTCTAGAGGCATCACAGTAAACTGTGAACTTATCCACACTATTAGGCAAAGCTAATACTGGCGTTGTGGTCAACTTCTCCTTCAATAACTGGAAACTATTCTCACAAACTTCTGACCACTCGAATCTAACATTCTTCTGAGTCAAGCGAGTCATAAGGGCTGCAATTCTGGAAAAATCCTGCACAAACCGCCTATAATACCCGGCTAAACCCAAAAAACTCCGAATCTCTGTAACAGAAGTAGGTCTAGGCCATTCAGATACTGCCTCAATCTTCTATGGATTAACCTGAATACCTTCTTTAGACACTATGTGTCTAAGAAAAGAAACACTCTCCATCTGGAAATCACACCTCGAGAATTTAGCATAAAGCTGATGATCTCTCAATGTCTGTAGTACAATCCTCAAGTGATATACATGCTCCTCCATACTCCTCGAATATACCAGTATATCATCAATGAAGACTACTATAAATTGATCCACATACGGTCTGAATACTCTGTTCATCAGGTCCATAAAAGCTACTAGTGCATTAGTCAAACCAAAAGACATCACCAGAAACTCATAATGGCCATATCGAGTGCAGAACGCTGTCTTAGGAATATCGGCTTCACTGATACGCAACTGATGATAACCCGACCTCAAGTCAACCTTCAAAAAGAACTGTGCACCCTGTAGCTGATCAAACAAATCATCTATCCTCGGGAGAGGATACTTGTTCTTCACTGTCACCTTATTCAGCTCTCTGTAGTTAATGCACAATCTCAGGGTACCATCCTTCTTCTTCAAAAACAGGACTGGTGCACCCCAAGGAGAAACACTAGGTCTGATGAAACCTTTATCCAATAACTCTTGCAATTGTTCCTTTAACTCTTTCAACTCTGCAGGAGCCATTCGATAGGGTGGCATAGATATAGGAGTAGTACCTGGAACCACATCTATACAGAACTCAATCTCTCTGTGAGGTGGTAAACCTAGCAACTCCTCAGGAAAAACATCAGGAAACTCACAAGCAACAGGAACATCTGTGAGTAACAACTTCTCCACTGACGTATCCCTGACCAATGCCAAATATCCCTGACAACCTTTCCTCAACAACTTCCTAGCCGTAATAGCAGAAATAAGATTCTGAGGTGCTGAACTCCTATCACCAACAAACTTAAATTCTACTTCACCAGGAATTCTAAAAGTCACCTCTTTATTCCTGTAATCTACCATGGCATAGTGCTGAGATAACCAATCCATTCCCAAAATAACATCAAACTCCATCACATCCAACAAAATCAAATCAGCGGGTAATTCTCTATCTCCCACGAGAACTGGACAACCAGAAAGAACAATATCGGTGTCCAAGGAATCGCTCAAAGGAGTGGCAACGGATAAAGGAAAAGACATCCTCGAAGCTTGCCAACAAGATTTAGAAGCAAAAATAGGAGAAACAAACGAATGCATGGCACCCGGATCAAACAAAACCCATGCATCCAGGTAACAAACAGAAACAATACCTGCTACGACTGCATTAGATGCCTGAGCATCCTACTGAGTAAGATGGAAGACTCTGGCCTGACCTCGACCTCCCTGCTGACTGGTAGAAGCCTGGCCAACACCTCTGGCACCTCCTCTAGTACCTCTACCACGACTCTGCTGTGGAACAAACTGAGTGGAACTCTGATGCTGGGCTGGTGGTAACTGAAATGGCACGGGAGCAGCACTAGCAATTGACTGCTGTGGAAATCACGGAATTTACAGCTGCTGATACCCGGAATAAGGACACAATCTGGCAAAATGTCCTGTCTGCCCGCATCTGAAGCATGTCAGTGGTGTCAGATAACACGATCCCTGATGGACTCTACCACAAGTCTGGCAAACACTGGCCGCTGATCCAGAACTATGACCACTGCTACTGCTCGAAGCACCTAACCCAAATCTGAACGATCTATGCTGACCTCCACGGTCATGTCTACTTCTCTGATGCACTCGTTGCTGCTGTCTCTGACTCTGCTGAGTCGGACCTCGCTGCTAACTACTCGAACCAACATGAAAACTCGAACACGGAGTAGCCTGCAATCCACTTGACTGAACTCTTAGCTAGTAATAATCAGGCATCGCTCCCTGCCTAACTAGCCTCAGCTCAATCTCCTTAGCCAACTCAATCACAGACTCCAGAGTAAGGCCTGCTGTAGGCATACCAGCAAAAGTAGAACCCAAACCAGTGACATACTTAGTAACTGCGAAATACTGATCTCGTATCAGATCCTCAGCATATCTACCCAGATGAAGAAACTCTTGGGTATACTCCTCTACAGATCGATCTCCACGAGAAATACTGGTCAGTCAAAGACGATAGCTCAAACGAAGAGGCTCTAGACAGAATCTCCTCATAAATCTCTCTCTGAACTGAGCCCAGGTCATCGTCATCATATAGGGCTGGATCATCCGAATGAACCAATCTAAGGCTGGTCCCTTGACAGACAACTCAACGATCATGATCCGCTGGTACTCGGTATGAGCAGTCCGAGTCCTAGTCTCAATCGCATGCAGAAAATCTAATGGATAGGAAGTACCGTCAAACGCAATCCTGCCAACTCGGGCATAGAACAAAGCTGCCTCAGGGTCAGACATACCCTGCTGATAGGCAAGTTGAACAGGCTGAACAACTGGAGGACCAAGAACATCAAATTCAGGCTCTACAGGCTCCTCGTCTTGTAACTCTCTCTGCCTACGGCGACCTGCCTCTCCTTGAGGTCCACCTCTGCCACGACCTCTACGTCTAACTGGCTGCTCAGGAGGTAAAACCTCGTCCTGAAAAGACTCATCATCCTCGGCCTCAATGATCGATGGAGCGACACGCGCTCGCCTCCTCATACTGAAAAGACAAACGGAAAGATTCAAACGAAACAAACAACGGAGGAATAACACTGAAAACTAAGCAAGGAATACTTATCAAGACATACTCAAACCTAATTCACTGCAGTAGTTCAACAGAAAACACAACTTTAAAACTAGGGCCACGACTCACATAACTAAGCCCTGACACAGAACTCTGCTCTGATACCAACTTTGTCACGACCCAAAACAGGGCCATGACCGGCGCTAGGGAACGGGAATTCTTTCGAATCCGGAACCCGTAGCAAGCCTAAAAATAAAATAAAACATGCAATAATAACGATAACAATAATATATATGCAGCGGAAATAAAAATCATAAATATAATAATAACATTTTCACCACTGGATTTAGATCAATTCTCAACTCATCACATATATATCTTTAAATACAAATCCAGTTTCAATATAATACATCTCTATAAATAAAATACATGAAATCCCACACTTTAATTCACAACTACTGTAGTGTCTAGATTATAAAAATAAGAATCAAGTAGATAATTTACACAAAGAAGCCGGGGAGGAAGAAATCCGGCGTATCGACCTGCTACTGAGGTCTGAGGATGTTGACTCTCCTGAAAAATAGTCAACGGAGGGGAATCAGACCTCACTGAGCGAATTACTATAATATATATACATACACACTAAATGATAATGCATACAGTCAACAGTATATATCTAATATATATATACAGGCAATTACACACAGATGCAATAAAATCATTTTTATATATTTTATCTGAAAATCATCTTTTATGAAGGATCACATAGAACCCTATGATATCGCAACCTCGAAAATAGTGTTAGACAACACTCTAGCCATACAGGCTTACTTATTCCAAATATATCCACTTAATCCATTTAGACAGTAGACTGGCCCCGAGACACTAAGTTAACCGAGCTCCAGCAGTCTGACTGCCAGTGTGATTGGCCCCGAGACACTTGGTCAACCGAGCTCCAGCAATCACACCTCCAAACCATATCTCACACATCAAATAATCATACTCAATCAATATCCACAAATAAGTTAGTAATATAGCCTAAATACTATAGGCGTACCGGTACGTACTCGGTCCTAGTGCTGCCCACTAGGTAGCACGTTCTATTGATATCCTTCATCATTAATAATATAAAACATTCATTCACAAAAATAAATGATGCATGAAGTTCAATAAAATAACAACATAAACCATATATATACCGAAAATATACCAAAAGTAAACCAGGTATATTTCGAGTATATATATGTCAAATGAATTCAATCAAATTATAACTTAAGCTAGAAATATATTTAAAAACATTTTAAATATATTTTATTTACAAAACATGCATATAATTTAATATATACCAAAAATATACTTAATATAAACTTAAGAAATAATCAAATTATTTATGCATATTTAATCAACATAAAACATGCATTTCTAAATCATGCATCCTAAGCATATATATATAGTATAGTAACTCACCTAGTCCGCTCCACGAGACGGGTCCGACGGGCCTGGTCCACTAGCCCTCGGTCTCGGCGCAACTAAACAAGCAATAAATAATCGACATCAGAATAAACCTAACAGAAATCCTAGAATTCGATCTAGAGTATTAAACACAGAATCAAAAATTAGGGTTCGATCGGATATCACGTTTTACGAGAATTCTATCGAAAATTCGACAGAACCTCCCCTGTAAAACGGACATCTCTCTACTCAAAAGAGTAGAGCCGACCCTGTAAAGAAATACACTTCGAAAAATAAGCTTAACACTCAACCACAACCCCTCGGTCGGACTCCAAACTACAGTCTACCAACCGGGGTCCACAAACACAGAATAATTCTAAAAATACCAAAAATACCCTTATATCATAGAAATACATTTTATAAGTAGAAATTACATAATTAACCTTAAAACACTGTAAAAATCGATAAAAACTCATTTTATTAGAAAAACCGTATATTATATGTATAATTGAAATTAATTTACGAAAAATAGTTTTAATTAGTTAAAAATACCAAATAATTTGTAGAAATCATTTTTATACCTTAAATAACTATTAAAACTAATTAAATTACATTTTTAGCCAATTTAGGGTAAAATTACCAAAATACCCCCATATATATAAATATACTTAAATTACTTCAAAAATTCACCAAAAATTATACAATTATCCAAAATTAATTTTCTCAACATTTTTATCAATAATATCAATAATTATACCCAATTATCCAATTAATTTCAAATAAAAACACATTTAACCCTAATTTTCCAAAATTCCATAAACTTCAATAATTCAAAATAAATACTTAGAAATTCATAAAAATTCCAAATAAATTCCTATAATTCATTTCAACACCTAATTTAACCATAAAACGCAATTTCATAATTTAAATAATTAATTTCCGAAAATTAGAAAATAATATTAAAATATTCAAAAATACCCAAAAATCCAAAAAATCTCCAAAAATTCTACAAAAATTCATACATGTAGATTAAGCTACTAGGAACAACATTTGTGAAGGGAGTTTTCATGAATCAATCAATTCGAAGCTCAAAAAAATCAAAAACCCTAATGTGACCGAATTGAGTTTTAGCTCAAACCTCAAAATCCACTTGATTTCAGGCTGAAAGGAGCTTAGAATTGGAATCACCGGAGCTCAAAGAGTCGATGAAGACCGGCGGTACATGAAATGGTGGCCGGAATCGTCGTCGACGGTAAGAAGCTCAACTTGCTGCCATGGCGGATTTCGGGCGTTCCAGCGGGCTTCCGACGGCCTGGTCACGTCGGAGAGGAAGAGGAAGGAAGGGGAAGGAGGTTGGCAGCAACTAGTGGTGGTGAGGGGCGATCCGGCGTGCTGGAACAGGAGGCACAGTGAAGGTAGACGATCGGGAGAGAAGAAGGAGAGGGAGGGGCTAAACGATAATTTGGCAAATCCTTTTGATTTTTAATGTATATATGTATATATATATATATACTTTACACTATATAATAAAATAATATTAAATTACATAATTAAATATACACCACACACATAAAATTTAATAATTTAATAATTTATACTAAATAAAATTAATTAAATAACAATAAAACTAATAAATAATTAATAAAATATTAGGGTAATGCTAAACCCTAATTAAATAAATATACACACACATAGGCTTTATTTAGTATTTTGAAAATACGCATGAGTTCATTCGGGTCCGAAAATATATTTAAAAAAATTAATAATAAATTATTTACGTGAAAATTTCCCCGAAAATGCAAGTCCCGGGAAAATTTTACGTAAAGCACTGTAAATAAAACACATTAATTAAAATAGAGTTTAAATACATATCAACTCGTGAAAATATCATAATATATATACAAAAATTATTAACACTGCATATCCCGGTACAGTGTAAAAATATTTTAAAAACACGGGATATTACAGGGAGGTCAAGGATAGGCCAGAGTTTTTCATCTTACTCAGCAGGATGCTCAGGCATCCAATGCAGTCATGGCAGGTATTGTTTCTGTCTGTTACCTGGATGCATGGGTTCTATTTGATCAGGGTGCCAAGCATTCGTTTGTTTCTCCCGTTTTTGCTTTCAAGTCTTGTTGGCAAGCTTCGAGGATGGCTTTTCCTTTGTCTGTCGCCACTCCTCTGAGTGATACCTTGGACACCGATATTGTTCTTTCTAGTTTTCCAATTCTCGTGGGAGATAGAGAATTACCCGCTGATTTGATTCTATTGGACGTGATGGAGTTTGATGTTATTCTGGGAATGGACTGGTTATCTCAGCACTATGTCATGGTAGATTACAGGAATAAAGAGGTGACATTCAGAATTCCTGATGAAGAAGATTTTAAGTTTATGGGTGATAGGAGTTCAGCACCTCAGAATCTTATTTCTGCTATTAAGACTAGGAAGTTGTTGAGAAAAGGTTATTAAGGATATTTGGCATTAGTCAGGGATACTTCAGTGGAGAAGTTGTCACTCACAGATGTTCCTATTGCTTATGAATTTCCTGATGTTTTTCCTAAGGAGTTGTTAGGTTTACCACCTCACAAAGAGATTGAATTCTGTATAGATGTGGTTCCAGGTACTACTCCTATATCTATGCCACCCTACAGAATGACTCCTGCAGAGTTGAAAGAGTTGAAGGAGCAGTTGCAAGAGTTGTTGGATAAAGGTTTTATCAAACCTAGTGTTTCTCCTTGGGGTGCACCAGTCCTGTTTATGAAGAAGAAGGATGGTACCCTGAGACTATGCATTGACTACAGAGAGTTGAATAAGGTGACAGTGAAGAATAAGTATCCTCTCCTGAGGATCGATGATTTATTTGACCAGCTACAGGGTGCACAGTTCTTTTCCAAGATTGATCTGAGGTCAAGTTATCATCAGTTGCGAATTAGTGAAGCTGATGTTCCTAAAATGGCATTTCGCACTCGATATGGCCATTATGAGTTTTTGGTGATGTCTTTTGGTTTGACTAACGCACCAGCAGCTTTTATGGACCTGATGAACAGGGTGTTCAGACAGTATATGGATCAGTTTATGGTAGTCTTCATTGATGATATACTGGTTTATTCGAGGAGTATGGAGGAGCATGTACATCATTTGAGGACTGTACTACAGACACTGAGAGATCATCAGCTTTATGCTAAATTCTCGAAGTGTGATTTCTAGATGGAGAGTGTTTCTTTTCTTAGACATGTGGTGTCTAAAGAAGGTATCCAGGTTGATCCACAGAAGATTGAAGCAGTGTCTGAGTGGCCTAGACTGACTTCTCTTACAGAGATTCATAGTTTTCTGGGTTTAACCGGGTATTATAGGCGGTTTGTGCAGGATTTTTCCAAAATTACAGCACCTTTAACCCACTTGACTAAGAAGAATGTTAGATTTGAGTGGTCAGAAGCGTGTGAGAATAGTTTTCAGTTGCTGAAAGAGAAATTGACCACAACTCCAGTGCTAGCTTTACCTAATAGTATGGATAAGTTCACAGTTTATTGTGATGCCTCTAGAGTTGGCCTTGGTTGTGTGTTGATGCAGAATGGTAGGGTGATAGCCTATGCTTCAAGGCAGTTGAAGAAGCATGAGCAGAACTATCCTACACATGACCTTGAAATGGCTGTAGTGATCTTTGCTCTGAAGATTTGGAGACATTATCTATACGAGGTGACTTGTGAGATATTTATTGATCACAAGAGCCTTAAGTACATTTTCCAGCAGAGAGATCTGAATCTGAGGCAAAGGAGATGGTTGGAACTGTTGAAAGATTATGACTGTGAGATCTTATATCATCCGGGTAAAGCTAATGTGGTAGCAGATGCCTTGAGTAGAAAGTCCTCAAGCAGTCTTGCTCACATCAGTGTTGAGAGATCGTTGATCCAGGAGTTACATCTGTTGGTGGATCAAGGTCTGATGATGAAGATCAGTAGGTCAGGTGGACTGCTAGCTCAATTTAAGGTGCAATATGTACTGAGGGATAGGATTAAAGCAGCTCAGAGCCGAGATCCTATTCTAGAAGAGCTTGCAGAGAATGTTCGAGCAGGAAAGTTCACTGATTTCACACTCGATGATGATGGTGTGTTGTGGATCAGTGGTAGATTGTGTGTTCCTGATGTGGATGATTTGAGAGAAGAGATCCTAGAGGAAGCACATTCTACAGCCTATAGCGTACATCCAGGTGTCACTAAGATGTACCACAGTAGCAGAGATTTATACTGGTGGGATGGACTGAAGAAGGATGTCGTTGATTATGTTGCTAAGTGCCTAACGTGTCAGCAAGTGAAAGCTAAACATCAGAAGCCTTCTAGGAAGCTTCAGCCTCTTCCTATTCCTAAGTGGAAGTGGGAAAGGATAGCTATGGATTTTATGGTTGGTTTACCTCATTCGAAGAATGGATACGATTCCATCTGGGTGATTGTAGATAGGTTGACAAAGTCTGCACATTTCTTACCTGTGAAAGCCACCTATTCTGTAGCTAGATTAGCGAAGCTATATGTGAAGTATATTGTGTGCCTTCATGGAGTACTTGTGTCCATTATGTCAGACAGAGGTTCAATTTTTACCTCTCATTTTTGGTAGAAGTTACAAGAAGCGATGGGCACTAGGTTGGATTTCAGTACTGCTTTTCATCCTTAGACAGATGGTCAGTCTGAGAGGACGATCCAGACACTGGAAGATATGTTGAGGATGTGTGTCCTGGATTTGGGAGGTAGCTAGGATGATCATTTGCCACTCGTAGAATTTGCATATAATAACAGCTACCATAACAGTATTGGCATGGCACCGTATGAGGCGTTGTATGGAAGGAAGTGTAGATCCCCTCTGAGTTGGGATGAGATTGGGGAGAGAGTTTTGACTGGACCTGAGATGGTTCAGGATGCTGAAGAGAAAGTCACTGTGATTAAGCACAGATTAGAGACCGCAGTTAGTAGGCAGAAGAGCTATGCAGATCCTAGGCACAAAGATGTGGAATTTCAGGTTGGAGACTATGTTTTTTTGAAGGTATCTCCGATGAAGGGTGTGATGAGATTTGGCAGGAAGGGTAAGTTAGCACCAAGATATATCGGACCGTTCGAGATTTTGGAGAGGGTTGGCAGAGTTGCATATCGGTTGGCTTTACCTCCAAGTATGTCACAAGTGCATCTGGTATTTCATATCTCGATGCTAAGTCACAATTATTTTATTAAACAATTAGTATACTTTAGGTATAGCTTCGGTATATTTTAGGTTTATTCTTAAATAATTGCATGCTATATTATAAACTTACACTTAAATTGTTCTTAAGTTTATTTTTGGTATATTTTTAATATATTTCCAAGTAAATACATGTTTTGTTGTTAATTTAAATCTAACACATTAGTGATATACTTAGGGTTTAACTAGAATATATGCATGCTAGAAAATTAGGTCACTTTGGTATAATGTGAATATATGTTAAACGTAGACACATATTTAAATGAATAATTATGCATAATTGTTTTATTAAGTAATTTGAGTACTTAGGATATATTCTTTTGTATATTTAAGTATATTCTTAAGTAAATGCATATTGTAATATTGATACATATTTAATTGTTTTAACTATATTAATGGTTTACCTTTAGTATATTTTTTGATATATATATATATATATACTTGAAATATACTGGGTATATTTTAGGTATATTTTTGGTATATATATATGGTTGATTTTACTATTAGGAATATTGTTCCACATTAATTATTTTCAGAATGAATGATTTATTCTAAGTGAAGGATATCAATAGAACGTGCTTCCTAGTGGACAGCACTAGGACCATGTACATACCGGTACGATAGATAAGGATTGAGTGAGAGTTAATTTTGGGTGATTACAATTGATTAGATTGATTTGACTGAGATTAATGGTATGTTAGATAGTGTGATTACGGGGCCAATCACACTGACAATTAGATTGTTGGAGCTCGGTTGACTTAGTGTCTCGGGGCCAGTCTACTGTCCATAGTGGAATGAATCTATTGGGTTGATTGAGATGTGAGGTGATAGATAGTGTGATTGCTGGAGCTCGGTTGACTAAGTGTCTCGGGGCTAATCACACTGACAGCCAGACTACTGAAGCTCGATCGACTTAGTGTCTCGGGGCCAGTATGCTGTCCAATTTAGAATAAGTGTTCTATTTAGAATAAAGTGAGCCTATATGGCTAGAGTGATGATGGGGTTGATTGAGGATTTCTATTATTAGGGTTCTATGGATCCTTCATGAATTAAAATAAATGTTTTCTACATTTAGTATATTTATAAAAGCAAAGTTTGGCATTTGTGTGAAATGTGTGTATATACATATATATATAAGAATGTCTGATTGTTATGGTTTAGTTTGCATGTATATATAGTATAATAATTCACTCAGTGAGGTCTGACCCCCCTCAATTATTTTTTTCAAGAGATCTCATATCGTCAGACCTTAGTTGTAGAGTTCCTCGCCGGTGTTCTTCAATCCCGGCTATTTTATGCAAATGTATATTTTGAACTCTAATTTGTATTCTAGAAACTGCAGTAGTAGTGTTATTGTATTGGAAGAGTATTATATTATTTTGATATTGTATACTCTGAAAAAATTGTATTTGAACATTGTACGAATATATATATATTTATGAAAGGATTTGGAGAATTTATTTTATATATTGATTCAAAAAATTTTAACTATATCATACTTTTTATTTATTTATTGTATGATTTTATTTTCTTAGGCTTGCTACGGGTTCCGGATTCGAAAGAATTTCCGTTCCCTAACGCTGGTATGACTCCTAGTTTGGGTCATGACAGAAATCAGTTGGAAATGGCCAGAAATGGTGGAAACCGTTTGGGAGGAAAAAATGAAGGAGACAATGACATTTTGGTAAATAATGCAAACTTTATAATTTTGATAATAAATTATGTATATATGTATATATATATATATCCACACTTCTATTATAATATTATATATATTCCCACACACAAATAATTCTCACCACATAAATATTTTATTATATTTAATAACTTATACACTTAAAATTAATTAATTAATATTAAAACTAAATAATAAAAATTAAGGTAATTAATTAAATCCTAATTAATTTAAATAAATACACATATATACATTTTGTTTTAGCACTTAAAAATTATGTATGAGTTAATGCAAATTCGTAAAACTAGTCAAAATAATTAATATTAAATTATTTGCGTGTCACGAAAATACAATTCCCGAAAAAATTGTACATAAAGTACTTAAAATAATATAAAATAATTAAAATTAGCTTTAAACAAACAACAAACTCATAAGTGTCACGACCTAAAACAGGGACCATGACCGGCGCTAGGGAACGAGAATTCTTTCAAATCCGGAACCCGTAGCAAGCCTAAAAATAAAATAAAACATGCAATAGAAATAATAACAACACATTAAAGTAAAATATTATGCAGCGGAATAAAATCATAAATATAAAAATAATAATCCACCATGGGATTTAAATCAAATCCTTATCTCATATATAAATAAACTCTTTTAATACAAATTCAATTCAAATATTTAAAGTACATATCTCATACAAATATAATACAATATCTTTTAACAATTTTATGACTACTGCAGTGTCTAGATCATAAAATAAAACTCAAGTGAGCAGTTTACATAAAGAAGCCGGAGCGGAAGAAATCCAGCGTATAGGCCTGCTACTGAGGTCTGAAGACGATGACTCTTCTGAAAAATAGTCAACGGAGGGGAGTCAGACCTCACTGAGTGAATTACTATAATATATATACATGCATACTAAATGACAATGCATACAGTCAACAATATATATATAATATGTATGTATACATGCAATTACACACAGATGCAATAAAATCATTTTATATATTTATTGAAAATCACTGTTTATAAAGGATCAAATAGAACCCTAGAAAATCGCAACCTCAAACAGTGTTAGATAACACTCTAGCCATACAGGTTCACTTATTCCAATATATTCACTTGTTCCATTTGGACAGTAGACTGGCCCCGATACACTAAGTCAACCAAGCTCCAGCAGTCTGACTGTTAGTGTGATTGGCCCCGAGACACTTGGTCAACCGAGCTCCAGCAATCACACTCCCAAATCCTTTCACACATCAAATAATCATATCCAATCAATATCCACAAATGGTTAGTAATGTAGCCTAAATGCTATAAGCGTACCGATACGTACTCGGTCCTAGTGCTGCCCACTAGGTAGCACGTTTTATTGATATCCTTCATTAAAATATAAAGCATACATTCATAAAAGTAAATGATGCATGAATTGAATAAAATAGCAACATAAACCATATATATACTAAAAATATACCAAAAGTAAACCAGGTATATTTTGAGTATATATAAGTTAAATGTATCCAATTAAATTACAAAATAAACCAAAATTGTATTTGAAAACATTTCAAACATAATTCATTAATAAAACATGCATATAGTTCAAAATATACAAAAAATAAACCAAAAATAAACTAAGTACTGCTCAAATTATTTATGCATATTTAATCAAAATAAAACATACATTTCTAAATCATGCACCCTAAAGCATATATATATAAAATAGTAACTCACAATTAGTGCGCTCCTCGAGATGGGTCCGACGGGCCTAGTCCACTAAGCCTCGGTCTCGGCGCAACTAAATAAACAAAAATAACAGACATCAGAATAAACCTAACAGAAAATCCTAGAAACTCGATCTAGAATATTGGATACAGAATCAGAATTAGGGTTCGACCGGACATCACGTTTTATGAGAATTCTATCGAAAATCAGGCAGAACCTCCCCTGTAAAACGGACATCTCTCTACTCAAAGAGTAGAGCCGACCCTGCAAAGAAACACACTTTGAAAAACGAACACAGAAACACATCCACAACCCCTCGGTCGGACTCCAAACTACAGTCTACCGACCAGGGTCCACAATGCACAAAATAATTATGGAAATACCAAAAATGCCCTTATATCATAGAAATACATTTCATAAGTAGAAATGTCACGACCCAAAACAGGGGCCATGACCGGCGCTAGGGAACGGGAATTCTTTCGAATCCGGAACCCGTAGCAAGCCTAAAAATAAAATAAAATAAACATGCAATGGTAATAACCATATATATAATGCAGCGAAAATGAAAATCATAAATATCACAATATTATTTTCATCAACTGGATTTAAATCAAATCTCATCTCATATATAAAATCTTTTTAATACAATCCAGTTCAAATTCTTAAAATGCATCTCGCATAAATAAAATACATAATGTCTCATAATTAATTTACAACTACTACAGTGTCTAGATTATAAACATAAGACTCAAGTAAGCAGTTTACACAAAGAAGCCGGGGCGGAAGAAATCTGGCGTATGGGCCTGCTACTGAGGTCTGAAGATGTTGACTCTCCTAAAAAATAGTCAACGGAGGGGAGTCAGACCTCACTGAGTGAATTACTATAATATATATACATACACACTAAGTGACAATGCATACAATCAACAGTATATATATAATATGTATATATACAGGCAATACACACAGATGCAGGAAAATCATTTTATATATATTTTATTGAAAATCATCTTTTATGAAGGATCACATAGAACCCTAGAATATCGTAACCTCGAAAACAGTGTTAGACAACACTCTAGCCATACAGGCTCACTTATTCCAAAATACATCCACTTAATCCATTTGGATAGTAGACTGGCCCCGAGACACTAAGTCAACCGAGCTCTAGCAGTCTGACTGCCAGTGTGATTGGCCCCGAGACACTTGGTCAACCGAGCTCCAGCAATCACACCTCCAATCCATATCTCACACATCAATAATCACATTCAATTAATATCCACAAATAAGTTAGTATTATAGCCTAAATACTATAGGCGTACCGGTACGTACTCGGTCCTAGTGTTGCCCACTAGGTAGCACGTTCTATCGATATCCTTCATCATTAATAATATAAAACATTCATTCACAAAAATAAATGATGCATGAAGTTCAATAAAATATCAACATAAACCATATATATACTAGAAATATACCAAAAGTAAACCAGGTATGTTTCGAGTATATATATACGTCGAATAATTCCAATACAATTACAAAATATACATAAAAGCATTTTTAAGAATAATTTAGTTATACAACATGCATATAGTTGAAAATATACCGAAAATAAACCTAAGTAATACTTAAATCATTTATGCATATTTTATTAAAATAAAGCATACTTTTCTAAAACATGCATCCTAAAGCATATATATATAGTATAGTAACTCACAAATTAGTGCGCTCCACGAGACGGGTCCGACGGGCCTGGTCCACTAGCCCTCGGTCTCGGTGCAACTAAACAAGCAATAACTAATAGACATCAGAATAAACCTAACAGAAATCTTAGAATTCGATCTAGAGTATTAAATACGGAAACAGAATTAGGGTTCGACTGGATATCATGTTTTACGAGAATTCTACCGAAAATTCGGCAGAACCTCCCCTGTAAAACGGACATCTCTCTACTCAAAAGAGTAGAGCCGACCCTGCAAAGAAACACACTTCGAAAAACAAACACCACATCTCATTCACAACCCCTCGGTCAGACTCCAGATGTAATATCCCATGTTTTTAAAATATATTTACACTGTACCGGGATATGCAGTGTTAATAATTTATGTACATTATATGATATTTTTACGAGTTAATATGTATTTAAAATCTATTTTAATTACGGTGTATTATTTTCAGTGTTTTACCAATTAAATTCAATTTAAAACACAATTAACCCTAATTTCTCAAAATCACATAAACTCAATTAATTCAAAATAAATACTTAGAAATTCATAAAAATTCCAAATAAATTCCTATAATTCATTTCAACACCTAATTTAACCATAAACTCCAATTTCATAATTTAAATAATTAATTTCCGAAAATTAGAAAATAATATTAAAATATTCAAAAATACCCAAAAATCCAAAAAATCTCCAAAAATTCTAAAAAAATTCATACATGTAGATTAAGCTACTAGGAACAACATTTGTGAAGGGAGTTTTCATGAATCATCCAATTCGAAGCTCAAAAAAAATCAAAAACCCTAATAGGCCGAAATTGACAAAATCGAAACCTAAGCAATTCTAAACCATTTTAGCTCAAACCAAAGCTAGAATCACACTTCGAGAATTTAGCATAAAGCTGATGATCTCTCAATGTCTGTAGTACAATCCTCAAATGATATACGTTTTTTCTAATAAAATGAGTTTTAATCGGTTTTTACAGTGTTTTAAGGTTAATTATGTAATTTTTACCTATGAGATGTATTACTATGTTGTGAGGATATTTTTGGTATACTTGGAATATGTTCTGTGTTTGTGGACCCCGGTCGGTGGACTGTAGTTTGGAGTCCGACCGTGGGATTTTGATTATGCCTTATGTAGTTTTTCGAAGTGTGTTTCTTTGCAGGGTCGGCTCTACTCTTTTGAGTAGAGAGATGTCCATTTTATAGGGGAGGTTCTGTCGGATTTTTGGTAGAATTCTCGTAAAACGTGATGTCCAGTCGAACCCTAATTTTTGATTCTGTGTTAAATACTCTAGATTGAATTCTAGGATTTCTGTTAGGGTTTATTCTGATGTCGATTATTTATTGCTTGTTTAGTTGCGCCGAGACCGAGGGCTAGTGGACCAGGCCCGTCGAACCCGTCTCGTGGAGCGCATTAGGTGAGTTACTATACTATATATATATGCTTAGGATGCATGATTTTAGAAATATACATTTTATGTTGATTAAATATGCATAAATAAATTGATTATTTCTTAAGTTTATATCAGTATATTTTTGGTTTATTTTTGGTATATACTAAATTATATGCATATTTTGTGAATAAAATATATTTAAAATGTTTTAAAATATATTTCCAGCTTAATTTATAATTTGATTGAATGTATTTGATATATATATACTCGAAATATGTCTGGTTTACTTTTGGTATATTTCCGGTATATATATGGATTATATTGTTATTTCATTTACATTCATGCATCATTTATTTTTGTGAATGAATGTTTTACATTATTAATGATGAAGGATATCAATAGAACGTGCTACCTAGTGGGCAGCACTAGGATCGAGTACGTACCGGTACGCCTATAGTATTTAGGCTATATTACTAACTTATTTGTGGATATTGATTGATTATGATTATTGATATGTGTGAGATATGGTTTGGAGGTGTGATTGCTGGAGCTCGGTTGACCAAGTGTCTCGGGGCCAATCACACTGGCAGTCAGACTGTTGGAGCTCGGTTGACTTAGTGTCTCGGGGCCAGTCTACTGTCCAAATGGATTAAGTGGATATATTTGGAATAAGTGAGCCTGTATGGCTAGAGTGTTGTTTAACACTATTTTCGAGGTTGCGATATTCTAAGGTTCTATGTGATCCTTCATAAAAGATGATTTTCAGATAAAATATATAAAAATGATTTTATTGCATCTGTGTGTAATTGCCTGTATATATACATATTATATATACTGTTGACTGTATGCATTATCACTTAGTGTGTATGTATATATATTATAGTAATTCACTCAGTGAGGTCTGACTCCCCTCCGTTGACTATTTTTCAGGAGAGTCAACTTCCTCAGACCTCAGTAGTAGGTCGATACGCCGGATTTCTTCTGCCCCGGCTTCTTTGTGTAAATTATCTACTTGAGTCTTATTTATTTTATTTAGACACTGCAGTAGTTGTGAATTAAAGTGTTGGATTTCATGTATTTTATTTTAAAGAAATGTATTATATTGAAACTGGATTTGTATTAAAAGGATTATTATATATGTGATGAGATTTTGATTTAAATCCAGTTGATGTGGATAATATTATGATATTATGATTTTTATTTCCGCTGCATATTATACTGTTACTGTTATTATGGCATGATTTATTTTATTTTTAGGCTTGCTACGGGTTCCGGATTCGAAAGAATTCCCGTTCCCTAGCGCCGGTCATGGCCCCTATTTTGGGTCGTGACACCAGACTACAATCTACCGACCGGGGTCCACAAACACATAACAATTCTGATAATACCAAAAATACCCCTATATATATAAATATACTAAAATTACTTAAAAAATTCACCAAAAATTATACAATTATCCAAAATTAATTTTCTCAACATATTTATCAATAATATTAATAATTAAACTCAATTAACCAATTAAATTCAATTAAAAACACAATTAACCCTAATTTCCCAATTTACATAAACTTCAATAATTCAAAATAAATACTTAGAAATTCATAAAAATTCCAAATAAATTCCTATAATTCATTTCAACACCTAATTTAACCATAAAACACAATTTCATAATTTAAATAATTAATTTCCGAAAATTAGAAAATAATATTAAAATATTTAAAAATACCCAAAAATCCAAACAATCTCAAAAAATTCCAAAAAAATTTAAACATGTAGATTAAGCTACTAGGAACAATATTTGTGAAGGGATTTTTCATGAATCAATCAATTCGAAGCTCAAAAAAAATCGAAAACCCTAATGTGACCGAATTGAGTTTTAGCTCAAACCTCAAAATCCACTTGATTTCAGGCCGAAAGGAGCTTAGAATTGGAATCACCGGAGCTCAAGGAGTCGATGAAGATCGGCGGTGCACAAAATGGTGGCCGGAATCGTCGTCGACGGCAAGAAGCTCAACTTGCTGCCATGGCGGATTCCAGGCGATCCAGCGGGCTTCCGACGGCCTGGTCACATCGGAGGGGAAAAGGAAGGAAGGGGAAGAAGGTTGGCGGCAGCTGGTGGCGGTGGAGGGCGGTCCGGCGTGCTGGAACGGGAGGCACAGTGATGGTAGACGATCGGGAGAGAAGAAGGAGAAGGGAGGGGCTAAACGGTAATTTTCCAATTCCTCTTGATTCTTAACTACATATATGTATATATATATAATTTATACTATATATTAAAATAATATTAAATTACACACATTAAATATACACCACACACATAAAATTTAATATTTTAATAATTTATACTAAATAAAAATAATTAAATAACAATAAAACTAATAAATAATTAATAAAATATTAGGATAATATTAAACCCTAATTAAATAAATATTTACACACATAGGCTTTATTTAGTATTTTAAAAATACGTATGAGTTCATGCAAGTTCGAAAATATATTTGGAATAATTAATAATAAATTATTTACGTGAAAATTTCCCCGAAAATGTAAGTCCCGGGAAAATTTTACGTAAAGTACTGTAAATAATGCACAATAATAAAAATAGGTTTTAAATACATCTTAACTCGTAAAAATATCGTAATATATATACACAAATTATTAACACTGTATATCCCGGTACAGTGTAAAAATATTTTAAAAACACGGGATATTACAAGAAATTACGTAATTAACCCTAAAACACATTAAAAATCAATAAAACTCATTTTATTTAGAAAAATCATATATTATATATATATATAAAATAATTCATGAAAAATAGTTTTAATTAGTTAAAAATACTAAATAATTTGTAGAAATCATTTTTATACCTTAAATAACTATTAAAACCAATTTAATTACATTTTTAGTCAATTTAGGGTAAAATTACCAAAATACCCCTATATATATAAATATACTAAAATTACTCCAAAAATTCACCAAAAATAATATAATTGCACAAAATTAATTTTCTCAACATATTTATCAATAATATCAATAATTAAACTCAATTAAATAATTAATTTCAATTAAAAACACAATTAACCTAATTTTCCAAATTACATAAACCTAAATAAATTCAAAATAAATACATAGAAATTCATAAAAATTCCAAATAAATTTCTATAATTCATTTTAACACCTATATTTATCATAAAACACAATTTCACAATTTAATTAATTAATTTTCGAAAATTAGAAAATAATATTAAAATATTCAAAAATACCCAAAAATCAAAATAATCTCCAAAAATTCACACATGAATATTAAGCTACTAGGATCAACATTTGTGAAGTAATTTTTCATGAATCAATCAATTCAAAGTTCAAAAAAATCAAGAACCCTAAAATGGCCGAATTACCAAAATCGAAACCTAAGCAAATCAAGACCATTTTAAGTGAAACAAAGCTTGGAATCACACTCACCGGAGCTCAAGGAGAAGAAAGATACTAGCGGTGTCGAAAACGGTGGTCGAAAATGTCGTGAACGAAGGTGAGAAAGAATTCGGCTTCTCAGGCCAAAACAAGCTTCCGGACGTTGGAAAGGGGCTCTGCAGGCGGTGGAACAGCTGGAGGAAGGAGGTGGCACGCCGGGAGGCACACCAACGGCAAGAGAACGGCGTGACAGTGGCCGGATTCGCGTGAGGGACGATCGGGAGTGAGGGAGAAGCTTCAATGGCACTTTCGTAAATAAATCAAACTTTATAATTTGTTTTAATATTAAATGTATATGTATATATATATATACTTTACACTATATATTAAAATAATATAAAATCACACACATTAAATATACACCACACACATATAATTTAATATTTTAAAATTTAATACACTTAAAAATAATTAAATAATATTAAAACTAATTAATAAATAATTAAATATTAGGATAATTAATTAAATCCTAATTAAATAAATAAGTACACATATATACATTATTTAATACTTCAAAAATATATATGAGTTCATGCAAGTCCGAAAATCTATTTAATATAATTAATAATAAATAATTTACGTGAAAATTTCTCCGAAAATAATATTCTCGGGAAAATTTTACGTAAAACACTTAAAATAATATACAACAATTAAAATTCACTTTAATTAAATTACAACTCTTAAAATATCATAAAATAATAAAAATCAATTTTAATTAAATAACATCTCATGAAATATATATATACAAAAATTATTAACACTTCATATCCCGATACAGTATTAAAATATTTAAAAATACGAAATATTACAATAAAATATCATAAATATATACAAAAATTATTAACACTACATATTCCGATGCAGTATAAAAATATTTAAAAAATCGGGATATTACATTTATATTCAACCATCAAATAATTAAATTACTCTTGTTTTGTTTTTCCACACAACTACAATGGATATGTGTTTCAATTGAATAATACCTTAGGACAAAAATATTCAACTGAATCACTTGATATATGATGCTTGAGAATATCTCTAACATCATCAAGACCTTAATTATTATAAAATTGAAGCATTAATATCTATGATAATATAGTATCTCTGTGTAACACCAATATTTTTTTTTTATCCATATTGGACCAACACTTTAATTAATGTTCTTACGCATAAGGAAGCAATATGAACCCAACACGTTATAGACATTTTGTTTGAATTTGCTTTATTTTATTTCATCAATTGAAAATTAAAAGAATTTACAGTCCGATCCAAATTTTCCCATTTTGTGGAAGTATTTTTCTCTTTGCATTTCCTTATGCATACAAAGTGCTAATTTATGACCATCCTCATATCGATAATATAAATTATAAGCAAATTTAATATAATCTATACACTAAATTAAATTTTTTTTAAATCATTATCAATTATGACTGATATCGTAAAATAATTAATAAGTACTTTAATTATCAATAAAATAATTTTTTTAACTAATTATATAATGATGTTTTATAGTCATGATTCCTTAATTATTAGATATGATATTCTCTATGATATCCGTAAACGTATCATTCGATTTGATTTTTTTTTTTTTTCATCGTGCAATAATTCATTTCCAGTTTCTCCTGCTTTAATTTTAAAATTAAAATTTTACATTTATTATTAACTTTACTCTTCTTCTTCTTCTTTCTCTTCCACGCTTACTCCGTCAACCTCCTAACTGTCTATCTTTATTTTATTTTATGGCATTACAAGATGAATTCAACAACCTTGACTTTTGAATGAATGTGTAATCAATGATGTATTTAATGTTCTTGGAAATTAATGACCATTACATATAGTTGGAGAGAAATAAAATTGTTACATGATCTAATAAAGATGCCATCACTCATCATATAGAAAAATGGTAAACTTCCATTAAACTTCTTATAAAAGCACATATTATACTAATATATATTTATGTTTCTTTCATAATTTTTGGATTTCATAATGTATATATATATATATATGATATTGCTGAAAAATGATTGATTAAAACAATAACTTGTGTATTACATGGCATATATAGACTTACGTATAAGTTAGAGTTTAAAGGGTCAGAACAAATTAATCAAATTTGATAAGAAAAATTTTATGTGCATAAACCTGAAGTAAGCTCAAGTTAGAGAGAAAAATACTTACATTTTAGTCCATTAATCTCTTCAAACTAATTAGTCATAGACCTTTAAAATTTTAATTAATTTTAATCTTCAAAAAATAATTACTAACTTGGTTTATGTGAACTTGAACAATACAAGGAGGAATAATGTAGCTAACTAATATTATTTTTAACAACATTTTCAACAAAAGTGTACTAAGCTAGGCTATGATTACATGTACTAATTATTTTAACACTCACTTTGTTAATTCTTTTCGGGGAATCCCATTTATACACGTAGCTGCTAATTATTCATGTTGCTGATGTATAGTCCAACGTGATTGGTGGGACTGATACATAAATAATAACCAAGAAATATGTAACAAAATATCTGTTTGAAAAATGAAATGAAACTACAAGCATTGACTTTAAAATTATGTAACCGGAGTAGACTGACTGACTTTTGGTGTATATATCCCCGTTATATGGCTGAAAACTTTTCTGGGTTTTGCATGGAAGAGTACCCTGAGTACTTAGATATCATCAAAATATCTCTGTTCTCTCTGTAGTCCAAAGGTATGCCTCTCTTTCTATATTACAAGTTATATCGTTGTTGGGATGCCCTTTTGCTGTACATGGTTGTTGAGACGTCTTTTTTATTTTTTTTTCAAGAACAGTAAGTTGCCCTTTTTTATAAATTATGTAAGCTATATATAGTTGCTACGATGGCCTTTTGCTTCCAAGGTTGCCAGGGCTTTTGTTTTGTTTTGGGTACTTTAGGCATCCTATATTTTATGCCAATAATGTTTATTTTGCACTATAGCTAAGTAACAGTATAGTCAATATAGTTGGTAGATGATCTATTCTTGAATTTTGATTCTTGTTTTCTGTAGACTGAACAAAAATACAAGCTGCTCTTGGTGCACAAGACTATCTGCTTTGTGGAGTTTAAACAATTAACTGATCAAGAACAATACGCTCACAACAACTAATGTATTTCTTGATCTGTTGCAGGAAATCATCATAGAAATATTATTGGGTGGTTAAGAGGCTAAGACTCTAATCTGTCTAGCAATGGCGAGAGACCAGTTGGGAGTACTTAATGCTCTTGATGTGGCTAAGACTCAATGGTACCACTTCACTGCAATTATAATTGCTGGAATGGGTTTTTTTACAGATGCATATGATCTGTTCTCCATTTCACTTGTCACCAAATTACTCGGTCGTTTATACTACCATGTCGATGGAGCAAAAAAACCTGGCACTCTGCCTCCAAATGTCGCAGCTGCAGTTAATGGTGTTGCCTTTTGTGGTACTTTAGCGGGCCAGCTATTCTTTGGCTGGCTTGGTGACAAATTAGGCAGGAAAAAGGTTTATGGAATGACCCTGATGCTTATGGTCATATGTTCTATTGCTTCAGGACTTTCCTTTGGACATTCTGCCAAGGGTGTGATGGCAACACTTTGTTTCTTTAGATTTTGGCTTGGATTTGGCATTGGAGGTGACTATCCACTCTCTGCAACAATCATGTCCGAATATGCTAATAAAAGGACTCGTGGGGCATTTATCGCTGCAGTGTTTGCAATGCAAGGATTTGGGATTCTTGCAGGTGGAATTGTTGCTCTAATTGTAGCATCTGCATTTGATCATGCTTACGGTGCCCCAACATATGAACAGAATCCTGCAGGATCAACCGTGCCGGAAGCAGACTACATTTGGCGCATCATTTTGATGTTTGGAGCTGTACCAGCAGCTATGACTTACTATTGGCGAATGAAGATGCCTGAGACAGCTCGTTACACAGCTCTTGTAGCCAAGAATGCGAAACAGGCAGCTTCAGACATGTCTAGAGTACTGCAGGTTGATATTGAAGCAGAAGAAGAGAAAGTAGAGAAGATATCTCAAGACTCAACAAGCTCATTTGGCCTTTTCACTAGGGAGTTTGCTCGTCGTCATGGTCTTCACTTGCTTGGAACTTCTGTCTGCTGGTTCTTGTTAGATATTGCATACTACAGTTCAAATCTATTCCAGAAGGATATATTTAGCGCAATTGGTTGGATTCCATCAGCTGAAACCATGAATGCCATCCATGAAGTATTTCTTATTGCAAGAGCACAAACGCTCATCGCTTTATGTGGCACAATTCCTGGATACTGGGTTACAGTAGCTTTAATTGACAAAATAGGAAGGTTTATAATCCAATTGATGGGATTCTTCTTCATGACCGTGTTCATGTTTGCGCTGGCAATACCTTATCATCACTGGACATTAAAAGATAACCGAATTGGGTTCTTGATAATGTACTCATTGACGTTTTTCTTCGCAAACTTCGGACCCAATGCCACAACATTTGTAGTGCCAGCAGAGATTTTCCCAGCAAGGTTGAGGTCAACTTGCCATGGAATATCAGCAGCTTCTGGAAAGGCAGGTGCTATCGTCGGCGCATTTGGATTCTTGTATGCTGCACAGAGTAAAGACCCTACAAAGACTGATGCCGGTTACCCAACTGGAATCGGAATGAAAAATTCACTTATTATGCTTGGTGTGATCAATTTTTTTGGCATTTTGTTCACCTTGTTGGTGCCAGAGTCAAAGGGAAAATCTTTGGAGGAGCTGACAGGAGAAAATGAAGATGAATCACAAGAAAACATTTCAAGTAGGACAGTGCCGGTATGATTTGGCTATATTACAGTTCAGACTAAGGTATTATCTTCTAAGAACATGAATGTGATGTAAATTAATGAAATATCTCCAGTTTTTATTTCAGATTAAGGTATTATCTTCTAAGAACATGAATGTGATGTAAAATTAATGTAATAGCTCTGGTTTTATTTTGTCATGATTTTATGTATTGAATAAGTATTGACATAGTAATAAGAACAAAATGCCTATTAAGGATATCCAAGTTCATGTTTTAGTCAAAAATATGAATTGCAGGAAATATATAAAAACTATGCATAATCTTACTTCTAGTGCATATAAACAGAATGATAAAGGCAGGAGAAAACAACAAAGATAATAAAACCTTCAAAGTTTTTATAACAATAATTAAAAAAAAATATGATAGAATGGTTTCTAGCGCTAATTATAAATTAGGACAATCAAATTGCAGGATGATTCATAATCAACAGCTTCATCAAAGAAAGGCAAAAAAAAAAACATTAAAAAAAGAGGAGAAAATTGTGCTGCACAAGATATCAGTCTGGTACATTATCCATAACGTTTAATGAAGAAAGAGAACATACAAGATATATACAATGCCAAAATCTATAAGCTCATAAGCCACGGTGGTGTAAAGAGCAGTCATATTTTAGGAACAGTATCAGAATGCAGCTCCATGCGCATTTGTTCCACAAGTAGCTTTTCAATGGCCTCCACAAAGCTCAACAAGTTAAGCCGCACGTGTATGTCCAAGGAATTCACCACTTCCTATAGAAATGGAATTGCAATCAAAGGAGAGAGAAAATAAGAACAAATTAATATATAATCATCATATATTTCCTGTTTTAAGCATTTTTCCAAAAGGCACACAGGTCCTGTTTGACATCTGCCTTATCCCCTTCGAGGTTAAATAATTTTCTTCAACCATATCTTAGCCGATGTAAGAAAATTGATTGAAGGATCATATTTCTGATTAAGAATTTGTTTGCTTCATTCTAAGGCGCATTTAAAAGATAAAACTTTTGAACATGTGTGACTAATCCAATTCTTCCAAAAGTGAAAATTAAAAGAAATGAATGTGCACCTCAACCCTGCAAAGAAAGCTTAGAGAATTTTCCATTGAGCGCTGGTCTGCGCTTTTGAGCGATATCAGCTTCAGTGGAGATCTTGATTTGGGCCAACCCTGGCATATCTTTATAAATGCATCAAGGCCCCCGACCAAATGAGCTACAACTGTCTCATCTCTATCCAAGTACTCAAAGGAGTGCCTGCATTAGGAGCTCAGTTATGCAAAAATCTGCAAAGAATGAGATGAATAAAAGGTATTATATTGTAAAGATTATTACATGTATTCCAATTATTTCACCATAGATCTCTGCTAACTTTGGAACACTAACACTTGAAAACTATACCCAGATTCTAAACCATAATAGTCATACCTTGAATTATTAGCACTCTTCACCACCAACCGTCTCAAGGTGCACTGAATAATTCTATCTTGCACTTTTCTTACAAACCACTCCAAGGAAGACCTGGTCTCTACCAATGCTGACTGTGAAAATAGTTGCCTGCAAAATAGCAAAAGAATAATTCTCAGTAAAGCTAAAGCAATATCATTGCAAAGCATGTATAATAAAATTAATTTAATTAACAATAAACTCGATGATTTTCATCTCCAAAAGACAACTGTTTATGGCAAGACAGATACAATCATGTTATTATGAATTGATGCACACCAATATCTATAAGATTACAAGCATTACTAGCTTTCACATCCATATAGATGAAGACGGATATAGTGGTAAAGAAAATTTGTAAGGAAGTACAAGTTGCAACTAGTCTCTTTAGCATTATACTAAATGGTGAACTGTGAGGAAATCACAAAGCTGAAATAAAGTGCCCTAATTCTGTCACTCAACACTAAAAATATAATTTCAATTGATTATATGAATAGATATGCAAAGTTGTTTCATATGTGAAAAGGCATCCCTTAGAAGCAGGCACAAAGAAGTTTTGAGCTTAATGGAGAAAGATAATTTCCCCTAAAAATCGAAAGTTCCTTTCATCATTTTCCAAAAAAAATAAATAAATAAATAAAAATAAATAAATCAGCAGCAGAAGGAAAAGGAAGAAAATAAACCTGAAAGGGAAATATACCGACAAAAACATACCTGAAAGATTTTGCAGCATCAATAATATCAGTTATGTACACATCATTCGGAAACATCTGAAAGAAAATTAATAAAGGCTCAGAAAACCATCCCAAGATTTCATTAAATATTAATCAACAAATAGGAATAAGACGGCACACATAAATCTTAAGGCACATAGCATTTCATAGCACATTATGTTCCATAATCTTTCACTCCAACTCTTGTACGCATCATTTGGAAACATTGCAATAAATCAAATCATAAGACAGCCAACCATTCTGAAAAGTCATTGATAACATATATTTCAAAGTTCATTCTGTACTCAAAGTTCACTCTAGATGAATTTTTGTGAACCAAAAACTACATGTCATATCACATCCAGCCCACAAAAATAAATGAAAAATAATAAAATGGTCACAATTTAGACTCTGTATTCATCTTTGCAAATTGAATGCAAATATTTGGAGCCTGGTATAGTCAGTTTTATCTTAAGGTCTAAATCTAAGGTAAATTACAAAAATATGGCACATCAGCTAATGTCAGATTTCTGTGCTAATAATTTCATTCATGTCCCACCAAACAAATGGATAAACTTATATACAACATAGAACTGATTACTTAAGTAGATCTAACCTGACTTATAAAGTTCATCTGCAAGACTCCATTTTTAACATTACAACAAGCATGAACATTAATTTCATTTTCAGAACAATTAATAACGTTACATTCTTAAAGAAGAATAACTGAAGAAAACTGAAAAGGAAAAGTGGAGTCGTAATGTGAAGGAGCACCACGAGAACATCAAAATTGTCTTTGCCGCTTCTATGGCTCATCTATGCATGCAGCTATTAAGAAGCTTGGAATTTAAATGCTAAAACAAAACTAGAAAGAAAGGACACCAACATGAGGAAAATAGGGCCCTAAAAGAGCAGTACTGTTTTTTAAATTTTTTGTCACCTGACAATGAGAATACAGTTTCAAGAGAAAAAAAGAAATATCAGTACCTCAACATTCTTAAGCTCCATACTTCCATTCACTACTTCTATCAGCAATTCATGATCAACTTCAGATGGCTCAGCAGCATCTTCAATCTTATACTGGCACATTAGATCTTCTAATTTTGGAAGATAGGTATGCAATGACAATCTAATACATGTGCCATCAAATTCAATGACTTTTAAACCTGACAATGCCTCTTCAATCTGTTGTACAGAATCAATCCTGAAAACATAATTAAAGAAGCCTGTAACAGATCTGTGAAAAAGACATTAGTTAGGTAAATGCATAAATGGGTAAAGCCATTACCTTTTGAAAATGGAATCAAAATCCTGCAAAGACTTCAATAGTGTTTTGCTTTCCTCAATCTGATTATCAAGCTTCAAAATCTGCCAGGTGATTGGTATCAATGAAAAAAAGCTAAACGAAGCTAAATCATTCCGCAAATTCAATATTCATCATACAGAAATACTTATATGCATCCAGTTTAATTCTAAAATCTGAGTTGACAACCAGAAGAAAATTATAAAAATGTCAAGAGTCCATCCATGGAATTGAAGCAGTAAGCATGCAAGAGTGCCAAGAACAGTAATTTGAAGGATCATGCTATAATACCTCAAATTCATGGTCTCCAAGTGCATCCATTGAGGACAGGTCCTCTCTGCAAACATGCTCTTTTTCTTTCTTCATATCCTACCAAAGGTACAAAAGAAAAGATTGCCACCAACTGAAGTAGTTCTCAACCAAACCTCAAATTATCACAACAAGATTCAAAGTTTTCATGGTTATACTTCTACGATACATTTGCCAATCATTGGTAGTAGCTAACGCCCATCATCAAGGGCAATAGCAAACAACACAATCTAAATACCACGATGCAAAAGATCAGCAAAACGAAAGAATACCAACTTTAAAATAGAAACATTTTGATTCTTGATCAAATAAATAAAGAACTAACCTCTGATGAAACACAATCTAAAGAACACTTCAACAATTCAATATCACTTTCCAATTGCGTACAATCTGGAACATGCATTTGGGAAAAAAAATACCTATGTCAACAAAAGAAATGCATAAATGTGTAATGTGAAAAAATAAATTATAACAATCATGATTATGAATGCCAACCTTCCATATGGTTTTTGGTAAGAGCCTCAATTTCATTGGAAATCTTAGCAGTCTCAGCCTCTGTAGTGTTGAGCTCCTCTTTCAAATGCTCCACAAATGCATCTACACACAAACACATACCCTCATCATAAAATCAAACAAAAACACCCACACACGAGTTCACACGCAAAAAAAAATAATAACAATGATAGAATTTTAATTCGTCTAAACTATATAACAATAATTAAACATAAAAAGACTTACCTAAATCTTCAATCCCTAAAAAACTGAAATCAGAACAATCAGTCATAATCTGCTGCACTTTGCTCTGCAAAATTAGAATTCACCAAACCTAATAAACAAAAATAAACCATACAAAAGACAACTATGTCGCTATAAAAGTCAAAATGAAAGAAAACCTGCAATTACCTCGAGTTGAACAGCGCAGTCTTGAAGAATTTGGTCAGGATTCGAAAGAAACATTTGGGAATCACTCTCTTCTCCATTGCAATTACTGTAAATTTCTTCCAGCTCACTAATTCCACTGCAATCAAATCAATCAATTAATTAACTGAAAAAAAAAATCAAACAATAATAAAAAGATTAAAAATGTAAATTTATGTACAGACCAACGAATCGAGTGAAGATCAAGAGATTGCGATGAAGAATGATTGTCTTCTTCTTCTTCCATTTCTCTATCGAACTCCAAATTCACTCGCCCACTCTGTAAAACCCTAAATTAATTTTGAAAAATAAAAAAAGACGTTCGAAATTTGAGTTTCAAGAAAAAATTGAAAAACGGGAGAAACGTTTTTTTTTTTGGGTGATGGGTCGGGTTCGGGTCCCTATGATTATATGGGCTTAGTGGATCGGGTGTATAAGGTCGGTGCAAGCTCATAATGTAGATGAGATTAGGAGCGCTTCATTTCAAGAAATTATGACCAATTTTGATTCTTTGACTTTGAGAAATGATTTATATCATATGGATTGACTTTATGTTTCTATATAATTATCTTTTTTGCTCATTAGAATTTATGTTCCTTCAAAATATTTATAAATACATCATACTGATATAGAAAATAAAATTTTAAAATTATTTTAAATATAAATTATTTTTTAAAATAGTTTTATTGTATGAGCTAAAAATTTATAATTAATAAAATTTTTATAAATGAGAATACTAATAATGTAATGACCAAACATTTTGATTTGGTTAAATATAATGCGAATATTAAGTTTGACTTGATTTTTAAATTTAAAATTTAAATTTTTATTCAAATTTGATCGAATTTTTTTAAAAAATTTGAATTTGATATGATTAAATGATATTTACATTGAAAATTAAGATTTTAAAATATTTAAACCTAATTTGAGTTAGAATTTAATTTAGGTTGATAGAATTTTTGTAATTAAGTTTATGAAGGCATTAAGTCAAATATTAAGGTGTTCGAGTGGTTTCTTGGAATAGCTTGAATTCAATTCAGAATTGATTTTTCATTTTTTCTAAAGTTGATCTTAGGTAACCAGCCGGTTCACACAAACAATACGACGCCGTGTCCATGGGTTTGACAATACCGAAAAGACAGGAAGAGGGAGAAAGAGAGGGGGCTTTAAAAAAGAAAACTGAAAAGAGGCAATCAAAATCGGCGGCAGAATCAGAAAGCAAAAGAAAATAATAATTTTTATTTATTTTTTGAAAGAAAAAAAATACCAAAAAAAAAAGGTTGAAAAGAGGAACAGGAGCAACAGCAGTGGGTCTTCTCTTCTCTTGTCTTCTTAGATTTTTTATTTAAATTTATTTGATTTTCTTTCTAAATAAAACCACCCTCTTAATTAACCCTTTTTTAATTTAATTATTATTATAATATATATTAATATTAATAACAATAAAAATGGAAATCCACACCAGTTCTTTCATTAACCATATAATTCATTTTCACTCTTCATTTCTTCTCTGTCTTCCTTCTGTACATTGGGTCTCTGAGTGAGGTACGCTCTGTTCTTTTTATATTTTTTTAAAATTTTTTTGCTTTTTGTTTTTTTGGGTATATGATTCAATAATTGACTGATATGATCGTAAAGTACCCATCTTTCAATTCAATTAGAGGTGGGTTCTTTACCGTTTGATTGTTTAATTGTGTGTGTGTGTGTGTGTGTATATATATAGCTTTATTTGTTTCTTGTAATGCATGGACTTCAGGGCTTGGCCTGTGCTGCGTTATATTTGGGTGTTAGGATGTTGGAAAAAAGTTTTTAACTTTTTTTTTTTTTTAATAGAGTGTTAGCATGTGGAATGATTGCAGTTGCTTATTGGGTTTGTTTAAGTCTAGAAGAAATTAACATTTTTTTAATGGGTAATTGAGGTTTGTTCTGATAATGAATTTTGTTTAAAACTGTATTAGCAAGTGGAATGACTGCAGTTACTTACTGGGTTTGTGCAGTTGTATTAGAAATTAATAATCTTTTTCCTGGTTTGTTTTGATTTTGGATTTGTCCCTTTTTTTTTCTTTATATTATTATCCTGTGGAATGATTGTAGTTGCTTGTGGGGTTTATGCAGTTTTATAAGAAATCAACCATTTTTCATGCTTTGTTTTGATATTTATTTTTCATTGTATTTTTTTGGGGTTTTACAGTGTTAGCATGTGGAATGACTGCAGTGGCTGTTGGGTTTATGCAATTTTATAGGAAACTAATATGCTTTTTTTTCCTCTGCCCAAATGGGTATTATAGGGTTTCATTTGATTTGAGTTGATTTGGTTATAGTATGGATTCGTGGGGATTGAACCCTCAGAGAAGAAGAGGTTTGGATCTAGACTTAGATCTTAACTATCCTTTACCTCCTCAAATGAGTGCAGTTGATTTATCACTTGGGTTATCTAGTTACAATGATAATTCTCAGCAAGCTCAAGTTCAAACTCAATTGCATGGATGGTCTCAGTCTCACCATCAAGTTACAAATGCTGCTGTTGATGTTCCCGATGATGATGAAGTTTCCATAATATCCCCTAGGACATTTGCTCAAGTATGTTTTGTTATGCCATTTGTGGTCATTATTGTATTTTCTAACATATATTGCCTATGAAGTTTTTTTTCAACTTATATTAATTTAATTTCAATTTTACATTGTGTTAGGCCAGGGAAAATTCCGAAAGAAATTACTCTCATGGAAAGCGTGCAATGCTTCGTGAAACTGCTGGGGTTCTTACAGGATGCTCAGGTAATTGGATTTTATGTCTCCTCTATGCTGAGATCATTCCAAATTTTTTTTAACATCTATGTAATGAACTTTCTTCCCTAAATGTTTTCTTGTTTGATTATTTCAAATAATGCATTTGGTTAATGTTCATCCATGTATTCATTTCAGCATATGAATTTTTGTGTAATGTGAAGTGATGCCATTATACTGATTTTGATTGTTTTCAAGTGAATTTAGTTTTAAGAATTGAATTTTGTGTAAGGTGAGAATAATGTATATGATTTCCTGACCAAAATTCCAGAGCTAAAAACCAAGTGAGCAAATACAGTCTCTTCAAATGACCATAAGCACCATTGCCTGTTGCTTGTGAGAAGCAGGTTCCAATAGTGCTATACCTTGTGTTCTGTGTGGAGCCTTATCTCATGTTGATTTATGATGGGGATAAATTGGATAAATTTGCTTCATCCTTGAATTGGCTTTAGACATGATACCAGTATTCATCTGCATTCTTGTTGCTCATTGCATGACAGTGTCCATTGGCACGTGGGGATAACGTGGGTCAATGAAAAAAAAAGCTTGTGTTGAATGCATAGTTACCCTTCTTTAATTCTGAAATATGATTGGTACTATTGACATATGCATCATAATCTTCTTTTTAAAAAAAAAAAAAATTTAGCAGTTTTCTTATCGTGCTTTTCAATAATGATGCTAAAAAAAACTATCTGAGTCAATTTTTTGTTTTATTTCTAGGTAGTTTTATATCCATCTAAATTTTTTTAACAACCTTTTTTACATGAACAAGCTTAGAATTCTGCATCCATGCTTCCATAATGGATCCATTCTTTTGATTTGGAATTGGTGATGGCTTCTATATTTTATTTCTGACAGAAAATGTAATTAATTTCTGCAGCCACCTTGTGCACCAACTGCAAAACAAGAATGCCAGATGACTGCCAACCTTGCATGAAACCAGGAACAAGTAACAAGAAGGTCGATGCAGTAATTCTCTCTGTCAATTATGTGCTCCTTGCTTGATCCTTACTGTTTTTTTACCATTCATTTCTTGTCATGGTATAGCATCAGGCTGCTTCCTGATGCTTTGAGAACTCAGTACATTAGTAATTCATTGAAATTGTGCTATCTTTCCTTTCAATGGCTTGCTTCTTCAATGCAGAAATACCTTAATACATTGAGCATTTGTTCTTTTCTCCTTTCTCTTCCTTCCATATGATGGACATGAACACTTCTGATTACTTATGCAAATGTGCTAAGTGTTTCAATTATTATTTGAGGCATATGCTGAATGCTTTTTCTTTGTATTTCTCGTAAGCACTATTATGGTCTGCTTTTGTGCTTTATATAGTGGGTTCCGTATATTTAAGCTAGGAGACCTATTAGTAAAGTTCCTCTTCTTAAGCTAACCATGGTTAATGTTGTAGTAGTTTTCTCTGCACTTAAAGCTTTTATTTACTGTTCTAACTATTACGAACTCTCGCTTGCAGGAAAGGAATGTTTCCATGATTCAAGAATCATCCCAGCCTGTCCCTTCGCCTGAGGAATATATTTTTAGTTGTCCAGTATGCATGGGGCCTTTAATTGAACCAACATCAACAAGGTGTGGCCACATCTTCTGCAAAGAATGTCTGCAGAGATCACTAAAATCATTGCAGAACAAATGCCCAACCTGCAGGCAAAAGGTTGGAAAGCGAGGCATTTTTCGAGTTTACCTTCCAACAACCAATTGAGCGAATTTTGAGAAGGTGATAGTTAGTTTGGCTAGCCTGTAACTCCCTTGTATTTCTTAGATATTGCCTTCAATGAATTAGCTGACAGTTAGTCTGGCTGACCAGTATGTCCAGTTCCTGTTTTAGGCAAGTGATCCCTTTCTAGAGGGAGGCTAATTTAGAGATCCAGATAATTTTTTTTATTTGAAAAAGTAATTTATTAAATTCTTGCCCTCAGTGGGCAGACTCAAGGTGTTGTAGATTATTCTTTTTGATTTATAGATTATATTTTTTGATTTATAGATTATTATCATTATATTTGTTTAATGTATATAGTGCAATTGATTCATCAAAATATAATAGAATCGGTCCAACATTATGTCCATAGGCATGGAATGGTCATCTTTTTAGAGGTTAACATCTAATCATTGCGAATTTGCTGCATTAAATTTAATTCTCTATGCTTTTCCATCTGCTTCTTTGTCCGGAAAATGAATTAGCACTGATTAAAATTATATCAAGATTTTGTGTTGTCGATGCCATGCCTCTAAAAATAAACAAGGTAATTGCATATCAAAAACTTGTGATTACACCTGAAAGTAGGCAAAAATGTGACTTGTTACAAAGAATTTCTCAGGCAATAAAAGCTATATACTATATTTTAGCTCAAATGCTACACTAAGCCATCAGAACAAAATCTTCAAAACTGTTCGACCATTACTCAAATGCTACACTAAGCCATCAAAGCAAAAACTTCAAAACAGTTCAACTATACAAAGACAAGGGTTAAACCAAAACTAAAACCTTGCAGTCAATTGTACAGTGAATAGTAATTGCCAGTTCTGGAGCAGCAAGACATTTTCAATTCTTAATGCATCCATCTTCCCATTTTCGTCGTCATTATTTTCCTTCTCTTGTGAGTACGATGTTTTGCTGCAATTCGTAGCTTCCTCTTTGCATTCCGCATCGGGTTGACAACAGCCATGACCTTTTCCTCTTTCTTCCTCTTGTCCCTTTTCATCTTAATACTCTTCCTTACCTCGCTATAAACCTGTACAAAATTTTGTATGCCTAATATATTCCGCAGAGTTTCACAGACCTCTTGAGCTAGCTGCTTCAAATCATCTGAAGCATTCCAACCAGTTTAATGTTAGCCATGTGGATCTATTGGGAGAAGGTGAGAAAACAAAACCAACACATTGGATATATAGACATGACGAAATGCATGTATTAAATGTATAAACATCCCATGAATTGTGCAAACAGCACCAGCAAGAAGGCCTACAAGAATGGTTGTAAACTTGATTTCCAACTTCAGCTGTCAAGTGCCAGTACAGATAATAATTACAACAGTTATAATGATGATGACTGCCGAATGACAACCAAAATATCTGTGGCATATATCTTCTTGATGCCTGTCCAGTTGTTCAGCCGATGCTTAGCTAACACTAACTAGTATAACAGTTTTGAAACAAAACTTAAGCTTTCGGTTCCTCAAAGTGCCCAGAAGAGCATAGTAAAATATAGGAGTCAACAATATGTCAAATCACTTAAGCCACCAAGATCTAGTCCAAAAGCAATATTGCTCATCTCCATGAATTGAAAAGAAATAACACAACACAGAGAAATAGCAACTGACCAGGAATAACTTTTCCAGCAAATCCTTCGCAAACTTTATACAACGGCAACACCATGTCAAATGCAAAACGCTGTAACTCATCCTGGTTGATTTGCATTGTAATCTTTCCAAAACAATTGAAGATGATTTTCATCTGCATGCAAATATTCATGTATTTTGTGACTAACTAAATATGCTGAAAAAGAATTCCCTACAATTTCAAGTCGTAAAAGGAAACCCAAAAAGAAAGAAGTAAAGGCATAGCTTATTGATCAGATGCAACCAACCTGAATAGCCTCCATCTGGAGAGCAATTTTCCCCATCTTTTTAATTAAATTAGAGACAAGCAGATATCGGAGATTCTCAGGCTGATCTCCATCACCTTGATCACGTACATCAGAGATTACATTTAAAAACACACCTTTTCCTTTACTTGACTCAAGCAACCGAAAAGCTTTAAGAAATAGGCCCTGTTCATGAGGTTCAAGCCCTGACCAAAACACATGTGGATCTGGACATTCTACTTTTCCCATCAAAGAATGGATAGCACATACTGTAAAAACGAGATTTTGTGTAATCAGGTTTTCAGCAGCAGCATCAATAACTTGTGTCTTCACCTGACAGCAGAGAGAAGCAGCTATCATGAAAAGCCTATGCGGCCTCATAAGAAGCAAATTTCCCAACAATCTTTCATGATTTTCTTTGCTGGCTTCAGTTGCAGTAACAAAGTAAAAAGCTACAAGGCGACTTGATATGTTCCGCAGCCATGAATGTGGGTGTATGAGCAACTCGCTTACTGCTTCCCATATATCCTGGGAAAAATAAAAGGTGAAGAAACAGAGAAAGATTAGAACAAAAATCGAAAGAGGAAAGGGGGTGGGTGGACACCCAGCACCATGGCCAAAACAGATCTCTAGATCTACAACTTTTGTGACAATGATTTACATTATATATAATTGCAATATTATATCATAAAAACATTTGGCTGACTATTTTAATGCATGTAACTAAACAAAAAGTTTTGTTCTACTGCTGGTAAAACTTGGATCACCCATACCTCAAGATCCTTTTTGAAGCTAAGATCTTGAAAATGATGTAGAATCTTCTCCAACAGAACTAATGAATAATATGCTTCTTTCCAGAGAGGAACAGCTTCGTCAGAATGGCCAAGTGATGGACTATCAGCAATAACATGAACTGCAGCCTGCAAAATTGTCTTACTGACAGGCAATATGCTGCTGATATGCTTTTGAAAGCTTTTAGTCATGACCTCGACCAGTAATCCCATCGCCTGTATATAAGAATTGGAGGGCTTCAGAAAATCAAGTATAAAAAGACAAACAATCCAAAACATTAGAGCAAATATTATAAGATGCCATCACTTCAAGCCCATCTAGAACTGGAATGTCATAACTGAGGAAAGATGAGAACAAATATGAATATGAACAAAACTATGCTAGACCACTGAACATCACCATCCACCATGCAACATCATCTCCTGATACATTGTACTCACTTCAGGTAAGCTGGCATTTTTACATCATAACAAATGCATTCTCCTAGACATGCCTTTAGGTTCTCTTATCATGAAAGTTGACTGGCTGTTTTATATCCACAGCCCCCATGTAAATAAAGCAAAGCCTGAAGGATGTGGCGGTAAAGCTCAGCCTCTGCTGAGGCAACATCCCATTGTCCCCAATACAGCAGTTCTTCGAATACAGCACACCCTCATTTTTCCATTTGTAGCAATTTATATGTTTCCCATTGGTACAATCCTTGACAACAGACATAATCATGCAGGTTAAATTCAACATTTACAGCTATGATTTATCACAGTTTCAAAGATTTTTACCTGTGCACCAGTACTCTGCAATTGCCGCTTCTCATCCACATACCATGATAGACTAAAGTCAAGCATGGAATCCAGTAAATGTCGACGTACTCGTCCAGTCAGAAGCTTTATAACTGTACCAGTCATTGCTCGGACTTTACTATCACGGTCATTCACCAAACACCGCACCAAATGGATAAATATTGTCTGTGCATGTTTATCCAAAAAATTTCGGGGAAATTTGATTATTATTGCATGGAGCATTTCAAGCACTGCTTCTCTTCCAGTTGAATACTCATAACTGTATCACAATTAAGTGAATTAGAGAGAGAAAGAGGAGAAAAATGAGGACAAATACGAGTCAAACAAACATGCATACCTTAAGTTCTTGAGAAGAAAATCTAAATATTGTTCCAAATATTTTCCAGAAAGATGATAATCAAGTAAGAATTGCAATGAAATCTGACTGCATTTCTTACGAATTGAATCCACTTGGCTTCTAACCATTAGTTCTGCAATCCGAATCATCACATCATATATCTCAGGAACAACCAGCTTGCGACTAACTACTGCTTTTAGAAGTGAAAGAGCAATAAAAGAGGGATTGCTCTCAATATCAACAAACAGTGGAAACTGAATTAACAGATGCAGTTGATCGGAGGAAAGGGTGATTTTTGTACTTCGCAGGAGCACTGTTAACATTTTCAGACATGATTGCAACAGAGAATTGTTGGCATTGACAGAACTCTGAGCAATATCCAGTAGTGTCACCTTTATTTTATCAGCCTGTGAGGCAAGTGATGGCAGAGGTAGCCTTAACAGTGGAGTAAGGCATCTAAGGGATGAAGATAAAATGTCTTCATACCTAGAACTCAGGCAGTTGCCAAACAGTTTAACAAAGGGATCCAACATTGACAGAAGTTCTTCATTATTTTTATCCAATTTAACACTTTTCATTCGATTGTGGAATAACCCAAGAGCAAACACGGTAATAAGATGTGAGCAACCTGATTTAGTTCCAACAACTTGGGCTAAAGAAACTGTTTTGTGCGCATCATGTCTAGAATGGGGTATCAACTCTTTACCAGAAGAATTATCCCCCTGATTGTTTTCTTCATTGATTCCATCTTCAATAAACCCATAAATAAAAATAAATAGATCTGTCTGATCAACAGTTGGATTACATTCAATACCAGCTGCAATGTGATTTAACATCCTTTCTAATTTGGTTTTCACTTTTGGGGTCAGATGCTTCTGCATATAAGCCTTAATTGGTGAAAGAAGTTTCAAGCTGTGACTTTTAAACGTTATGTTATGGGCAATTATTTTCAATGTATCAAAGGACTTCAGCTTCCTAGTCTCTTTCATTTTAGAAGCAATCTTTTCCACTTCTTTCTCCTCAGCAACATCCCCAAGAATATCATTCTCTACTACTGAAAGGAGATCGTCCAAACAATAATCCAATTTCCCATGGATAGGATATGAAAGAAATTTTGACAAAATAAAATGTAGAGTATACCCCAACACATGGAGCTCATATCCTCGTTTCAAAGTAGCTCGCAAAACACCAATTACAAACTGCAAGTATTCTAGCCCAAGCTCCTTCAAACAGGCAGCCAAAGCAACCCTAGCTTCATCACGGATGCTTTCCTTCCGATTCTTTAAATGGTTAGCAATGTGATGAATGATGCTTGGAAGTTGTGAGTCCATTATGTCTCCAGGAAGCAACTTCAACACTTTAAGTACAGCCACATTGACATTAACATTGACCTTATCAGAATCAGAATCCAATAATTTTTGCATCATTGGGAGCACAATTTTATGAAGGCATGCCGGTACTTCAGCAGCTAAAACAGAATTATTACCACATTTATGCAATGTAGGTAAAGAACCTGTCTCAGAGATGTCAGTGCCAAAACTGTCCAAAGAGTCTCTTTCTCCTTGATTGGAACATTTTTTTGCAAAATGTAAGTGGTCCAACATAGAGCAAATCAACCGCAATAAAGCCTTCTGCTTGACCATATTCATCTTCATCTCATGAAAGCATTTAATCAATAATGCGTAATATGATTTCCACTCCATCTGAGAGGCAATTGAAGCAAGAGCTTCAATACATGCACTTATAATATGTTCTCCCTTTCCACCTTGTACATCTAACAACATTTTGAAAAAAAGGGGCACGAATACTTTATTCATGATGCCCTGGAAATCAATAGCAGTTCAGTAATTTTAGTTACAGTATAGAGAAAGTCGCACTTTTCATCAAGAACATTGAAATACAACATAATTGAAGAAAAAATACATTAACAAAAGTACCTCTGACATGTTACTTTTACTGATGATATTAGTGAAGCGTGAAAGTGCCTTTGCCCTCCTATGCTTCTGTAAAACACAAGACAATTCAAGGATCTCACATAAGAAAGAACTGGAGAACTGTGTTACCGTACAGAGTACCAACTATAAGCAATAAGCAAAGCACAGTTTAGATAATTTCACTTCGTATCATATCATATTTAGATAAAAATTTGAGGAATTAAGCACTGAACTTTACCTGCAAATGAATAATATTATTGAAAAAATCTTGCTCAGCATCAGCAGAGCATAGCACTTTTAAGGAATTGAGATTCTCCATCTCTGGAAGTTTCAATGCCATATCTCGTAGTAACTCGATCCATTCCTGAAATCATGATAAACAGAAATTTAAAAAAAAAAAAAAAAAATTAGTTGCTGTCTCTTCCAGTGATCTCATTTCAATTAGAGGTCAAAGTAATTTAGAACCAAAATCCAGGTTAAGATGTCAAATTGCAAACTGGACAATATTTTTAGTGGTGGCTTAATGTATTTAGTACAATCTAAAAAATCAGCTTTGCAAAAGGAACCTTTTTCCTTGGGTTTAAGAAAGGATTTAGTTCAAACAATATTATCATCAATTACACAAAACCTCCAGTGTTTAGGACTTTGTGATTTAAATGAGTAATTCCATAGACTTAATGGCCAAAGAATATCTCACAAACTTTATCATATATGAGAAACTGTGTCCTCACCTTTCTAACTGAACTTCCTTCCTTCATGGCATTCCCCATATGCTTCAAAAGAAACTTGTTTATTATGCGCTGAACGCATGTTTTTGTCCAACTAAATTTGCTATCTACTGTAATCACATTTGTTCCACTCTTAACCTCCCCACCAAGAACAGAGGCAGAAAATTCAACAAAAGAAAGCAATGACCTATAAGCACTATGCCTTAGAATTAACTCTTCTGATGACATATCATACACACAATGTGACAAGACAAGTAATGCATGATCTTCTTGAAGCGAATAAAATAACCCAACATCAATCTTTTCATAAGCATTGAGTATGGTGTCATAATCAAGGCCACCCATTTCCATTGCAGATGTCGCATTCAATTCATGGAGAAGTTTTGCCTGCATTAAAGGTAACATCAACAAGACTTTCAGAAGTCAAATAACAAAATATCCACATGGAAATAAAAAGAATAGCAAATATTACCACAAAGAGTACTGAAGGATCAGTTTTAGCAAGAGCATCAAGCAGATCACAAATATTCAAGCGCATGTCCAATTCAAAAAAAATAAGAAGTGGAGAAATAGCATTAACAATTTTTGTGGTGCTCTTGTTTCCCAGAACTGGTATAATTTCTCGAATGATTTGAAAACAATCAACAGAGACACCTGAAAAAAATAAAATAAAATATCACATCTGCAGGAAAAAGTTGGACAATGTCCAAACCAAAATAGAAAATACTCTCACCAGATTCTTTAGATCTTTTTGCCAACATAGGAAGCATGACATCCAAAAATTTCCTTGACTGAGACTGATCTTGTATGTATTTTGACAACAATTTGAACATTCTAATGAGTGTCTCCTCAGGATAATTGGCCAATTTCCTGGCACAACAGATGTAAGAAATTTACTTTATTGAAGATATAAAACCTACAATAGTCAAAGCTGTCCAGAATCGCCATAAAAACACAACTATTTACATTAGGATAGGAATACATAAACAAGAAGATAAGACCTTTGGGTTGATCAATAAAATACAAAATACAAATTCTCTTTTCTTTTTCTGGACAAACAATAATCGCTGTACTTTTGTTATCAGGTAATGAGCTATTAGACTAAACACACAGATGCATCCTTTATCTTGACATGTGTCAATTGAAGTTGCCCTTTAATTTCAATGAAATATAAATCTCAAACACACAAAAGAACTGGACTATTAATACCTCATCATTGCTCTATTGCCCAGAAAGAGAGAGTGCAAGCTGTTTATAAGTTCATCAAGGTTTGGAAGCAAAATATTTTTCACTGTATTGTCTTCATCCAACTCTTCATCAATATTCAGCAGGTTCTCTATGAACTTAAGAACACAAAATCTTATAGCTTCAGAGGCAGTAGTAACAGTTAGAATGGCGAAAATATCAGGAACAAGATTCTTTTCCCTGGACAATAGGGGTACAAGACGGTGACTACTACTCATAGCTAAAAAGCAAGAAAAGAGTGAACTTGGTTTCTCACTACTAGAACCCTCCTGCTTGAAACTGTCAACTAGAGATTTTACTGATGCGAAGAACATATCCCAAAAGTCACCACCAAAGTCATGATCATCAAATTTGTTGAGAACAAGTGAAACAATTTTCAGGCAGAAAGACCTCAAATCCTTTAACTGTTTCAAAGCTTTGCAGGTCTGAAAAAAAAAAAAAAAAAAAAACAATTTTCATCAGAACTTTCATGTCACAATCCAAGTTAATGCAAATAGTAACTACTGTGATGTGTTTATGGCATCAATTTGCTTCTCAATGACAAAGCTAACCAGTGAAACAACAACAACAACAACAACAACAAAAAAAAAACTATGATCAGCAGATACCTCAATAATACAAAGCATTAGCAAGCAGCAGATTTACTTTAGCTATGACGCGAAACTACAAGATAATACTACTGATGCAAACCAGCACTAACAACAAAGATTTTGGCGTTGGCAAAGTTTAGTATATTCAGCATAATTCAACATTACCAGGGCATTATTTACTGCAACACTATCATGCATATTCAATTCAATATTGACGGTAGAATCACTTTCAGATACAGAAGATCCAGCATCCTTTGCAGCATCAAGACTTGAAGTACAGCTTCCTAGTACTCGAACTACACATCCCATTAACAAATCCAGAAAAGGTTTGACATGCGATTCATCAAAAACTCCAAAAATATCCTCAATGACATGCAAAAACCCATATCTCTTCTTCCAAGAGAGCGCCATGATATTTTCTACAGTGAAGTGCTTTAAGATATTCAGTGGTTGAAGTTCCACAGTACAATTTTCAGGTAACGTCCAAAATATATCCACGGTTGCATTGGCTTCCTTTGTTACAACACGCAAAGGCCTTATCAACAATGCAAAGAGAAAAGATATCTCATTGACATCGATTTCAGCTATGAATCGAAGAACTGCTTTTCGATGATGTGCACTTGTATGCTAACAAAAGAAGAGGGAGTCAGTTAAATATAAGAAGACAGACTTTTGAATAAATATGCAAAAATTAATAACATCATTCTTTTTGTATTATTCACTTCAAAGAAAAAATTTCCCACTTTTTGCTTCCACATGTCTGCTCCTAATCCCCTTTCTTTACGAAGTGGGAGAAAGATAAGAGCATCAAAATCAATGCATAGACAAAACTGAAAGAAATTCTTCAGGCTAGACATACCTTTCGAGAGGCGAGTGTCTTTGGTTTTCTAATTTTTGGTATAAGAATAAGAATAATTAGAGGCAAGAGATTAGCTCTGTGGCTTTCTTCAATTAGAAGAGATTCTCTACTCAAACTCCATGTAGTTAGCTCTTCTCTCAAATGTTTTGAACTGATTAATTTTCTTAGATTCTGCTCATATGGGAGCAAGAAATCATCTTTCCAGGTTAAGAGGCAATCAAGAACCCTAATCTGTGTTTCAGCATCATTTTCATCCATAAGCCTAGTAAAAACAAGAAACAAAATTAACAGGTGGTCTGAGCAAATCTGCAACAACTTTTGTCACAAAGTTAAATGTATAACTATAAAAGAATCTCCGACAATATCCCAACCTTATTAGCAGAACATCTTTCAGAAACTGACTCCGATAGAAGGCCTTAGGGTTCCGCATAAGTCTAAACAAGTTTAACCATTCCTTGAGTACACCCCTCCACTCCTTGCCTTTGCAAGCATCTGAATTGAATGAACCTACACTGCAATCCAAAGATAGAATAAAAATCAATAGTGAAACATGCAGTAGATCTTTCAAGAGAAGATGTTTCCACCAAACCCAACAAAAAAAAAAAGACAAGGCTCCTATCAGAAAGAAAAACCTAAGAAGAAGCAACCTGAGAAGATTATCATTGTCATAGCCCAAAAATTTCAAGAACAATGGTACAATTTGTCGAGAATGAGACTCAGCAACAGAAGGAATTTTTTGTAAAGTCTGAAGCAATGCAGAAAGAACTGTTGCATGTGGCGTGCTATCGAATGCAGGAACGGCAAAAGAATTGAAATGCTCGATCAATTCTGGACAACACAACCAAAGTAGAGTTTAACAGTGAGTAAAGTAAAAAGAAGCTTCCTTTCCTTTCAATTACAAAGGAAATTTGATAACAAACAAAGGACCAAGGTGACTGTAAAGCAGACATAAATGAGGTATAAAAGAATCTATACATTCTAATTTCTTTTTGTCCATCCACATAACTCCTTTGAGACTCAATTCTATAAAACAGCTTATAAAGCTGAACAGCTAGGCAATCAATTTAAGGATGTCATTTGACAACAAGAAAGAAAAGACAAGCAACCATCAATACAATTTCAGAAAAATCAAATTGTCACTTACCATTATACTTGTAAGGCAATTCAGTTCTTTTTCCATCAAATTTATCATGAGATGGCTGGAATACAGACAGGCATTTCTCAAAATAACGAACAAATTTGTCCCAAACAAGTGTGGCATTTCCTTCAATCAGAATTGAAAGGCACTCAGATGCTGGGTTCCACAAATAACTGAAACGGTTGTAGAATATGCCTATTATTCCACTCAAAGCAATGGGTATGTAAGTTTTAGATATCCTTCCAGCAGAGAGGCCCATCTGTATTCTAGAGATTAATAAGATAACTTTCCTGCTTGTAGCAATTGAAAGAGGAGTTGTCTCAATTGAGAGGAGAAGCTGAAGAACCTGGTGTTTCAAAAGAAAATACAAAGTCAATTAATTCAAAGGGTGTCAAATGATAAAATTGACGGCAACATAGATCTACATACATCAATACTATGAATATCAGCAGAACTTCTTCGAGGAACTTCTGTTTTCATTCTCTTCTCAGGAGGCAGATCTTCAGCACATATTTCACAATCTTGACATTGATAATGGCACAAAATTTTTAGGGTTGAAACACGGATTCCCTTGTCTGAGTTGGACAAGTTATCAGCAAATATGCCCAATGCATCCACAGCCTTTTTTCTTTCAAACTCAGGATGATATAATTTGTATTGGTTATCTGCCTCCAGTGATGGCCTATTACATCAATGAGAAGTTAAAGATTTTTTTAGCAAAAATCTTGATCAATAAGTGTTTAGCATTAGAAGAAATATAAGTTCAAAAAAGAATCAAAATTTCGAGAGTTCTCAACTTACCCATGCAAGGAATCCAGATAATCAGCAACAGCAGATAATACATGCAGGGAAGATTTGTATGTCTTTGCTAGACGAAGAATTTTGCTTGTTTCTTCAAGCCCAGATTCTTTTGCATATTTGTAATAGGAACTCAAAGCAGCTCCCAGTAGGCTTTGCCAAAAATGTTTAGAAACACCAGCAATACTTTCTGAAAGCACAAAAACAATTATATACAATCAAACAAAAGCAATCTACATAATGGTGCAACTATTATACAAACCACTCCAACGCTCTTTAGTCTTTAGGATAACACACCAGCTTAGTTAGTGTGTTAAACAATACAAGCTTCATCTCTCTCAAACACAGGGATGGCAATATTGTCCAACCCATTGCTAAATGCAAAAGAAACAGGTTAATTTTTATAACCTGAGTTGGGTAACCTATATGTTTTTTTTTTTGGTTTAAGCCCGAATCCACTATTAATCCTATCCATCACAAATCGGAGACAGATCTTATATTAATTTTCCTTATAGCAGAAGCTATCACAATAAAGAACAAATTATCTCACCATCTTCAATCATCAAGCAGGAATCAAGTGCATCTATCAAATCAACTAGTGAGGATGGCTTTTCTTGGATATCCATCATATGGGGATAGCAGCAGATGATTCCCCACAGAAGAGCCAACTTATCCATGGCAATTACAGCACATGACTTATCAAGAGTGATATTGCTGATCATCCCAATCCATGAGCAGACTGTTCCCTTTATAAATTCACAAATCCTTGAAAGCCCTTCTTCAGATTTTCCATCTAAGAAGCTCAAGCCTAGAGGGTCCCCTTGTAGTCTCTTGCAAAAGGATAAGAGCAGGCACACAACTTCCTCCTGTGAAGTTTCTATTAAATCATTCATCGCACTGAAAATCCAATAATATATGTCAACTTGTCTGCCCAAATACAAATTTATAACCACATCCTAGACTAAAGTTCAAATATTACCTCAAAATATTAACTCTGAATGCATAGAATATGCATGGGTCCTTCTGTAGCAATTCCCTAATAAAAGTCAAACAACTAAAAGCCCAAACCAATATCAGAACAAAGAAGAGCAGAAAATACTAAGAAAATGACACCAAGAGACCAAACTGTTCTAGTGGAAGCAATACCTCGAGTTCCTCAATGAAAATACAGGAGCCCACTGAATTGAACAGTGAGTGATAGCAGATTCATCATTGAAACTTTTGAGTCCATCAAGAATGCACAGCATTAATTGCAGAACCTTAACAACAATTTCAGAATTCTCTTCTGCCACCATTGTGCTAGAAGGCACAAGAAACTTCTGAATGATTAAACTCACTAGTTCAATCATTGGCTGGTAATCTGCTCAAATTAGAAGCAGTGTCAGTCAATAATAAATGATAAATAATTTTTCTCATGCTCACCAAATAAAAAAATCAATAGGTATGCAGATGTCAATCCAAACACAATAAATGACTCGCAAGAGAATAGTGGAACCAAAGTGTCAAAAATTTATCGGCTCACCTGAAACCTTTGTCCCATCATGAACCTGGACAGCTGGTATAAGCAATGATAGAAGGAAGCTTAGATGGTGGTAATCGCTATTTACAGCCTTGTCTATTTTCTCATAGACACAATTCCACATCAAATTTAACTCCTTTGATTCTATATCTCCACATAATCTCTGAAAGGAAGCAGTTACAATTTCAATAACTGTGTCCACACCTAAGAGAGATATGCAAAAGAGTCAAAATCCCAAAAAAAAAAAATCAGGGTACACTAATGTGCTTGGGAACCAAAAGTTATAATACTCATATGACAGAAATTAAAAAAGGAGGGGGGGAGTTGAATGATTAAAAATGCATGCATAAAATAGCAACAATATGTGCAGATAAGATTAAACTATAGATAGCTAATATGAAGTCATGTCTTAGAGAAAGAAGAAAGAACTTGCCTTGATCAAACTTATCACCAATGGTAAATATAGAAGTTCCTGTCAATAGTTGCAATACCCGTTCTGCTCTTGAATGGAACCTAGATGAGGTTCCTCTCATGACATGATAAAGTAAGCTACTGGCTCCAGATTTGCGCTCAACAAATGGCTTTTTCACAACCTCAAACATGATTTTTCTAATGCCTGCAATTGAAATTACAAACCATTCACTTTAGCGCAAATTTGACACAACATGACCCAAGAAAAAACTGCAGCAAAAACTTAATTCAGCAACCGATTGCAAGATAACAATCAGATATTTTCGAAAAACAAGCAGGATAGAGTTTCCCTTTTTTGAAGCATAAAATCGAAAAATTAAAGCACGATGTACCTGTTTTAAGTTCCTCATTGGGAGCATTTCTCAACAAGAATGATGTTGACATTGCCATAAATTCTTGAACATATCCCTTTCTGTAGTATCTTAATTTTGCCGTCACTCTTCAAAAAGAATAAATAAGGAAAGAAAATAGTAAGCAACTCTTGTTCCGGAACAAACCAATTCCTCTCTCTATCTCTCTCCCTCCCTTCTCAAAAGGCATTTCATCAAAAAAAAAAAAAAAAGGGAATATATATACAATTCCTCATTGGTCCAAACATAGTATTGATTTGACTGAATTTAAGAATTAACATATAGCACAGAGAATAACCAAAAGTGTTCCCAAACAAAATGCACAATATCTTTTATCATGCAAAACGCAAAATGACAGAAGAATCTATTAATAGCTACAAGCCCATTCAACTTAACAATCAGTAAATCAAAATCAGAGCATTATACTTACTTCAGCACATGGACAACATCTTTTACAAGATATCTTTGCAAATACATCAGAATATAAGACCACGATGTAAAAATCTGCAACAATAATACATTTACAGTTCATACAAAGATTTTAAGTAGCAGTGCATATAGGAAAGCATCAACAGATAAGGAATTTCATAAAAAATAATAATTGGACCTGCTCAATAATCTCTGGCTCCCTATCTGCACCACTTTCAAGAAGAAAGGCGAAAGAATCAGCAATCCTAGGCAAAAAGCTGAAAAAACACAACAATACACATTCAACATGTCAGAGTAGAATAAAAATGAAACATTTTAGCAAAGAGAAAAATCAATGACAGCCAACCAGGGAAACAAGAAACTTACGGGATGAAGTCCTCAAGTAGATCTCTAGATAGTGCTGCAATTAATCTGTAGAAAAGGGAAAAAAACTGCATGAGTTGCAATTTGCATAGCATTGCAATAGTTCAGTTTTTTTTTGTATACCATTTTATTCTGTTTCATGGCTACTTTTTATTTCATTTTCAGAGAAACTGGTTATGCTTCTTGTTTTATAATAATTTAGCTCAATCGTCTTCATTCTTTCCTCTACACATCTGTAAATCATTTATGGACCCACTATCCTGAAGCAGATTAAATGTTATCATGCATAGGCAGTTATCTACATCAATATTTATGCATTCAGCAGCGGGAATTATTTTTGTGAACAAAATACTGCCACCACATATTATTAACTTAAGAGAAACTAATCTTCAGACAATGAGAAAAAAAAAAAACAGAAATAATACAGAAACTCATAAGGGTTAAATCAAGGAAAAGAATTAGAATTCAGTAAGACAAAAGGTCACATACCTGAGAATAGGCTCAAGCGATAAACGCGCTTTCATTTGTAATCTAGAAAGAAGCTCTGAAAAAATTAATTCTTTATGCAATAGTACTAAAGGCAATGTCTGCACAAGGGGCATCAACTTCTCATAAAATGAGATGAAGTCCTCTGCTGTATTCAACTCCTGTTTTCCATAAAAGAAAAAGAAGAAGGATTGAGCAACTACCGCAAAGTCAGCAAGTGCTTTTGAAACTCACAAACCTATATGCATACCCCAACTGGAACAATGAAAAGATCAATGAAAAGAATTCCCTTTCATCAAGGAACTAGACACCCATATTACAGGACCATACGATTAGATAGCTTGTCAAAAAAATAAATTTCACTTTCTATAACCACAATATCCCAAAAGCCCAGTAAAATAAAGAAATTATTGAAAAAGGCATACCCTCCATTCTACAAGGCAATCCCGGAAAAAGGAGGACCCTTCAGAAGGCTGAGACTTGATTTTATCAAGGCTTCTATAGACATCAATTTCAATCTCTTCTATTCTCTGAGACAAAGACTTGAACTGGAGAGGGAAAAAAAGAATGATTAAAGGAACAATTCAGGCAATTATGAGTAGAGAAAAATAAATTATTGTACATTCAAAAAAAAAAAGAACTTACAACAAAGCGGCGGCCAGCGGAGGAATTGTTGAGAGACTTGACGGCCTGAGCGTGAAAGAAGGTCGCCATGATACTGATGTTGATGCTGCTGAGATTGAGGAGTTGAGAGGGTTTAAACCGCCCAGAGTCAAGAGTCTTAAACCCTTTTCCTCCTCTCTTCAGCTGTTCCCGTTGGTGTTTTCACTCGGCTTTTAGTATTTCTCCACGGCCGAATGGGCACTGACCCAAAATATGGATCGCCAAAAATTGCTGGGCTCCGTTTGTCGTGTGGGCTTTTACATTTTTTTTTTTTTTTCTTTACAAAAATAGCTTAAAAAATCAGCTTAATATAAATAAATAATTAAAAAAAACGACATATCAAAAACGACAGCAGGGAAGTAAAAGCTCAGGAATGTACGCGCCTAGAATATTTCAAAAACGACATGTCGTTTACGTTCAGAAATGAATTTAATGTCCTCGCCCTACAACATTTCTGCTGAAAATTTTCCAGACGGAGACGGAGACAGTAGCCAGCCAAAGCCACTAAATGGCGTCGACGCCCAGATTACAACCATCGTCTCAGCCTCTTTCTGTCTCTTGTTCAGTCGCAGTCTCACATCACGACGACGACGACGATTTCCAGGTCTCCCTTCCACAATCACAGCAGCTACTACAACAAAAGCTAAAGCAAAAAATTTTTCTTCACCGCTTCAACTTCCAAAAAACCCTTAAAACCCACAAATAACCGCCACCGACCGCTGAAAAGAGCTAAACAATCCGCCGTTGGGGGGAAGGAAAATGTGGATCCCGAAAGAAGGACGCCGTCTGGTGGTAATGATGAAGAGTTGGAATTATAGGAGAATTGTAGATTAGATTTGATAGAGTCGAGCATCCAAAATATGTATAACAAATTGTTCAATCCTCACCTGTTATTTATTCATTTTAACTCATTTCAAGTTAATGTGTGTTTTCTGGATTTAATAGAACAAACCAGTTTTAAGGCCAAAGAACTTTTTTATTTTCTTTCAATTGATACTTTCTGAATATTTACCTTTAATTAAGGTTTTAAATTTTTATTTTTCTAACTTTTACATTTTCAAATTTTAATTTAATAATTTTTTGTCAAATTATTATTATATTATATTTTTAAATTTCATTCTATTGGTTTATAATGAATTATTATATTTAATTAAATTTTTAAATTTTTATTTTTTTAATTTTTAAATTTTTTAATAAGAATCTATAAAATATATCTCAATAAACATTATGCAATGGAACTATTTAATAAAATATATACCATGTAAAATATTTTTTTTTACAAATAAAAAAAATTTTATTTGTAAAAAAAAATATTTTACATGGTATATATTTTATTAAATAATTGTATTACACAAAATATTGAGATGTATTTCATAAATTCTTATTAAAGGATGTAAAAATCAAAAAAATAAAAGTTTAAGAACTCAATTAAATGTAATAATTCATTGAGAACCAAAAAATAAAAAATATTTTGTATGGTATACATTTCATTAAATTGTTGCATTACACAATATTTATTGAGATGTATTTTATAAATTCTTACCAAAGAATGTGAAAATAAAAGTTTAAGAATTTAATTAAATATAATAATTCATTGAAAACCTATCGAATGAAACTCAAAAAGTTTAAATTTAAAATAATATGACATGACGATAATTTGACAGAAATTCTATTCAAATTTAACGGACGTTAAATTAAGAATGTAAAAATTAAAAAAATAAAATTTTGAAAACTCAATTAAAGATAAAAATTCAATAAAATCAATTGAAAAAAAATCAAAAACTTCATATACCTTAAGATAGTTTGTTCCTATTTAATATTATGCAACCTCGCTAGTATGATATTCCTCCACTTTGTGTGTAGTGCTCTTGTATTCAATCCTCTATGTCTGTCTTCAAGTCACTTTCATTTTCTCCTTTTATTTGCATAATGTAGAGTTTGCGAGGAGATCCAACGACTCTATTTGGCACATGATGAGGAGCCTTGTTGATGAGAATCAAAATCCTCTGCTTTGGGTCGAGTTTATGTTGTTAGGCACTTGATGTTTTATTGATACGAAAATAGGCTTCAAGTGTACTTTGAGCATTATTTAACTAAATGATTAACCTTATACTGCTTACTGCTTCTTACTGTCAGGAATTTCTCTACAATTTTTCATGTCTAATGCAGGCCAATGATCTTGGAACCATGTAATTTTTAAATGAAATAAACTTGTTTTATAGCAGTTAAGGCCTAAGAGAACTCTGGTACTGTCACGATCCAAAACAGGGGCCATGACCGGCGCTAGGGAACGGGAATTCTTTCGAATCCGGAATCCGTAGCAAACCTAAAAATAAAATAAACATGTAATAATAATAATAATATCACAGTTAAATAAAATACTATGCAACGGAATAAAATCATAAATATCAAAATAATATCCACCAACTTTATTTAAATCAAACTCTCATCATCACATATATATAAACTCCTTCTATACAAATCCAGTTCAAATATAATACAATATCTCTTTAAATATTTAATGACTACTGCAGTGTCTAGATAAAATAAATTCAAGACTCAGAGAAGCAGTTTACACAAAGAAGCCGGGGCGGAAGAAATCCGGCGTACAGGCCTGCTACTGAGGTCTGAAGATGATGACTCTCCTGAAAAATAGTCAACGGAGGGGAGTCAGACCTCACTAAGTGAATTACTATAATATATATACATGCATACTAAATGTCAATGCACACAATCAAGTATATATAATATGTATATATATACAAACAAATACACACAGATGCAATAAATTCATTTTATATATATTATTAAAAATCATAGTTCATGAAGGATCAAATAGAATCCTATAATATCGCAACCTCGAAAACAGTGTTAGACAATACTCTAGCCATACAGGCTCACTTATTCCAATATATAATCACTTGTTCCATTTGGACAGTAGACTGGCCTCGAGACACTAAGTCAATCGAGCTCTAACAGTCTAACTATCAATGTGATTGGCCCCGAGACACTTAGTCAACCGAGCTCCAGCAATCACACCCAAATCACATCACACATCAGATCATCAAATTCAATCAATATCCACAAATGGTTAGTAATATAGCCTAAATACTATAGGCGTACCGATACGTACTCGGTTCTAGTGCTGCCCACTAGATAGCACGTTCTATTGATATCCTTCATCAATAAATATAAAACATCCATTCACAAATAAATGATGCATGAATTTAAATAAAATACCAATATAAACCATATATATACCGGAAATATACCAAAAGTAAACCAAGTATATTTCGAGTATATATATGTCAAATGAATCCAATCAAATTATAAATTAAGCTAGAAATATATTTAAAAAAATTTTAAATATAACTTATTAACAAAACATGCATATAATTTAATATATACCAAAAATAAACCAAAATAAACTAAATATAAACTTAAGAAATAATCAAATTATTTATGCATATTTAATCAAAATAAAACATGCATTTCTAAATCATGCATCCTAAGCATATATATATATAAAATAGTAACTCACACTTAGTGCACTCCACGAGATGGGTCCGACGGGCCTGGTCCACTGGGCCTCGATCTCGGCACAACTAAACAAACAATAACGACAGAAATCAGAATAAACCTAACAGAAATCCTAGAATTCGATCTAGAATATTAAACACAGAATCGAAATTAGGGTTCGACCGGATGTCACGTTTTACGAGAATTCTATCAAAAATTCGGCAGAACCTCCCCTGTAAAATGGACATCTCTCTACTCAAAGAGTAGAGTCGACCCTGTAAAGAAATACACTTCGAAAAACAAGCTCAACACACAACCAAAATCCCTCGGTCGAACTCCAAACTACAGTCTACCGACCGGGGTCCACAATCACAGAATAATTTTAGAAATACCAAAAATACCCTTATATCATAGAAATACATTTTATAAGTAAAAATTACTTAATTAACCTTTAAACACATTAAAAACCGATAAAAACTCATTTTATTAGAAAAATCGTATATTATATATATAATTGAAAATATTTCACGAAAAATAGTTTTAGTTAGTTAAAAATACCAAATAATTTATAGAAATCATTTTTATACCTTAAATAACTATTAAAACCAATTAAATTACATTTTTAGCCAATTTTGTGTAAAATTACCAAAATGCGCTTATATATATAAATATACTATAATTACTTCAAAAATTCACCAAAAATATTATAATTATCCAAAATTAATTTTCTCAACATATTTATCAATAATATTAATAATTAAACTCAATTAACCAATTAATTTCAATTAAAAACACAATTAACCCTAATTTCCCAAAGTTACATAAACATAAATAATTCAAAATAAATACATAGAAATTCATAAAAACTCCAAATAAATTCCTATAATTCATTTCAACACTTATAATTATCATAAAACACAATTTCATAATTTATTTAACTAATTTCCAAAAATTAGAAAATAATATTAAAATATTCAAAAATACCCAAAAATCAAAATAATCTCCAAAAATTCTATAAAAATTCATACATGTAGATTAAGCTACTAGGATCAACATTTGTGAAGGAATTTTTCATGAATCAATCAATTCAAAGCTTAAAAAAATCAAAAACCCTAATGTGGCCGAAATCAAAAATTCGAAACCTAAGCAAATCAAGACCATTTCAGCTCAAACCAAAGCTAGAATCACACTCATCGGAGCTCAAGGAGAAGAAAGAGACCGGCGGTGTCGAAAATGGTTGCCGGAATCGTCGTGATCGACGGTGGTTCAACTTTCGGCTTCTCCAGCCAAAAATGGCTTCCAGGCGCCGGAATCAGTTGCTACAGGCGGCGAAAGAGGCTGGGGAAGGTGGTGGCACACCAGACGACACACCAACTGTGAGAAATCGACAGTTGCAGGCGGTGGTTGGTGATCGGACGCAATCGGGGAAGAAGGAGGAGAAATCGGGGCTAAATGGTAATTTTTCAAAAGTTTTGGTTTTTAACTTATAATATATATATATATATATATATATATATATATATATATATATATATATATATATATATATATATATATATATATATATATATATATATATATATATATATATATATATATATATATACACACACGTTATACTATATATTAAAATAATATTAAATTACACACATTAAATATACACCACACACATATAATTTAATATTTTAATAATTTATACTAAATAAAAATAATTAAATAACAATAAAACTAATAAATAATTAATAAAATATTAGGGTAATATTAAACCCTAATTAAATAAATAAGTACACATAGGCTTTATTTAGTATTTTAAAAATACGTATGAGTTCATGCAAGTCCGAAAATATATTTAAAATAATTAATAATAAATTATTTACGTGAAAATTTTCCCGAAAATGAAAGTATCGGGAAAATTTTACGTAAAGCACTATAAATAATACACAATAATTAAAATAGGTTTTAAATACATATCAACTCGTAAAAATATCATAATATATATATAAAAATTTTTAACACTGCATATCCCGATGCAGTATTAAAATATTTAAAAACACGGGATATTATAGGTACAATCTAAAAAATTTTCAAAAAGTTGGCTACAACCAATTTTAGACAAAATTGCATTGATCACCTTGTTCATTGTCAAATTTCATTTCCCTATTTTTTTTTAATTTTTAATTTGCATGGGATAAGGCAACCATCAAGCTACTAATAGCCTTTTTAATGAAAACATCTCAAATTGCCAGGATAAAAAAAATGCAAATCATGGTACAGTGAGAAGAAGACACAACTAAGAATTTTTGCCAATATGTTTGACTATAGATTTAATGGCCTATAGAAATAAAATTATGAAACAAAAGTAATAGTTAATCACCAAGCCAACAGGCCAACTATTGCAGACAAGGAAAATGGCAATTATATGCTGAGGTCAACTCAACATTTGGACAGCTCTCTATTAGAAGAGTATAAAATTTCATGAACAAATTTAATAATCCAAATTCATTACAATAAAAATAAAATTAATTCATATAATTTAAATTCTATTACAGTATTTTAATTTTAATTTTGCAAGTCCAATGTATCATTGTTGCTAAAGGATCGATGTTTAGTCATATGCAGGAATATTGCTTTCCCCATCTTCAACTCTAACATCTAATTTGATATAATTAACAATGCAAAACTACCATTATCTTGCACCAAATACTTTTCATCCATTGCAGTTCTAGGTTGTGAAATATTTACATGCATTGAAGCAACAATATCATCCTGAAGCATGTTTCTTTTATCGTAATTGCTTGCTTTTCTTTCCTTAACTTCTGATTATAGGATGGCGAAAGACAGGATCCTGTTGCTTCACATGTATGGCAGACATAGGTGTTATAGCACAGTTATTGAATTGTACACAGTTCAAAAGTGAAAAATATGAATTTATAAGCTCAATTTACTAGCTAAACAGAACATGTTTAAATATGACAAAAGATTTAGCATCATTATTCTGATGGGTGACATCTATGTTGCACGGATACTTCAATTAATAAGTATTTTCTCGTATTTATATTTTTATTTTTCTGTATCTGTACTACCTAAATACTTTAATTGTAAAGGCAAACACTTCAATAAAGTTGCTTCCCTATATTTGTATTCCCCTTTTTTAGCCTTCTCCATGCAACACTTGGCATTGACAAAAAGTATACTCTAAGCTTTAGAGTAGCTATTTTAAATTTTTTGTTCACAACATTGAGTTCAAAATATAGAAGCCCCTTAAACTGAAAACATATTCAAAGGAAAAAAAACCGGCTGTGTGCATTTCACCTATAAGTTATATATCAATATTAGAGCCTTCAAATCAAAAACAACATAGGCAATCATGAAGAAAATGACAGTTCTAGGATAATTAAATTCAAATAAACTCTTGCAAATGATGTGCTCCAAACAAGTTCTATATAAAAACAACAAAATGGAGGTAGAGAATGAGATTTTTAGTTCCTAAGTCATTGAGTTTGCCAATCTTGCCAGGGAGGCAACAAGAGCAAGGAGATCAAGAAATGAAAAGAGAAGACGTTCTTCCCATGACATTTTCTGAAAATATTTTTAATGGAGCTATAATTTATTATCAATAAAAAAATTTTAAAAAAAGGAGAGATGGTATCTGGCTTTTCAGAAAATTTTAATTCATAAAATTTATTGAAATATTATTTTTTTGGCATTTCATAATTAGAGTTCTTATAATTTTGAATTTAGAAAACACTTACTAGTTTTTAATTAATGGTCTAAATAAATTCTACGACTATTGTACTTAATGACATGGTATTATCATAACACTATAAAATTAAATCTGTTTAATAGAATACGGTGGAAGATTTTAATCCAAATTGATAATTATATGCGGAGAAGAAAGAATAAAGAGACAAAACTTAAAAAAGAAATAAAATATGCTTCTACAAGTAGTAGTAATGTTTGTCGGGAGCAGAAAGTTGGAAACGGAAAAGACCTAGAAAAAATAAGAGGCTTTTAAATAGGTCTTTATAAGAAGAAGAACAAGAAAAGGGTTTTTTTTTTTTTCCCTTTTTGTATCTCTATGTAATATATTAGAGATAGCTTGATTAATTTCATGTACTTCACAAATCTCAGATCCATGTTTATTATAATTATAATTACATAACATATGATATTTGTTGTGTGTCATCAATCAACACTTATACCTGTAAAATATTGGTAACATGAAACATGGATATTATTATTATTATAACATGAAACATGGCCGAAAGACATGCATGATATGTTTATTGATTTATTTTTTGATTTTTTATATATTTTTAGTTTATTTTCTGCATATAAAATAATCTCCTATACTTTTATTTAGCTCTTTATATTTTTATTATATTTGATTGAATATATTATTATTATTATTATTATTATTATTATTATTATTATTATTATTATTATTATTATTATTATAAATTACCCCATGACTACTATATTACTATCATCATTATTATAAATATACAAAAAGTATTCTAAATTGAGAAAAATATGTATATACAGAATTTTAATGTATTCGATTTAATGAAAAATGCAGTGACAATTTTATTTTTAAAATTTTTTAAATGATTGGAATACAAATTCTGAAATATTTTTTGTTTATCAACAAAATTAAAAAAAAATAGTCTAATGATACTACTGGAACTTTAACTACTTTATTTATAGCATTTGATAATTTCGGATTTATTTTGGTAAATTTATTAAAAATAAAGAGAAAATAAAAATAAAAACATGGAAAGAAAAAATAAAAAAAAAAGATTGTACTACAGCATAGAATGTCAAAAAAATCATTAAATAAAATTTCATAAATTAGTTGCTGCTCCACTAATGAAAAAGAGGACAAAATAAAGAAAAAAACAGAAAAAAAAATAGAAAAAAAAAGGAGAGAAATAAAAATAAAAAAGAAGGGATGGAGGAAAACAATAAAAATAAAAAAGAGAAAAAATAAGGAAAATGGAGAAAAATATTTTAAAAAATGAAAATTAAAAGAAGGAGAGAAAATAAAAAAGTGAAAAGGAAAAGGGAGAAAATGATTTATTTAAAAAAAATTAAAAAATAATGAGAGAAAGAAAAAAATAAAAAGAAAAAGAAAAAATAAAGTAAAAGAAAGAAAGATGTATGCTTGTAATTAAAAGGAACAAAAGTGGAAAGAAGTTATGTTAGTTTTATAATTAATGAAAAGTAGGAATATTTTAGTTGAAAACATTTAAAAAATGCCTTTTTTGTGTGTGTAAAAATCTCTTTTTTATTAAATTAGTAACTTAAAATGTTTATAAAGGTTATAAACTTAATTTTTTAAGGTTGTTATTCTTTAATATTTTTATAAATAAATAATACTATCATTCTAAGATAATATTAATCATGTCAAAAGAGTATTATGAAGAGAGTTTATTCTATGATACTGATGACGGCGAGGTTGAAGATGTATTAAATGGAGATGAGCCAAAATTTGATGAAGAGGATGAGGGCAATGTTGAATATATTAACTTCATTGACATTAATAAATTTCTTTATTCTTATCTTCCTTTAATTTCTATTTTGAAGGAATTACAAGTTGAAGATAAATTTATGATGTTCTATAGCAAATTTGTTTCTCAATATTTGGGCAAAATTCAAGGGTGAATTTTCTCTACCCTAAAGGGAATGATGCAAAGTAACAAGCCTTGCAATGAGTTTGCAGAACAATGGATAACAAATATAATTTTATTATTATTATTATTATTATTATTATTATTATTATTATTATTATTATTATTATTATTATTAAGATTTGATTTTTATTTTAATTTAGTATTGATTAGAATTTGATTTTCGTATATTATTAGAGTTTTGATTTCCTACCTTAGTTAGAATCATCTTTATTTTATTTCCTAATTAAAATTAGGGTTAGGGTTGGTAGGTTTGTGCCACCGTATAAATATGTAAGCCTTAAGGCTATGTGACACAATTTTTGTTAAATTGATAATCAGATTTTTATTGTTCCAATTTTTGGTCTTCCTTTGTGTGAATCAATGAATATTGATGCCTATATCTTGACATTTGTGCGCAAATTAACAAGTTGTAGAAGATTAATTTTTACTATTCATGTACGAATCAACAGACTTCAATATTTTTCCTTTGTTGTTTTTCGGTATTTGTGCGCAAATCAATGACTTGCAACATTTATCCCATTTGTTCTTTTATTTTATTTTATTTTTATTCTTATTTCTTTAAACTTTCGCTACATCAATTATAGTAAAAAATCTTCCTACATAACAGAAGGGTTATAAGCCTCTTATTTGAGGAAAAAGATAGTAATCTATGGCTTAAATAAAGGAGTTAAATGAGGGGCATCAAATTTCCCATTAAGAAAAGAATCAAAGGGAATTATAATAGGAATAATGAGTGATTCTCTTATAAAGAGAATGGAGGGAGTCATTATTACAAATCTTAAGAGGTATCATACGGGAGAAAAGAGGATAAGGAAAGTGAGGTCCCAGGCCCATTCACGAGCCCATATACTATGAAAGTGGTATGTTTAAAAAATGAGGCCTCGAGTCCAAGCTCGCTAAGAGTAATAAGTGTCATTTGTTAGAATTATCATGAGCTAGGTACACCGTACCAAAACTTGAACATCGACCTCCAATCAAATGAGTCATCGCTATTAATAAATCTAAAAAAAGCAAATAAAAAACTTTTCACATGAAATCCATCAAGAAAAAAAAACTAATAAAAGTGAAAACTTGATACCATGACCATCAATAGTTAGGTCTTAAATTAATAAGATATGGGTTTGAAATATACTTAGTGATTAGCTTTAATCTGGGTACTTTCCTCATAAAAGAGACGTTACTTAGCTTTTTGGCATTATTCTACTTCTTATGGAAGAAGATATCCTTAGGAGCAGGGTGCAGCATGAACTTGGCTTGTAAAGTCATAAAAAATGCAAGCTTGACTGAAAAAAAGATATCAAATAAAAGCTTTAAAACCTTTTTTATGTTGTTCTCTAACACAAAATGCTTTACTTTAAACAATTTGTAGTTTTCATTCGGGGTAAAAGTTTTAGTAGTATGACACATTACTTTTTAAGGCAATGTTTACTACTACTATTACTATTTCTTCTTTTTATTATTATATATGTTTTATATAAAACTTGAACATCATCCACCAATCAAATGAGCCATCGCCATTAACAAATCTAAAAAGAGCAAATAAAAAATTTTTCACATGAAATTCATCAAGAAAAAATCAATAAAAGTGAAAACTTAATACTAAGACCATCAATAGTTGGGTCTCAAACAGATAAAATTTAGGTTTAAAATATACTTCGTGGTTAGCTTTAAAATGGGTACTTTCCTCAAAAAGGAGATGTGGCTTGGCTTTTTTGGCTTTATCCTACTTCTTGTGGAAGAAGATATCCTTAAGAACAAGGTGTATCATGAACTTGGCCCGTGGAGTCATAGAAGGCACAAGCCTGACTGAAAAAATATATCCAATACAAACTTTAAGAAATTTTTTATATTGTTCTCTAACATAAAATGCTTTACTCTAGGTTTCTTTTTTATAAACAATTTATTATTTTTGTTTTTATTTTATAAACAATTTGTAGTTTTCGTTTAGGTAAAAAGTTTAGTAATAGGACACATTACTTTTTAAGGAAATGTTTACTACTACTATTGCTTTTTCTTTTTATTATTGTTATACATAAAAATTGAACATTACCCACCAATCAAATGAGCCATCACCATTAACAAATACAAAAAGAGTAAATAAAAAACTTTTCATATGAAATTCATAAAAAAAAATAATAAAAAGTGAAAACTTGATACCATGACCATCAATAGTTGGTCTCAAAATAATAGGATCTAGGTTCATAATATACTTCGTGGTTAGCTTCAAGCAGGTACCTTCCTCATAAAGGAGACATTGTTTGGTTTTTTGGCGTTATCCTACTTCTTGTGGAAGAATATATCCTCAGGAGTAAGGTGTAGTATGAACCTGGCCTGTGGAGTTATAGAAGGCCTAAGTCTAACTAAAAAAATGATATCCAATAAAAACTTTGAAAACTTTTTTATATTGTTTTATAACACAAAATGCTTTACTCTAGGGTTCTCTTTTACAAATAATTTGTTGTTTCAGTTACTATTTTAAATAATTTGTAGTTTCCATTCATGGTAAAAGGTTTAGTAGTATGACATATTACTTTTTAAGGCAATGTTTACTACTACTTTTGCCTTTTCTTCTTACTATTGTTGTATATGTTATATATACAACTTGAACATCAGCCACTAATAAAATAAGCTATCACCATTAACAAATTTAAAAAGAGCAAATAAAAAACTTTTCACATGAAATTCATCAAGAAAAAAAAACCAATAAAAGTGAAAACTTAATACCATGACCATCAACAGTTAGGTCTCGAACTAATAGGATATGGGCTTATAATATACTTAATGGTTAGCTTCAAGTTGGTTACTTTCCTCATAAATGAGACATTGCTTGGCTTTTTGGCATTATCCTACTTTTTATAGAAGAATATATCCTTAAGAGTAAGGTTTAGCATGAACTTAGCCCGTGAAGTCTTAAAAGGTGCAAGCCTGACTGAAAAAAAGGATATCCAATAAAAGCTTTAAAAACTTTTTCATGTTATTCTCTAACACAAAATGCTTTACTCTGAGTTTCTATTTTAAAAACAATTTTTAAGAAAGAAAAATTTCTCAAGAGTAAGGGACTCCAACAAGAAGTTTAAAGGAAATGGTAAAAAGATAACCAAAGAAGTTACTTGCTATGAATGTAAGAAATCGGGACATATCTAAAATGAGTGCCCTAAACTTAAACTCAAGAATAAAGGAGCAAAAGATAAGAAGAAAGCCTTCAAAGCTACTTAGGGTGACTCCTCGAAATTTAAAGAGGAAGAGGAACAACAAGAAGTGACCAATCTTTGCTTTATGGCTCTTAAAGATGAAAAAGAGGTACCATCTACTTTTAACTCTTCTTGTGATGAATTTTATGCTTATGATGAAAATGATGATGATGATGATGATGATGTTGAGAGCTCTATTGTGAGCAAACTCTTTCTTAAGTGTAAAAACTTACTTTCCAGAAAGAAACATTATAAGTATGAGTTAAAAAGTTTAACCAAGGAATTTGAGAAGTTAAAAATTGAATTTTATAGTATTATTAAATCAAATGATAAACTTGCTAGTGATTTAAAATCTTCTAATTCCTTAGAAGAGCAACTTAAGAAAATAAGTGATGAAAATCATAAACTTTCTAATGAGGTAGTTGAGCTAAAAAATTTCATATCAAAATTCCAAAAAGGAAAAGAGAGTTTAGATAATTTACTTAACTTTCAAAAATTTCATGGAAATACTCATGAAATTAGATATGCTAATTGAATGTCATCATCTTCATCATCATCACATATTAAATTTATTAAAGCATCATGCAATTCTATTCATTCTACCTCTTAATCGATTGAGGCTTAAGCTTTCAAAGCTAAAAGATCTCATGTGTTAAATAATAAGGGAAAGTCTCATAAGACTCATCCTTTATTGACATAAAGAGGTAAGGCTCAAAGTAGAACACCTTAACCTAAGCATGCTTATATGTACTCTAGACATAATCATATTAGGCATGCTACACAATATAATGCACATAAACACACTTCATAAACCTACCAAAATACATATTGTCATTGTCAATGTATGTCTCAAAAAAGTTATAAAAAGCACACACCAATAAAATATGAAAGACATACTTCTCACACTAAGAAAGTATATCATCCTAGGAGAAATAAATTTAAAAATGTCATATATTCATATTGCATAATCAAATGACATACCAATAATGTGTGCTTCTATAGAAGATTACACATGAGTTTACTTCTTTTGGATTATCTTAAGACTAACCAACTTAGACCAAGAAAGGTTTGGGTTCAAAAGAACACTTAAATTGTTTTGTGTAAGTGTGCTTGAAATCCATAAGAACGAAAAGCAAGTGGTATCTTAATAGTGGATGCTCAAGGCATATGACGAGAGACAATGAGCAATTTAATAAGCTTGATGCAAAGGATGGATGACATATCACATTTAGAGACAATGCCAAAGGGAAGATAGTCGGCAATCCTCAATCCTTATCTATACATCATGTGTTGCTTGTTAATGGTCTTAAACATAATTTACTTAGTATAAGTCAATTATGTGATATAAGAAATAAGGTGACTTTCTATCGTAAAAATTACTTTGTTAGTAGTCTTGATGAAGACAAAGTAATTTTAAGTGGTGAAAGAATATATAATATTTATGTTATTGATTTAAACAAAATTAATAACAAAGACATCAAATGCTTAATGTCTATTTCCCATGACACATGGACATGGCATTGAAGGTTAGGACATGCAAATTTTGAGCTTTTGAATGATCTTTGTAAACTTAAACTTGTGATTGGCTTACCCAAGCTTGAATTCACTAAAGATAAACCATGTGATGCTTGTCAAAAAGGAAAACAATCCAAGTCCTCATTTAAGCTAAAAAATTTAGTGTCTAGCACTAGGCCACTTAAACGTTTACATATGAATTTGTTTGGACTAACTAGATGTCACGACCCAAAATAGGGGCCATGACTGGCGCTAGGGAACGTGAATTCTTTCGAATCCGGAACCCGTAGCAAGCCTAAAAATAAAATAAAACATGCAATAATAACAATAACAGTAATATATATGCAGCGGAAATAAAAATCATAAATATAATAATAACATTCTCATCACTGGATTTAAATCAAATCTCATCTCATATATATAAATCTTTCAGTATAAATCCAGTTTCAATATAATACATCTCTTTAAATAAAATACATGAAATCCCACACTTTAATTCACAACTACTGCAGTGTCTAGATTATAAAAATAAGACTCAAGTAAATAGTTTACACAAAGAAGCCGGGGCGGAAGAAATCCGGCGTATCGACCTGCTACTGAGGTCTGAAGAAGTTGACTCTCCTGAAAAATAGTCAACGGAGGGGAGTCAGACCTCACTAAGTGAATTACTATAATATATATACATACACACTAAGTGACAATGCATACAATCAATAGTATATATATAATATGTATATATACAGGCAAATACACACAGATGCAATAAAAATCATTTTATATGTTTTTATTAAAAATCATCTTTTATGAAGGATCACATAGAACCCTAGAATATCGTAACCTCAAAAATAGTCTTAGACAACACTCTAGCCATACAGGCTCACTGAATCCAAATATATCCACTTAATCCATTTAGACAGTAGACTGGCCCCGAGACATTAAGTCAACCGAGCTCCAGCAGTCTAACTGCCAGTGTGATTGGCCCCGAGATACTTGGTCAACCGAGCTCCAGCAATCACACCCAAAACACATCTTACACATCAATAATCACACTCAATCAATATCCACCAATAAGTTAGTATTATAGCCTAAATATTATAGGCGTACCGATACGTACTCGGTCCTAGTGCTGCCCACTAGGTAGCACGTTCTATCGATATCCTTCATTAATAATATAAATCATTCATTCACAAAAATAAATGATGCATGAAGTTCAATAAAATAACAACATAAACCATATATATACTAGAAATATACCAAAAATAAACCAGGTATATTTCGAGTATATATATACGACAAATAAATCCAATCAAATCATGAATTAAACTAGAAATATATTTAAAAATATTTTTAAATATAATTTATTAACAAAACATGTATATAATTTATTATATACCAAAAATAAACCAAAATAAACTAACTATAAACTTAAGAAATAATCAAATTATTTATGCATATTTAATCAACATAAAACATGTATTTCTAAATCATGCATCCTAAGCATATATATATAGTATAGTAACTCACCTAGTGCGCTCCACGAGACAGGTCCGACGGGCCTGGTCCACTAGCCCTCAGTCTCGGCGCAACTAAACAAACAAATAATGACAGACATTAGAATAAACCTAACAGAAATCCTAGAATTTGATCTAGAGTATTAAACATAGAATTGAGATTAGGGTTCGACCGGATATCACGTTTTATGAGAATTCTACCGAAAATCCGACAGAACCTCCCCTGTAAAATGGACATCTCTCTACTCAAAAGAGTAGAGCCGACCCTGCAAGGAAATACACTTCGAAAAACTACACAAAGCACAATCAAAATCCCACGATCGGACTCCAAACTACAGTCCACCTACTGGGATCCACAAACACAGAATAATTCTGATAATACCAAAAATACCCTTATAACATAGAAATACATTTTATAGGTAGAAATTACATAATTAACCTTTAAACACTATAAAAACCAATAAAAACTCATTTTATCAGTAAAACTGTATATTATATATATAATTGAAAATAATTCACGAAAAATAGTTTTAATTAGTTAAAAATACTAAAAAATTTGTAGAAATCATTTTTATACCTTAAATAACTATTAAAACCAATTAAATTACATTTTTATCCAATTTTGTGTAAAATTATCAAAATACCCCTATATATATAAATATACTAAAATTACTTCAAAAATTCACCAAAAATTATACAATTATCCAAAATTAATTTTCTTCTCAACATATTTATCAATAATATTAATAATTAAACTCAATTAACCAATTAAATTCAATTAAAAACACAATTAACCTAATTTCCCAAATTTACATAAACTTCAATAATTCAAAATAAATACATAGAAATTCATAAAAATTCCAAATAAATTCCTATAATTCATTTCAACACCTAATTTAACCATAAAACACAATTTCATAATTTAAATAATTAATTTCCGAAAATTAGAAAATAATATTAAATATTCAAAAATACCTAAAAATCCAAACAATCTCCAAAAATTCCACAAAAATTCACACATGTAGATTAAGCTACTAGGATCAACATTTGTGAATGGAGTTTTCATGAATCAATCAATTCAAAGCTCAAAAAAAATCAAAAACCCTAAAGTAACCGAAATTGAAAATTCGAAACCTAAGTAATTCTAGACCATTTAAACTCAAACCAAAGCTAGAATCACACTCACCGGAGCTCAAGGAGAAGAAAGAGACTGGCGGTGTCGAAAATGGTGGTCGAAATCAGCGTGATCGACGGTGGCTTCTCCGGCCAAAACCGACTTTCAAGCGCCGGAAACGGCTACCACAGGCGGTGGAAGAGGCTGGGGAAGGTGGTGGCACACCGGACGGCACACCAACGGTGAGGAAACGGCGTGATAGGCGTCCGGACGGCGAAGGGAAGCAAATCGGGGAAGAAGGAGGCTCGGGGGCAAAATGGTAATTTTCTAAAGTTTTGGTTTTTTGATATATTATATGTATATATATATAGATTATACTATATATTAAAATAATATTAAATCACACACATTAAATATACACCACACACATAAAATTTAATATTTTAATAATTTATACTAAATAAAAATAATTAAATAACAATAAAACAAATAAATAATTAATATAATATTAGGGTAATACTAAACCCTAATTAAATAAATAATTATATGTATACACGGTGTTTAATATTTTAAAAATATGTATGAGTTCATGCAAGTCCGAAAATATATTTGAAATAATTAATAATAAATTATTTACGTGAAAATTTTCCCGAAAATGCAAGTCCCGGGAAAATTTTACGTAAAGCACTATAAATAAGACACAGTAATTAAAATAGGTTTTTAAATACATATCAACTCATGAAAATATATCATAATATATATATAAAAATTATTAACACTGTATATCCCGGTACAGTGTAAAAATATTTTAAAAACACGGGATATTACAGTCTTCCCCCCTTACAAGAATTCGTCCCCGAATTCTAAAAAAACAAGATCAAGAAGGAAAGAGATACGGGTAAGAAGCTTGCATCTCAACTTCAGTCTCCCACGTATGCTCCTCGACTCTATTGCTACGCCACAAAACCTTGACCATCGGAATCTGTTTCGAATGCAACTGTCGAACTTGAAAATCAACGATCGCCACAGGTTCTTCCACAAACGTCAAATCTTCACTCACTTCCACATTGTCAGGTTGCAACACGTGTGAAGGGTCTGAGATATACTTCCTCAACATCCAGATATGAAATACTGGATGCACCTGTGACATACTCGGAGGCAAATCCAACCGATATGCAACAGTGCCAACTCTCTCCAGAATCTCAAACGGTCCAATATATCTCGGTGCTAACTTACCCTTCCTACCAAATCTCATCACACCCTTCATCGGAGATACTTTCAAAAAAATAAAATCTCCAACCTGAAACTCCACATCTCTGCGCCTAGGATCCGCATAACTCTTCTGTCTACTAACTGCGGTCTCTAATCTGCGCTTGATCACGGCGACTTTCTCTGCAGCATCCTGAATCATCTCAGGTCCAGTCAAAGCTCTCTCAACAATCTCATCCCAACTCAAAGGGGATCTACACTTCCTTCCATACAACGCCTCATACGGTGCCATGCTAATATTGCTATGGTAGCTGTTATTATATGCAAACTCAACAAGTGACAAATGATCATCCCAGTTACCTCCCAAATCCAGGACACACATCCTCAACATATGATCCAGTGTCTGGATCATCCTCTCAGACTGACCATCTGTCTGAGGATGAAAAGCAGTACTGAAATCTAACCTAGTGCCCATCGCTTCCTGCAACTTCTGCCAAAAATGAGAAGTAAATACCGAACCTCTATCTGACACAATGGACACAGGTACTCCATGAAGGCACACAATATGCTTCATATACAACTTCGCCAATCTAGCAACTGAATATGTGGCTTTTACAGGCAAAAAATGTGCAAACTTCGTCAACCTGTCTACGATCACCCAGATGGAGTTGTATCCATCCTTCGAACGAGGTAAACCGACCACAAAATCCATAGCTATCCTTTCCCACTTCCACTCGGGAATAGGAAGAGGCTAAAGCTTCCCAGAAGGCTTCTGATGTTTGGCTTTCACTTGTTGACACGTCAAACACTTTGCAACATAATCAGTGACATCTTTCTTCAATCCATCCCACCAGTATAGATCTCTGATACTGTGGTACATCTTAGTAATGCCCGGATGAACGCTGTAAGCTGTAGAATGTGCTTCCTCTAAAATCTCCTCTCTCAAATCATCTACATCAGGAACACACAATCTACCACTGATCCACAACACACCATCATCATCGAGTGTGAAATCAGTGAACTTCCCTGCTCTGACATTCTCTGCAAGCTCTTCTAGAATAGGATCTCGGCTCTGAGCTGCTTTAATCCTATCCCTCATTACAGATCGCACTTTAAATTGAGCTAGCAGTCCACCTGATCTACTGATCTTCATCATCAGACCTTGATCCACCAACAAATGCAACTCCTGGATCAATGGTCTCCTCTCAACACCGATGTGAGCAAGACTACCTGAGGACTTCCTACTCAAGGCATCTGCTACAACATTAGCTTTACCCGGATGATATAAGATCTCGCAATCATAATCCTTTAACAATTCCAACCATCTCCTCTGCCTCAGATTCAAATCTCGCTGCTGAAAAATGTACTTAAGGCTCTTGTGATCAGTAAATATCTTACAAGTCACCCCGTACAAATAATGTCTCCAAATCTTCAAAGCAAAGATTACTGCAGCCATCTCAAGATCATGTGTGGGATAGTTCTGCTCATGCTTCTTCAACTGCCTCGAAGCATAGGCTATCACCCTTCCATTCTGCATCAACACACAACCAAGACCAATTCTAGAGGCATTACAGTAAACTGTGAACTTATCCACACTATTAGGCAAAGCTAATACTGGCGCTGTGGTCAACTTCTCCTTCAACAATTGAAAACTATTCTCATAAGCTTCTGACCACTCGAATCTAACATTCTTCTGAGTCAAGCGAGTCATAGGGGTTGCTATCCTGGAAAAATCCTGCATAAACCGCCTATAATACCCGGTTAAACCCAGAAAACTTCGAATCTCAATGATAGAAGTAGGTCTAGGCCATTCAGATATTGCCTTAATCTTCTGTGGATCAACCTGAATACCTTCTTTAGACACCACGTGTCCAAGAAAAGAAACACTCTCCATCCAGAAATCACACTTAGAGAATTTAGCATAAAGCTGATGATCTCTGAGTGTCTGTAGTACAATCCTCAAGTGATATACATGCTCTTCTATACTCCTAGAATATACTAGTATATCATCAATGAAGACTACTACAAACTGATCCACATACGGTCTGAATACCCTGTTCATCAGGTCCATAAAAGCTGTTGGTGCATTAGTCAAACCAAAAGACATCACCAGAAACTCATAATGGCCATATCTAGTGCGGAATACTGTCTTAGGAATATCAGCTTCACTGATACGCAGCTGATAATAACCCGACCTCAAGTCAATCTTAGAAAAGAACTATGCATCCTATAGCTGATCAAACAAATCATCTATCCTCGGGAGAGGATACTTGTTCTTCACTGTCACCTTATTCAGCTCTCTGTAGTCAATGCACAGTCTTAGGGTACCATCCTTCTTCTTCACAAACAAGACTGGTGCACCCCAAGGAGAAACACTAGGTCTGATGAAACCTTTATCCAACAACTCTTTCAACTCTACAGGAGCCATACGATAGGGCGGCATAGATATAGGAGTAGTACCTGGAACCACATCTATACAGAACTCAATCTCTCTATGAGGTGGTAAACCTGGCAACTCCTCGGGAAAAACATCAGGAAACTCATAAGCAACAGGAACATCTGTGAGTGATAACTTCTCCACTGAAGTATCCCTGACCAATGCCAAATATCCCTGACATCCTTTCTTCAACAATTTCCTAGCCGTAATAGTAGAAATAAGATTCTGAGGTGCTGAACTCCTATCACCAATAAACTTAAATTCTACTTCATTAGGAATTCTAAACGTCACCTCTTTATTCCTGCAATCTACCACGACATAGTGCTGAGATAACCAATCCATTCCCAAAATAACATCAAACTCCATCACATCCAACAGGATCAAATCAGCGGGTAATTCTCTATCTCCCACGAGAACTGGACAACCAGAAAGAACAATATTGACGTCCAAGGAATCACTCAGAGGAGTGGCAACAGACAAAGGAAAAGCCATCCTCGAAGCTTGCCAATAAGATTTAGAAGCAAAAACAGGAGAAACAAACGAATGCGTGGCACCCGGATCAAACAAAACCCAAGCATCCAGGTAACAAACAGAAACAATACCTGCCACGACTGCATTAGATGCCTGAGCATCCTGCTGAGTAAGATGGAAAACTCTGGCCTGACCTCGACCTCCCTGCTGACTGGTAGAAGCCTGGCCAACACCTCTGGCGCCTCCTCTAGTACCTCTACCATGACTCTGCTGTGGAAAAAACTGAGTGGAACTCTGATGCTAAGCTGGTGGTAACTGAAATGGCACGGGTGCAGCACTAGCAATCGACTGCTGTGGGAATCGCGGAATATGCTGTTGCTGATACTCGGAATAAGGACACGATCTGGCAAAATGTCCTATCTGCCCGCATCTGAAGCATGTCAGTGGTGTCAGATAACACAATCCCTGATGGACTCTACCACAAGTTTGACAAACGTTGGCCGTTGATCCAGAACTACGACCACTGCTGCTGCTCGAAGCACCTGACCTAAATCTGAACGATCTACGCTGACCTCCACGGCCATGTCTACTGCTCTGATGCACTCGCTGCTGCTATCTCTGACTCTGCTGAGTCGAACCTCGCTGCTGACTACTCGAACCAACATGAAAACTAGAGTACGGAGTAGCCTGCAATCCACTCGACTGAACTCCTAGCTGGTAATAATCAGGTATCGCTCCCTGCCTAACTAGTCTCAACTCAATCTCCTTAGCCAACTCAATCACAGACTCGAGAGTAAGGCCTGTTGTAAGCATACCAGCAAAAACTGAACCCAAACCAGTGACATATATAGTAACCGTAAAATACTGATCTCGCATTAGATCCTCAACATATCTACCCAGATAAAGAAACTCGCGGGTATACTCCTCTACTGATCGATCTCCATGAGAAATATTGGTCAAACGGAGACGATAGCTCAAACGAAGAGGCTCTGGACAAAATCTCCTCATAAATCGCTCTCGAAACTGAGCCCACGTCATCGTCATCATGTAAGGCTGAATCATTTGAATGAACAAATCTAGAGCTGGTCCCTCGATAGATAACTCAACGATCATGATCCGCTGGTACTCGGTGTGAGCAGTCCGAGTCCTAGTCTCAATCGCATGCAGAAAATCTAACGGATCAGAAGTACCATCGAAAGCAATCCTACCAACTCGGGCATAGAACAAAGCTGCCTTAAGGTCAGACATACCCTGCTGATAGGCAGGCTGAACAACTGGAGGAATAGGAACACCAAACTCAGGCTCAACAGGCTCCTTGTCCTGTAACTCTCTCTGCCTATGGCGACCTGTCGCTCCTCGAGGTCTACCTCTACCACGACCTCTACGTCTAACTGGCTGCTCAAGAGGTAAAACCTCGTCCTGAAAAGACTCATCATCCTCGGCCTCAACGACCGGTGGAGCGACATGCGCTCGCCTCCTCATACTAAAAAGACAAACGGAAAGATTCAAGCAAAATAGACAACGGAGGAATAACGCAGAAAACTACAGCAAGGAATACTTATCAAGACATACTCGAACCTAATTCACTGCAGTAGTTCAACAGAAAACACAACTTTAAAACTAGGGCCACAACTCACACAACTAAGCCCTGACACAGAACTCCGCTCTGATACCAACTTGGTCACGACCCAAAACAGGGGCCATGACTGGCACTAGGGAACGGGAATTCTTTCGAATCCGGAACCCGTAGCAAGCCTAAAAATAAAATAAAACATGCAATAATAACAATAACAGTAACATATATGCAGCGGAAATAAAAATCATAAATATAATAATAACATTCTCATCACTGGATTTAAATCAAATCTCATCTCATATATATAAATCTTTCAGTATAAATCCAGTTTTAATATAATACATCTCTTTTAATAAAATACATGAAATCCCACACTTTAATTCATAACTACTGCAGTGTCTAGATTATAAAAATAAGACTCAAGTAAATAGTTTACACAAAGAAGCCGGGGTAGAAGAAATCCGGCGTATCGACCTGCTACTGAGGTCTGAAGAAGTTGACTCTCCTGAAAAATAGTCAACGGAGGGGAGTCAGACCTCACTGAGTGAATTACTATAATATATATACATACACACTAAGTGACAATGCATACAATCAATAGTATATATATAATATGTATATATACAGGCAAATACACACAGATGCAATAAAAATCATTTTATATGTTTTTATTAAAAATCATCTTTTATGAGGGATCACATAGAACCCTAGAATATCGCAACCTCGAAAACAGTGTTAGACAACACTCTAGCCATACAGGCTCACTGAATCCAAATATATCCACTTAATCCATTTAGACAGTAGACTAGCCCCGAGACACTAAGTCAACCGAGCTCCAGCAGTCTAACTGCCAGTGTGATTGGCCCCGAGACACTTAGTCAACCGAGCTCCAGCAATCACACCCAAAACACATCTCACACATCAATAATCACATTCAATCAATATCCACCAATAAGTTAGTATTATAGCCTAAATATTATAGGCATACCGGTACGTACTCGGTCCTAGTACTGCCCACTAGGTAGCACGTTCTATCGATATCCTTCATTAATAATATAAATCATTCATTCACAAAAATAAATGATGCATGAAGTTCAATAAAATAACAACATAAACCATATATATACTAGAAATATACCAAAAATAAACCAGGTATATTTCGAGTATATATATACGTCAAATAAATCCAATCAAATCATAAATTAAATTAGAAATATATTTAAAAACATTTTAAATATAATTTATTAACAAAACATGTATATAATTTATTATATACCAAAAATAAACCAAAATAAACTAAATATAAACTTAAGAAATAATCAAATTATTTATGCATATTTAATCAACATAAAACATGTATTTCTAAATCATGCATCCTAAGCATATATATATAGTATAGTAACTCACCTAGTGCGCTCCATGAGACGGGTCCGATGGGCCTGGTCCACTAGCCCTCGGTCTTGGCGCAACTAAACAAATAAATAACGACAGACATTAGAATAAACCTAATAGAAATCCTAGAATTCGATCTAGAGTATTAAACATAGAATTGAGATTAGGGTTCGACCGGATATCATGTTTTACGAGAATTCTATCGAAAATCCGACAGAACCTCCCCTATAAAACGGACATCTCTCTACTCAAAAGAGTAGAGCCGACCCTGCAAGGAAATACACTTCGAAAAACTACACAAAGCACAATCAAAATCCCACGGTCGGACTCCAAACTACAGTCCACCGACCGGGGTCCACAAACACAGAATAATTCTGATAATACCAAAAATACCCTTATAACATAGAAATACATTTTATAGGTAGAAATTACATAATTAACCTTTAAACACTATAAAAATCGATAAAAACTCATTTTATTAGTACAACCGTATATTATATATATAATTGAAAATAATTCACGAAAAATAGTTTTAATTAGTTAAAAATACTAAAAAATTTGTAGAAATCATTTTTATACCTTAAATAACTATTAAAACCAATTAAATTACATTTTTATCCAATTTTGTGTAAAATTATCAAAATACCCCTATATATATAAATATACTAAAATTACTTCAAAAATTCACCAAAAATTATACAATTATCCAAAATTAATTTTCTCAAAATATTTATCAATAATATTAATAATTAAACTCAATTAACCAATTAAATTCAATTAAAAACACAATTAACCTAATTTCCCAAATTTACATAAACTTCAATAATTCAAAATAAATACATAAAAATTCATAAAAATTCCAAATAAATTCCTATAATTCATTTCAACACCTAATTTAACCATAAAACACAATTTCATAATTTAAATAATTAATTTCCGAAAATTAGAAAATAATATTAAATATTCAAAAATACCCAAAAATCTCCAAAAATTCCACAAAAGTTCACACATGTAGATTAAGCTACTAGGATCAACATTTGTGAATGGAGTTTTCATGAATCAATCAATTCAAAGCTCAAAAAAATTGAACACCCTAAAGTAATCGAAATTGAAAATTCGAAACCTAAGCAATTCTAGACCATTTAAGCTCAAACCAAAGCTAGAATCACACTCACCGGAGCTCAAGGAGAAGAAAGAGACCGGCGGTGTAAAAAATGGTGGCCGGAATCGGCGTGATCGACAGTGGCCAAAGTTTCGGCTTCTCCGGCCAAAACCGACTTCCAGGCATCGGAAATGGCTACCACAGGCGGCGAAAGAGGCTGGGGAAGGTGGTGGCACACTGGACGGCACACCAACGGTAAGGAAACAGCGTGACAGGCGTCCGGACGGCGAAGGGAAGCAAATCGGGGAAGAAGGAGGCTCGGGGGCAAAATGGTAGTTTTCCAAAGTTTTGGTTTTTTGATATATTATATGTATATATATATAGATTATACTATATATTAAAATAATATTAAATCACACACATTAAATATACACCACACACATAAAATTTAATATTTTAATAATTTATACTAAATAAAAATAATTAAATAACAATAAAACAAATAAATAATTAATATAATATTAGGGTAATACTAAACCCTAATTAAATAAATAATTATATGTATACACGGTGTTTAATATTTTAAAAATATGTATGAGTTCATGTAAGTCCGAAAATATATTTGAAATAATTAATAATAAATTATTTACGTGAAAATTTCCCCGAAAATGCAAGTCCCGGGAAAATTTTACGTAAAGCACTGTAAATAAGACACAGTAATTAAAATAGGTTTTTAAATACATATCAATTCATGAAAATATATCATAATATATATACAAAAATTATTAACACTGTATATCCCGGTACAGTGTAAAAATATTTTAAAAACACGGGATATTACACTAGAGTTCCTAGTCTTGGTAAAATGCACTATGCATATGTATTAGTTTGTAATTACTCTAGGTTTACTTGGGTATGTTTTCTTACTCATAAGAATGATGCTTTTAAAGCTTTTGAAAATTTTGCTAAAAAAGTTCATAAAGAAAAAGGATTTTGTATTTCATCCATTAAAAGTGATCATAGAACTAAATTTGAAAATGAATTCTTCAAAACCTTTTGTAATGAAAATGGTATTTCACATACATTTTCATCTCCTAGAACTCCTCAACAAAATAGGATTGTTGAAAGAAAAAATAGAACTCTTATGGAAATGGCTAGACCAATGCTTTATGAGTATAATTTGCCTCTATGCTTTTAGGCGAAAGTCGTTAACACATCTTGTTATATTTCAAATCAAGTTTTCAAAAGATCAATTTTGAATAAAACATCTTATGAGCTATGGAACAATAGAAAACCCAAAATCTCATATCTAAGAGTATTTAGATGCAAGTGCTTTATATTAAACACCAAGGGTAATCTTGGAAAATTTGATTCCAAAGCCAGTGAAGGAATTTTTTAGGCTATTGTATTTCTAGTAAAGCATATAAAGTCTTTAATAAGAGAACCCTAGTAGTTGAAGAGTCAATGCATGTTGTATTCGATAAATCAAACTCACTTGATCCTAGAAAGGATGTTTATAGTACTGATGATCTTGTAGGTGACAATGAGATTATGGATACTCAATAAGAAAATGCTAGTAAGCCCTTGGAACTTGAAGGTTCAAGTAAGAAGGACAATGAAGATATATCTCAACCTACCATGAAGGATGAACTTCCAAAGGATTGGCAATTAAGAAAGCTCATCCACAATACCTCATTATAGGTGACACTACAAAAGAGGTAACTACTAGATCTAAACTTAAGTCTATTGTTAATCTAGCCTTTATTTCTCAAATTAAACCCAAAAATGTTAATGATGCTTTATGTAATGAATTTTAGGTCCTTACTATACAAGAAGAGTTAAATCAATTTGAGAGAAATAAGGTTTAGACCTTGGTTCCTAGACCAAAACATCATCCTATAATAAGCACCAAATGGGTGTTTAGAAATAAGATGAATGAACAAGGTGTTATAACTAAGAACAAAACTAGACTACTAGCTAAAGGTTATAATCAAGAACAAGGCATTGATTATGATGAAACATTTACCCTTGTTGTAAGGTTAAAATCTATTAGAATACTACTTGCATTTACATCATTCATGGATTTTAAACTTCATCAAATGGATATTAAAAGTGCATTTCTAAATTGTTTTATTGAATAGGAGGTATATGTTAAGCAACCTTCGGGTTTTGAAAATTTTTATTCTCCAAATCATGTCTTTAAATTGTCAAAAGTATTGTATAAATTGAAATAAGATCTAAGAGCTTGGTATGAACAATTGAGCAACTTTCTATTAGAAAAAGGTTTCTCTAAAGGAAAAGTTAAGGCAGCTCTCTTTATAAAGAAATCTGAGCATGATTTATTAATTATTCAAATATATATTGATGATATTATTTTCGATGCTATTAACTAGTGCTTGTGTGAGGAATTCTCCAAATTAATGCAAGGAGAATTTGAGATGAGTATAATGGGAGAACTTAAGTTCTTTCTTGGACTTTAAATTAAGCAATGCAAAGATGGGATTTTCATTAATCAAACCAAATATGCAAGAGACATGCTCAAGAAATTTGGCATGGATGGAGCTAGGATGAGTAAAACTCCAATGAGTACCACAATCAAGCTTAATAATGATGAGAATGGCAAACCTATTGATGAAAAATGATTTAAAAGTATGATTGGATCCCTTCTTTATTTAATTGCTAGTAGACCTGATATTATGTTTGCTACTTGCTTGTGTGCTAGGTTTCAATCTAGTCCTAGAGAGTCTCATTTAAATGCTGTCAAAAGGATTTTTAAATATCTTTATGGAATAATGCATTTAGGACTTTAGTATCCTAGGAGTTCCTCCTTTGGCTTAATTAGCTATTCGGATGTAGACTTTGTCGGTAGCTTACTAGATAGAAAGAGCACTTCTAGAACTTGTCAATTTTTAGGATAGTGTTTAGTTTCTTGGTTTAGCAAAAAAACAAGTTTTGGTTGCCTTATCCACTGCTGAAGCTGAATATATTGCAGCAAGTCTTTGTTGTTCACAAATCTTATGGAAAAAATAATAATTGTTGGACTATAGTATAAAACATTATCACATTTCTATCAAATGTGACAATACAAGTGTTATAAACCTTAGCAAGAATCTCATTCAACATTTTAGAACTAAGCATATAGACATTCGACATCATTTTTTATATGATCATGTTCAAATTGATGATATCTCACTTGATTTTGTTAATATAAATAATCAACTTGCTGATATCTTCATCAAACCTCTCAATCAAAAGAGATTGAATTTCATCAAACATTAACTTGGCATAATTGATGGTTCTAGTTTGTTTTGATTTTATGTTTAAAATCCTATTTTGATGATTGGTTTCATTTAAGTTTTCTTTTTGTTTATTTTTGGTATATAACACTTGTTTACAATTTTATTTTTGTTTTAATACCCTCATTTTTTTAAATCATGTGGTGTTTATTTGAATTACATTAATCATTTGATCGTCTTTATTTTTCAAAAATTTTTTTGTAAAATATTTTTAAAATTTTTTCCTTTCTTCCTATTTTGCAAAATTAATAATTATTTAATGAAACTTTTATTTAAAATTAATTATTTTAATTTTTAGCAAAATATATCCTTCCCTAAATGAGTTTATTTCATGTACTCATTTAATTCTTCTAAAAAATCTTCAATTAATTCAAAATAAATGCAATTAAATTCACAAGGACTTAATTGTAAGATATTTTGGATTTAATTGCAAAAAAATTGTAATTTTTTATTGTTAGGGACTTAGTCCCGCTCGGGATCAAATAATGTCCCAAACGGGACATTATCTTATCAATTCTGTGTTTTTACATAGAACTGATCCCAAACGAATATCTCGATTAGGATATCACTCGGGACATCATGTCCCGATTAGGATGAGAGCATGTCCTAACTAAGATATTGATCTTAACAGCATTAGGATTTCAAATCCTATCAACCTTTTGACTCCCTAATCATAATCAGAAATAATTTTTGAGGTTCCTATTTAATTCAAATTCAATTTTGAACTATTTCCAACCCTAATCTCTTGCCTATAAATACCATTATATTCCTATTAATTTCTTCCTCTATAAATTCTTCCTATATTTTTCTTTTCTCTTATCATGGCTCCTAAGAAACCAAGCAAGGTTCCTTCCTTTTTTTGAGATCCTTCTTCAAAAAAGGATAAACCCAAAATAACACACTCTTTATTCTCATATTCTTCTTAAAATCTCAAGAAGAGAATGTCTCAATTCTAAAAGAGAGCTTTCATTCCCTCAAGATTCATGGATAAACCTACTCTTAAAGCAATTGGTTGTTATGATGAAGTCAAGGATCTTATTCTCAAATGAGGGATATATGATTTTATTTTCTCACCTTATCGTTCTCTCATTATCGAATTTATTTAATCATACACTCTTTGTTCCATTAAATTTGATGATGCTAATCCTTACTTTTCCATAAGATTTAAAATGGGAGCAAGAGATCGCTTTATGACTTATCAAAAGTTTGACACTCTTTTTTATTTTTCGTAAAAAGGACATATTCAAGTTAACCCTCATTGACTTGATTTTTCTTTTTGGGATGAAATTAAAGCTCCTAATGCTCCTCAATTCTCCATCAGACATACTAAAGCCTCACACATCAAATCTAAAGTACTATGGTATGTTCATCGCTTCATTACCTATTCTATTAATGGTATAGCCCTTTCCAATGAAACTATTGCTCTTAATAACCTTTTCATTCTTTATTGGCTTTTTCATGATGAAAAGATTGCTTTGGGAAGATTTTTACAATGGAGAATTTGGCTAACTAGCGATAATAACATCGGTGTAATTTGTATTGGTGGAATTGTTATAAAATTGGCTAAATTCTACAATATTAATCTTAATCATTTACCTTCTACCAAGCCTATACTTTTTTATGCATCCTTCATAAAAAACTCCAAACAATTCACCTTTATTAATGGAGTTTGGGTTTGGAAACATGACCTTAGATCAAGTGAAAATATTAAGGCTATGTTTCAAGAATTGGAAGAGTAAAAAGGCCAAGACATTGGGGAAGAAGAACAAACTCATAATGCTCCTCCAAGGAAAAGGATAAGAAGTGAAGGTACATTGACTCAAGGTATTTAAGTTCAAGAAGATGAACTTTTTTGGTAGGACAAATATTTGAACGCATGTCCTTGATGGAATCTAACTTTAATTCTTGCCTTGATAAAGTTGAATATAATTTCAATATGCGTTTCAATCAAATCGATGACAACATTGCTCATCTTCAACATGATGTCCATCATATTTATAAGAAACAAGGCTATACTTGCACCTATCCTCCTCCTCCTCCATCTCCTTTTATAACACCCTATTTATTTGCTATTAAAATAATTCAAGTCTTTATTTAACATATTAATTTAACTATATCAAGATTAATAAAGTCCATATATTATTTAAACATACCAAAGAATACAATTTTTTTTATTCTTATAATACGTCAGAATTATAATTAAAAATAAGTACAAAACATATCCTTTTTCTCTAAGTGTATGCTTATAATACGAAGAGAAAGAGTGAGAGTTCGGCCAATAACATTTGCTCCATACTTTATTTATGCTTCAAAATAGTCACACTTCAAACTTCATTATCTGGAAAATTAATTACAATTTGGTGAGTCGCGGCTCAATGAATATAAATATCAATTAAATTCTAAAGGCACAAAAGTAAACAAATGATATTAAATCATAATACTAGTAAGATTTATTCAAATGCAAGTGCTAATGAAATATTCATTAATTTTGTTGTGGCCTGACAAGACAAATATTGCTCCCGGGATTCATGTGAAACAATTATCATTTGATTTTGCTGGCCAATATATAACATGTGAATCATATAATTTTCTTTGATCATTTGCATTTGCCATGTGATTTGCAAATATTTGCCAAGCTGGTCACAACATCCTTTTATATCCATATGCAAGTGGTCACATATGAATTTGCATTTAACTTGTAAACACATATTTATAGACATAATCAATAAATAAGCAAATCATATACATTTAAATAATCAAAAGGAATTTCACCTTAATCACACAATTTCACCCAAGAATTCAATTAATATTTATACTCACTCTTTAAGATGTCAAACACTGTATGGATAATTTGAATCACCTTCTCAAGTTTCACCAACACTTTAAGATCCTAAAATATAACATATATTTGATTAAAAAAATATGCCTATATTGAGTGTTTATATTTGGAATTTACATTGTCAAATGAAATGATTTTAAATGCATATGTTCAAGTGAATTATATGTAATGCATGCAAATTTAAATAAAATGTTAATGGTTAGGATCAAGGATGTTTCATTTTTCCCCCTCTTTTAAGAATTTTGTCTTTAAAATTCAATACTTATAAATAAATAAGGATATTGTCGCTTCATATTCTCATCAGTTTCCTAAGTAGCCTCTTCTTGTGAATGGTTCTTCCATAACACTTTAACCAATGGAATTTATCAATTTCTTAACTGTTTTATTTTATAACCAATTATCTTTACTTGTTCTTCAACATAACTTAAATCATCGACAATTTCTACTTCTTGATTTTTAAGTATATGTGTAGGATCAGATCAATATCTTTTAAGCACACTCACATGAAACACATTATGGATATGGGCCATCTCGGGTGGTAATGCTAACCTATAAGCCAATGAACCACTTCTTTTAAGAATTTCATATGGCCCTATATATTGAGGACTCAATTTTGCCTTTTTGCCAAATTTGATTGCTCCTTTCCATGGTGAAACTCGAAGAAATACTTTATTGCCCACTTCATATTCTATTTCCTTTTTATGATGGTTTGTATAACTTTTTTGTCTATCCTGTGCTACTTTGAGTCTACTTCTAATTAGTTTTACTTTATCCATAATGTCTTGCACTATCTCTGGTCCTTCCAATACATAGGTTCCCTTTTCATCCCAATAAATAGGACTATAACACTTTCTTCTATATAATGCCTCATATGGTGCCATTTGAATACTACTATGATTCTAGTTATTATAAGTAAACTCCATTAAACCAATATGTTCATCCTACACGCCTTTAAATTCTATTACATAAGCTCAGAGCATATCTTTAAGTATTTGAATTGTTCTCTCTGATTGCCCATTTGTCTAAGGATGAAAAGTAGTGCTAAAATTCAATTTAGTACCCAAAGCCTCGTGTAAACTCTTCCAAAAGCGAGATATGAACCCTGGATCCCTGTTTGATACAATGGACACTAGAACTCCATGTAGTCTAACAATTTTATTCATATACTCTTTAGACAAAAATTCAAGTGAACTACCATATCTGATAGGTAAAAAGTGAGCTGACTTAGTTAATTAATCAATGATCACCCATATGGCATCATTCTTTCTTGGATTTTTTGGCAATCCATACATAAAATCCATCGTTATCCTTTCCCATTTCCATATTGGAACTAACAATGGTCTCAACTTTCCAACTGGAGCTTGGTGTTCTATTTTGACTTATTGACATGTTAAACATTTTAAAACATAATTTGCCACATCTTTCTTTATTTTAGGCCACCAATAATAAGGTCATAAAGTGTTGTACATTTTGGTCATTCCCAGCGTAAGTTATTAATGTCAGGTACACAAATACATGACCTCATCATCAAAATATCATCCTGAATGTTAAACTCTTTGTTCTCTCCTTATTGTGCTTTCTCAATCTTTTCTTATAATTGTGGATCCTTGCTTTGCACTGCTTTAATTTTATCCCATAATTTTAGTCTAACTTGTAAAGTAGTAATTAGCATCCCATTTTCTTGCAAATTTAGTTTCACATTCATAGATCATAATTGAATTAAATAAGATAGTGGAAGTATCTATAAATTAACCACACTGCTTCTTGATTTCTTGCTCAGAGCATTAGCTACCACTTTTGCCTTTCCTAGATGATACTCAATTGTACAGTCATAATCCTTCAATAATTCTAACCACCACCTTTATCTCATATTTAACTCTTTTTGGCTTAGTAAGTACCTCAAACTCTTATGATTAGTAAATATCTAAAATGTTTCTTTATATAAATTATGCCTCCATATTTTCAAAGTAAACACCACAACAAGAAGTTATAGATCAAGTACTGGATAAGATAATTTATATGGCCTTAGTTGTCTAGATGCATATGCAATCACCTTACCATGTTGCATTAACGATCATCTTAATCCATGATAAGAAGCATCACTATAAACTACAAATCCTCTACTACTTGTAGGAATTATTAGTACTAAAGCAGTTATCAACTAGGTTTTCAATTCATCAAAACTCTTCTGACATGCTTCAGACTATTTAAATGCAACATTTTTCCAAAGTAACTTTGTCAAAGGGCTGGCTATCAGTGAAAATCCCTCGACAAATCGGCAATAGTACCCAGCTAATCATATAAAACTTCAAACTTCTACAACATTCTTTGGGGTTTCTCATTTCACTACTGCTTCTATTTTCTTTGGATCCACTTCTATGCCCAGTCTAAAAATAACATGTCCTAAAAATACAACTTCATTTATCCAAAACTCACATTCACTCAATTTAGCATACAATTATTTTTCTCTCAAGGTTTGTAACACAATTCTCAAATGTTATTCATGTCCCTCCCTACTTCTTGAAGATACAAGTATGTTATCAATGAACATAATCATAAATCTATCTAAGTAGGGTTGAAATACCTTGTTCATAAGAGTCATAAATGTAGATGGTGCATTAGTTAAACCAAACAGCATCACTAAAAATTCATAATGCCCATACCTGGTTTGAAAAGCAGTCTTCGGTACATCTGGGTTTAAAATTTTAAGCTGATAGTAGCCTAATTTCAAATCAATCTTGGAAAACACCTAAGCTCCCTGTAACTGATTAAATAAATCATCTATTCTGGCCAAAGGATATTTATTCTTTATAGTGCCTGATTTAATTGCCTATAATCGATACACAACCTCATTGTCCCATCTTTCTTTTTCATAAATAGCACTGGCGCACCCCAAGGTGACACATTGGGCCTAATGAACCCTTTATCAAGTAGTTCCTGTAACTGAGTTTTTAATTCTTTTAGTTTAATTGGTGCCATTCTATAAGGTAAAATGGATATTAGTGCCACTCCTAATACTAATTCAATTATGAATTCTACTTCTCTATCAGGTGGTAAACCTAGTAAATCATCTAGAAACATATATGGAAATTTGTTTACCATTGGGATCTTATATCTATCACATATGCTAGATAAGATTCATAACCTCTTTTAATCATTCGGAAAGCCTTTACAATAAAAATTAAATATAAAGGCACAATTTATCTTTCCCCTAAAAACTTAACCCTTGGTTGATTCAAAGATTCTAAAATAACCTCCTTAGTGAAACAATTCACTATGGTATGATGTTTGGTTAACCAATCCATACCCAATATCACATTAAATCAAGAAGTGGCAACAACAATAAATTAGCTCTCAACTCCACTTTATCAATGCAAATTAAATAGTCACAACAAACATTATTCACAACCATTATTTCTCTTAAGGGAGTACCCAAATTTAAGTTAAAACCTAAGGGTTTAGGTTTATTACAAAATTGAGATGCCATGTTCCATAATATGAAAGAATGCGTGGAGCTAGGATCAATTAAAACGTAAGCTTTTAAATCATGGAGAAGAATTTTACCAGCGAAAACTTTTAGGGCAACAATAGTTTATTGTTTGGTTATGGTAAACACTCTAGCCTATGCCTGAGGTTTAGAACCCTGACTTTCCATTCTACTCATACTTTTGCCAACTGTAGTTGTTCTGCCTCTACCTTTGCCCCTACTAAATGTTGCTCTAACTCCACTTGTTAAAACTCTTACTATAAGTTCTGATATAGCTTTGCCTCTACTACCTTTAGCCACACTAGTTCTTTTATGACAGTGTTTGTACATATGATCAAAAGATCCATAAAAGTAGCAAGCACCAGTAAGTCTCCTACACTCACCAACATATTGTTTCTCATAAAGTACACATATGGGTCGTTGTGTTATAACTTGACTTTGACCTCTATCGAAATAAGATAGAACTCCAGATCCCCTTCCCCTAAAATTAAAGTGACCACCTTGAGAGCTAGCCTGTGGTTGTATGTATCCTCCACATTTTCCTTGCTTTCTATTAGAATCTCCTATAATTTCGCTTGATCCCCTTTTAGCTTGTTGTTATGTTCCCTCTTTTGCTTGTCTTTTGGATTTAATTACAACTGCTCTAAACTTTGTGTAACTCTTAAAATCTATAGGTGTGATCCTATTTCTAATTTCATATCTTAGTCCCTCTTCAAACATTCGACATTTGTCTTTATCAGTGGCTACTAGAGAAGAAGCATAACGAGATAACTGATTGAATTTTACTTCATATTTTGCTACAGTCATTGTACCCTATTTTAAGTTTAAAAACTCTTTTTTTTATCTTTGTATACTTATAGTTTGTAGTTATTAATGAACTCATGAAGGAAGTCATCCCATGTTAACACTAGAGGCTGAACATCATTCCTTGAAATGGTTTCCCACCAGTTATAAGCATCTCCTTATAATAGTGATACTGTATAATCAAATTTTTCTTCTGGTGTACACTTCATTAGATTAAGAACTCTCTGTGTCCTTTTCAGCCAAGTCTTTGCAAATAAGGGATTTGTAGTACTATGGAAATCAACTGCACCTTGTTTCTTTAATTTATCATATCTTCTTTCCTTATACTCCTGTGGTCCTTAAAATTCCTGCTCATAGTTTACTTATTCATGAGGTGCATGTTGTGCATGAGAATGTGTAGGAGATCCAACCCTGTTAATAGGTTGATCTCGTGATGGATGATATGAGGCTTCTATTTAATGTGTATCAGCCAACTCCTCTCTCCTTAATGGTGTCCTCTAAACATAAAAGACTATATTATATGACAATGTTTAGTAATGTACATGTCATGCCATGCTATTATGTATATTCCCTATAGAACCTATCCCTGCTCTAATACCAATAAATGAAACACCCTATTTATTTGCTATTAAAATAATTCAAGTCTTTATTTAACATATTAATTCAATTATATCATGATTAACAAACTGCATATATTATTTAAGCATACAAAAGAATACAAATTTTTTTTATTCTTATAATACATAAGAGTTATAATTAAAAATAAGTACAAAACATATCCTTTTTGTCTAAGTGTACGCTTATAATACAAGGAGAGAGAGTGAGAGTTCAGTCGATGACCTTTGCTCCATACTTTATTTATAATGCGCTATGCTTCAAAATAGTCACACTTCAAACTTCACTATCTGAAAAAATAATTGCGATTTGGTGAGTCGTGACTTAATAAATCTAAATATCAATTAAATTCTAAAGGCACAAAAGCAAATAAATGATATTAAATCACAATACTAGTACAATTCATTCAAATGCAAGTGCTAATAAAATATTCATTGATTTTGTTATGGCCTAACAAGACAAATATTGAAAAGAGTCCTAGAGTGGGGGTGAATAGGACTATCAAATAGAAATGGGAAATTAAAATAATTCTTTGTAAGGATTAAATGGAAGTTGAGAAGGAAGAATGAAGAACATAAAAATTTAAGGAGTTCAGACTCAATAACAATCCTACGTGTCCACTTAACTTATCCTCAAGTTAGAATTTTCAATCACCTATAATCTTATTCATAAGATTAAGATTATATAAGAGTTTTATGGCTCACTCTTATAACCTTACAACTTGAATTTTCAAGGCTCACTTAAAAAACCAAATCCTAAGTGTTTTAATGGACAACACTTAAACCAATTCTTTTAGAGATAAATCTCACTTCCCTTCTAATCTATTCCAAGATTTAAAATGAAGAGAAATTCTATTCCTAACATATAACCAACTCTCACAAGAGTTATCCAAACAAAGAATTGTTTAAGAAAATTTGATAGTTTAATTGAAAGCTTAAGAAAGAATGAATAATAACAAGTTTCTTAACTTATATTCAGCTCTTAAGGTGTTTATATAGACAAACACTCAAAAATATAGCTATTGGAGGTGTAAATAATTTATCCAACGTTTATATTTTGAATTCAATGTTTATAATTTTGAATTATTGAAGGTGATGCTGTCAAACAACAATGCATGGATTGAAACCATAAATGGCTACTAAAGACATTTGATTTTGTCTATACTTTCTTTAAAAGTTCTAGATATTTGACTTAGATTTCCATATCATTTTGAACTACCTCAATTGGACTTCTGTAGCTCAAGATATGACTAAAATACAAAGAGCTGTGTAATCTAAAATGTAGACTACTATCATGCAATTATGCACAAGTTGAACCCATGATTTTATATTAAAGAAATTTGAATTTGCCTAAATTTTCTTAATCAAAATTTTATATATTTTATTTAGCTTTCCATATCAATTTGAATCACCTCAATTAGACATTTGTAGTTCAATATATATCAAAAATACTAAGAGTTATGCAACCTAAAATATAGACCACTGTCAAACAGTTATGCACAAGTTGAAGCCATGATTTTCTATTAGAGACATTTGAATTTTCCTATGCTTTCTAGATATTTGACTTATCTTTTCATATCATTTTGAATCATCTCAATTGAGCTTTTGTAGCTCAAGATATATCAAAAATACTAAAAGCTATGCAATCTAAAATGACAGCTGCACATGTTGATTTTGACTTAATATTTGCATACCCAAATGAACTCGAATTTTGACAAGCAAGTCCAATTTAGAAAGCTCAAGATGTTTACTTCAAATGTGAAAAAGATAAATTTCTCATTATAAAGCTCTAAGGATGTCAAAAGCCTCCTTGAATCACAAAGGTTAAATCAACCTAAGATAATCATACTTCATTTTAACTTCCAATGGAGTCCTAACTTATACACACTTAAACAAAAAAATTAAATGCTCAAAATTAAGTTTGTTAAAATCAAAATTAAGATTGATTATTGCTAAAGTCAACAAATATTACCCTCGGGATTCATGTGAAACAATTGCCATTTGATTTTGTTGGCCAGCATATAACATGTGAATCATATAATTTTCTTTAATCATTTGCATTTGCCATGTGATTTGCAAATATTTGCCAAGTTGGTCACAACATCCTTTTATATCCATATGCAAGTGATCACGTATGAATTTGCATTTAACTTGTAAACACATATGTATAAACATAATTAATCAATAAGCAAATCATATACATTTAAATAATTAAAAGGAATTTCACCTTAATCACATAATTTCACCCAAGAATTCAATTAATATTTATACTCACTCTTTAAGATGTCAAACACTCTATAGATGATTTGAATCACCTTCTTGAGCTTTACCAATACTTTGAGATCCTAAAATATAACATATATTTGATTAAAAAAATATGCCTACATTGAGTGTTTATGTTTGGTATACAATTAAGATATGTTATGTATATGTGTAAACTTAACATTTATGCATATTTTTCTCCTTATTAGGTAGTTTGACCATACTAGACCTGGGAGTGAATAACTTTCACCAAATAACTTCAAATTACTTGATTTAATTTTCAACAAAAACTAGATACTCAGGGCTACAACATATCCAAAAATCAACTCAGTATATGTCTTACACAATAAATGGTGAATTTTTTAATTCAGACATGTGCTATACACAGAAATAGTTTGAGCAGGTCTCAATCAATTTAGAATTTCTCACTTTATACAAGTATAATTGCAAACTATTTTTCATGCACTTCATTGACACATAAATTAACAACTTTCATGTTGTACACTTTGTTTAATTCAGCCTTTAAAGTTCTCATATTATTCAGGGAAAATCGAACTGCCTGTAGACATTGCAAGCAAAACCAATCCCACTCTAAGGGTGATTTTTCATTACACACCTATTATTTCACAAAACTACATCACATGGTTTTAGATAAAATATAAAGGAATAAAATTCATGTTTACCACTTTGTCTAAATCAGTCTCTAACTTCCTCAAAATAATTAATCAAGATAAGGTACCCTACGGGAACAGTTACCCGAACTAGTCCCAAATAAACTTCCATAGAGTTTCACATACTTAATATTTCATAAAACCCTTTTACAAAGATCTAGATAAGACATAAACCCATAAGTTTCATGTTCTGAATTTCCTCTAATTCTACTTTTATGGCCTCAAAAATTAGAGAACAACCTATAGCTATAAACTAAGATTTTCAACATTAAGAACACTATATTCATTATTAAAATCAATTAACTTATTTCTTTTTTTTATCACAAACTAAAATAGGGAGCCATAACCAGTGCTTAGGAACGAGAATTCTATCGAATCCAGAACCCGTAGCAAGCCTTAAAAAAAATAAAAGCATGCAATATATTAAATTAAATAAAGTATTATGCAACAGAATTAAATCTTAAAAGTAAAATAATAATTCATCAACTCATTTAATAACATAAAATCCATCTCATATGGCATAAAATCTTTCAGTACAAATTTTCAGTATAAACCTTTGAAATTTAAATCTCATACATATATATAATTATAAATACAGCTCACTACCACAACTACTGCAGTGTCTAAAATACAAAATAAACTCAAGTAAGCAATTTACACAATAAGGCTGGGGTGGAAGAAATTCGGCATATAGGTCTGCTACTGAGGTCTGAGGATGAAGATTCTCATGAAAATTATCAACAGAGGCGAGTCAGACCTCACTGAGTGAATTGTTATAATATATATATATGCATAACTAAATGTCAAATGCAGACACTCAATAGAATATATATAATAAATATATATATAGGCAAATACACACAGATGCTGAAATCACTTTATATATAACACTGAAAAATATCCGTTTATGAAGGATCAAATAGGACCCTAAATGATCACAACCTCAAATAGTATTAGACAACACTCTAGCCATAAAGGCTCACTTATTCCAAATAAATTCACTTATTCCATTTGGATAGTAGACTGGCCCCGAGACACTAAATCAACCGAGCTCCAGCAGTTTGACTGTCAGTGTGATTGGCCTCGAGATACTTTGTCAATCGAGCTCCAGCAATTACACTCTCAAATCACATCTCACATCAATCAGATCAATCAACAAGTCATAATCCACCAATAGGTTAGTAATTTAACCTAAATTCTATCATCGTACCGATACGTGCTCGGTCTTAGTGCTACCCACTAGGTAGCACTTTCTATTGATATCCTTCATTTAAAATAAACTCATACATTTGTAAAATAAATGATTCATGATATTAATTTAAATGGCAATATAAACCATATATCTACTAGAAATATACCAAAAATAAACCATGTATATTTTGAGTATATGTCAAATAAATTCAGTTCAATTATAAAATAAACCAAAAATAAACCATATATATACTTAAAAACAACTTAGGTATAAAGCAAAGGTAAAACATGCATTAAATTCAAAATATACCAAAAATATACTAAAAATATATCAAAAATATACTTAAGCGTTTATTAAATCATTTATGCATAATTCATACAATTAGAACATACATTTCTAAAAATATACATCCTAAATACACGTATATATAAAATAATAACTCACAGTTGTGCGCTCCACGAGATGGGTCCGACGGGCCTGGTCCACTAGGCCTCAGTCTCAGTGCAACTAAACAATAAAATATTAACACGAAATTAGAATAAATCTAACTTAAATTCTAGAGACTCGATATAGAATTCTAGATACAGACAAGGAATAGGAATTTGACTGAATGTCACGTTTTATGAGAATTCTACCAAAAATTCGGCAGAACCTCCTTTGTAAAATGGACATCCCTCTACTTAAAAAGTAGAGCCGGTCCTGTAAAAAAAAAACACTTCGAATACAAATATCCACACTACTCCTCAGTCAGATTCCCAAACTATAACTCCACTGACCGAGGTTCACAATTTGCAAGATATATACAATACATATTAAAATTCCATAAATACCAAAAATACCCTTAATACACCAAAATATATCAATTTAAATATTTAAACACTAAAAATAATTATTTCATCGATATTTAGTTAAAAACCCTAATATTAATAAAATATTATTAAAAATCAATAATAACTCGATAAATACGCCAATACTAATAGAAATTCGTTCTATAAATCCAAATTATTCAATTAGCCCAAAAACATACTAAAATTACTAAAAATCCATTATTTACAAAAATATTATATTATATATAATTTGAAAATAATTTCCGAAAAATAGTTTTAATTAGTTAAAATTAGAAAATATTAATAAAATAATAAAAAAATCACAAAAATTAAAATAAATTCCAAAAATTCCAGGATGTAGATTAAGCTAGTAGAATCAATTTTTGTGAAGGAATTTAGCTTGAATATCAAAGATCAAAGTTTAAAAAAATCAAGAAACTAAAATGGCTAAATTAGAAATCAAGCTCACCACCAAAATTTAGATCAAATCAAGTGAAACCAAGCTTAGAAATGCACTCACCGGAGCTCAAGGAAGAAAATGAGATTGGCGGTGTCGAATTTGATGGTCGGAATAGAGGTGAATGGCGATGAGGTCAATTTTCGGCTTTTCGACTAAAATCGAGTTGAACGGCGCCGAAGAAGGGTGCTGTTGGCGGCGGAACAAGCTGGGAATGATGGTGGCACTCCGAGAGGCACACCGATGGTAGGTGGCCGGACACAGCAGGCGATGAAGGTGGGGGTGAGGAGGCATCGGGGTGTGAGAGGTAGAAGATGAAGTTTTATATATATATATATAACCCTAATATTATAATATATATATATATATATATATGCATGTATATGTATATATATTAATATACAAAATATTAGTCATGCATGGAACCATATAATTTGATAAAATAAAATAACATTAATCAATAAAATATTATTTAATATCATTTCCCAAAATAATAGGTTTCGGGAAAAATTTTACGTTGAAAACTTTAAATAAATTAAAATAACATTAATTATTAACAAAATAATTAAATAGTCAAATATATATATTAAAATTATAATACTGCATATCCCGATACAGTATAAAAATATTTAAAAACTCGGGTTATTACATTTTGTTCTTTAATTAACTTATTTCCCTTGCTAATTCCTTCTAATTACCATACTCAACATATCAAGACAGAAGAATTATACAAGAAAATAAGATGAATTTACTTACCTTTGCCAAATTAGAAGACCCTTAAAATTTTTCCCTTTCTTCTTCCTTCTTCTTCTCTTCCTCTTTTCCTTATCTTATCTTTTCTTTCCTTTCTTTTTTTTTTCCTCACATTCCAACCCCCTTTGCCTTACATTTATCTATTGATTTATTTATTTTTTGTTAAGAGACATATAGGAGGTGGACAAGTGGAGTTTTCTAATTTTTTCCTACCTCCCATACATATCCACTACTTAATATATTATTATTATTATTATTATATTTTAATAAAATATCAAGTAAAAGTTCAAATCAATCCTCCTTTTATGCAAAATCTTAATCTAGTCCCTAAAGTTACTTATGTAAATAAATCAACTAAATGCAATTCTTTACATATTTATTTATGGACTAGCTTTCAATTTATAATACTCCAGATACATCATATATTTCACATATTCAAGTATACCATTGCAATACACTAAAACAAATGAAAGGATGTGGAATTTACATAGTTAAATGGAATGATTTTAAATGTATATGTTCAAGTGAATTATATGCAATGCATGCAAATTTAAATGAAATGTTTATGGTTAGGGTTAAAGATGTTACACCTCCTCTAGAATAGATATTATTTGTATGGTTCGTTTATTTTATTTTCAGTATTTGTTTAGTTTATTTTTGGTATATGAGTCTCTAGCTGCTAGTTTGTTTTTAGGCTCATTTTCTATTTGTTTATGTTCCTATTAATTTTTTTTTCAAATGTCAATTTCTTTAGTATTCATTCCTTTTTATTTTTGACAAAGGGAGAGAAAATATTTGAGTTTGCATGAGTATTTAGCTAATTCATTTACAAGAGAGAAATTTTTTTTTTCAAAATACACCTATGTGAAAGTGTGTCCTTAATATCAATTTTTTATTTTATTCTTATTCTATTTTATTATTTAAAATAAGGGGAGAGAAAAGTGTTTGAATATTATATTTTACATAATTTTTTTATGCATGCATAGTAACATTGTAAGTATGACTAATTTTATCGTATATCATATGTGATAAAAAAGTTTTGCTTTGCTTACTTTATTTATATATACCATGAATTTTATTAAGATTTGGTATATCTTTATTTTTCATTGTTTTGGTTCTTAATCTTTTATTTCCTTTAGGTTCTTTTTCTTTTATATCTCTTTTTTTTTCATCTTTGACAAAAGGGGAGAAGAAGCAATATGATAATTGTGCTTAGTGTTTGTATTTATAATATGCTAAGTTTCACATGATCATGTATGATTTGCTAGCTAAGCTCTATATAATCATATGAGATTATGTTATATATACTATTTTTGTGATGCATTATATGCATATATGTTTGAAATTATTTCTTTCATATTGTCAAATATTTTTTATGTTTTTAACACATTTGTTATATTAGGCTATAATTCCCTCATGATATATTTTATATCTTTGTCATGGAGAATAAACGTTATAACCCGAGTTTTTAAATTATTTTATTGTAAAATAGGATATGCAGTGTTAATAATTTTAAAATAATAATTGATTATTTCATTTTCTTGAAAAATTATTATCGATGTTGTTTTACATTTAATTAATATATTTTTTGTAAATACATGTTTTTAAATTATTATTTCGAGAAATAGGATTTTATTAAGTCTGTAACTTAGAGCATTAATATTTTAATATTATTATTTTAATGAATTACATTATTGACCTAAATTTTTATGAATAATACATTATTTTTGTATGAATGAATAATATTAGGGTTTAATAATGAAATTATGTGTATATATTATATTTTATTTGTGTTATATATATATATATATATATATATATATATATATATATATATATATATATAATTATGCATGTGTAATTAAATTGTGTGGTGTGTGTTTTTTTGGAATTATATATTAAAGTTTATTAAATATTATAATACAAAGTTATATTAATATATATATATATATATATATATATATATATATATATCCAAAAACCCATTTTTCTTCTCTTCTTCCTCTCGATCATCTTCTTCCTCCCGATCGTCTTCTTCCTCCCGATCGTCTTCTTCCTTACCCTCACCGTCATTTTCTCTTCATTCAGAACTTCCACCTTACCCTCACCGTCATTTTCTCTTCATTCAGAACTTCCACCGTCGACCACCTCCTCCTCCAGCAACTCCGCCGCCTCTAATCACCCTCTCCAATGCCGGCAACAGTTGAAGAACCAGTTTTGGTCAAAAGTTAGCCCCTCCACCGTTCCTCACGATTTCGGCCACCAAAATTGATGATTCTGATGCCGTTAGACTACTGAAACTCCACAGAGGATGATTTCAAGCTTCCTTTTGTCTGAAAATTTGATTTAATGAGGTTTTGATCTTATTTCCATTTTCGGCTATCTTTGGTTCTTGATTTTTTAAACTTCATTCGTTGTGTTTCAAACTTAATTCCTTCACAAATATTGTTCCCTTAGCTTAATCTACCTCTGGGAATTTTTGTGTAATTTTTGGAAATTATTTTTCTTTTTGTGAATTTTTTATTATTTTATTATTATTTTATTATTTTTGTAAATTAATTAAATGAATTGTGAAATTGTGATTTTTAGTGTTTTTGGTGGTTGAAATTAATTTTAGAATTTAATTTATAATTTTTGTGATTTTTGTGTAATTATTATAATTTTATTTAGTTTATGTCAATTTTGAAAATATAGGTTAAATATATATTTTGTTAGTGATTATTGGTTAATTAGGTGTATTTGTTGATTTTATTGAATTATATGTTGAGAAAATAATTTTAGAGTATTTATATAATTTTTATTGAATTTTTGAATATTATTAGTATTTTATGTGTCTTTTTGTATATTAGGGGTATTTTGGTAATTTGGTAGTAATTTTAGTTAAATATTAAGTTTAATTGGTTTTAATAATTATTTTAGGTATAAAAATTATTTTTAAAAATTATTTTCTAATTTTAACTAATTAAAACTATTTTTCAAATTTAATATAATATACTATTTTTGTAAATAAATGAGTTTTTAGTAATTTTTAGTATGTTTTTGGACTAATTGAGTAATTTAGCTTTATAAAATGAATTTTCATTAATATTTGTGAATTGAGAAATATCAATTTTTAATAATATTATATTAATATTAGGGTTTTTAAGTAATATCGGTGAACTAACTACTTTCGGTGTTTTAATATTTAAATTTCTATATTTTGGTACTTAAAGGGCATTTTTGGTATCTATGGAATTTTAATATATTTATTGTATTTGTTGTGAATTGTGGACCTCAGTCGGTGGAATTTGCAATTTGGGATCCCGACCGAGGATTGTGAAAATATTTTGGTATTTAAAGTGTATTTTCTTACAGGACCGACTCTACTTTTTAAGTAGAGAGATGTCCGTTTTACAGAGGAGGTTCTGCCGAATTTAGTGTCTTGGGACTCAGTCTACTGTCCAGTTGAACTAAGTGAATCATTTGGAACTAAGTGGGTCTGTATGGCTAAAGCGAGTTCTATTGATATTTGAGGTTGCGAAAATATAGGGTTTTATTTAATCCTTCATAAATTGATGATTGTCAATATTAAAATGATTTTCTTTGTATCTGTGTGTATTTGCCTGTATATATATTTATTATATATACTTTTGAGTGTCTGCATTTGACATTTAATTATGCATGTATATATATTATAATAATTCACTTAGTGAGGTCTGATTCCCCTCCATTGATATTTTTACAAGAGAGTCTTCATCTTTAAACCTCAGCAGTAAACCTGTTCGTTGGATTTCTTCTGCTCCGACTTTGTTATGTAAATCACTTACTTGAGTTTTATTTTGCACTCTAGACACCGCAATAGTAGTTGTATTTGATTCTGTCGAAAGTCATTTCTGATTTGTGCATGTATGAGATTTTAATTCAAAGTGTTACTCTAAAGTATTGTATTAAAATATTCTATTTATGATATGAGATGTGATTTTATGTTATTAAAGGATGATGAGGAATTTATTTTATTATTTGAGATTTAATTTTAGCTACAATAAATATTTTATTTATTTTATTTTATTGCATGCTTTTATTTGAAGGCTTGCTATAGGTTCCGGATTTGAAAGAATTTTCATTCCCTAGCACCGGTCATGGCCCCCTGTTTTGGGTCGTGACAATAAATTATAAATTTATATTTCTTAGTATGTCTATATTTGAAATATATTTAATTTTATTTGATATAATCATTATTATCACAATTGTTATCTATCACACACTTTATCTTATATTATTTTTATCAAACTCAAAATAAGTTTGTCAAAATAAAAAATAAGGAGATTGTTGAACTTAGCAAGTTATCAATATTGATTTTGATCTTAACAAACTTAATTTTGAGCAACTAATGTATTTACTTCAAGTGTGTCTAAGTTAGAAATAAGTAGGAAGTCAAAATAATGATGAACTATCAAAGAAAAATCATTTCGGAAAGACATCATAAGCACTATCTCGATCAGACTCAACACAGGGACTAAATTGCATAAATAGTGTAAATTCTGTCATGGTCCTGGTTGGGACAAGGGTAGTCCCGACCAGGACCAAAGTAGATCAAGTTCAAGCAAAAATTCAATTTTTGGTTAAACTGATCCCGATCCAATATCCCGACCGGGACAAAGTAGTCCTGACCAGGATCAATGCAAAAATTCAAATTCAATGGCTTGTAACAGTTATTCAATGCTCATCCTAACCAAGACTGATGATATCCCAACCAGGACCTGACAAATTATAGCTCAAAAGTCCAAATTTCATTCAAATGGACTTTGATTTTGTTGGGAAAGAAATTATTACTTCCAATAACTATAATTGAATTTCTCAAGTACAAATATAACCTCTGAAGATTATTTTAAGGTTAAGAAACTTGTTTATTCATTATATACTTTCAAGTATTCAATTAAGCTCTCTAAACTCTTTCAAAATTCATTTTATTATTGTATACTATTGTGAGAGTTGGTAAGTGTTAGAATAGAAATTCTTATTCTTCTATTTTCTAGGGTTAAGAAAATAGGAAGTAAGATTTTGTTATAAAGAAATTAGTTTAAGCGTTTAGTCATTTCTATTATTAACCCTAGAAAATAGAGAATAATAATTTATTTTTTAATACTCACCAACTCTCATAATAACATACAACAATAAAAAGAATTTTGAAAGAGTTTAGAGAGCTTAATTGAATGCTTGAAAGTATATAATGAATAAACAAGTTTCTTAACCTCAAAATAATCTTCAGAGGTTATATTTATACTTTATCAATTCAATTATAGCTGTTGGAAGCAATAATTTCATTCCTAATAAAATCAAAGTCCATTTGAATGAAATTTGAACTTTTAAGCTGCAATTTGTTAGGTCCCAATCGAGATATCATCAGTCCTAGTCAAGACTAGCATTGAATAACTATTGCAAGCCATTGAATTTGAATTTTTGCATTGGTCCTAGTCGGGACTACCTTGTCCCAGGCATTGTCCTGGTCGGAATATTAGATTGAGATCAGTTTTGCCAAAAACTAAATTTGTGCTTGAACTTGATATACCATGGTCCCAGTAGGGACCATGACAGGATTTGCATTATTTGTGCAATTTAGTCCCTGTGTTGAGTCTGATTAAGATAGTGCTTGTGATGCCTTTTCAAAATGATTTTTCTTTGATAGTTTATCATTATTTTGACTTTCAAATTATTCCTAACTTATACACACTTAAAGCAAACACATTAGTTGCTTAAAATTAAGTTTATTAAGATCAAAATCAAGATTAATAACTTGTTAAGGTCAATAGTATTACTATTGTTTCCCTTTACAGTTTCAATACAAAGGAAGTTACACTACCAAGTTAGCCATAGCATTTGCACATTGATTTCCTTCACGAAATACATGATTTATATGGATCTCCCATTTTGAAGCTATATATTGACAAATAAATGAAACTTGGATTATATGCTCAGGTTATTTTAATGGTTGTGATTAATTTTCAGTGGACATTCACAATAATACTAGACATGCTACTCACATTTAATCACTAATTTTACATATACATAAATGGATAAAAAAGGATTATTAGTCATCCTAAAATAGTATCGTAGTAATTTATATATTTAAAATTTATATCTTATATGATTTTTTTTTCTTGAATTCTTAGTGTTTTTCAAATTTTATGATTAACACTTAACCTATTAAACATCTATATTCATTATATTTGCAGAACCATCAAGAGGTGTGAGATCTTAATAGAAAGCAGACTTAAAATCATAAATAAGTTAGGATCTCATTCATCCTATTAATTTTTTTAAGTTATTCCAAATTAAGTATAATTATAAATAAACATGTATAAATAAAATAAATTGTTAAGTAATAAAAACATTTTAAATTAAGGGGCAAGCTTGAGATATATATATATATATATATATATATATATATATATAGGGCGAATGCAAATAATTATCTAAAACTATTTTTTTTTTCCTTTTTGGGGCAATGGGGGGCAATAGGGGCAAGAGCCCCCATCCCCTTTAGTATTAAAAGGAGTATCATTTTATATGCTTCAAGGGATCAATACTCTTTTCTTAAGACTGATTGTCACAACCCAAACTTAGAGTTATGACCGGCGCTAGGAAACGGGAATTCTTTCGAATCCTGAACCCGTAGCAAGCCTTAAAAGAATAAAAACATGCAATAATTAAAATAAAATATGCACCATATTTAAATCTCAAACCAATATAATAAAAATAATTGTTGTTATATCATAAAATAAAATATATTAATACAATATTCAGAGAAAGACCTTTGAATTATAGTCAACATACAATAAAAACTAAATACAACTCACTACTGCAGTTTTCTAGAGTACAATGTAAAATTAAGTAAATAATTTACATAAACAAGCCGGGGCTGAAGAAATCTAGCGGTTGGGTCTACTGTTGAGGTCTGAAGAAGAAGACTCTCCTGTAAAAACATCAACTGAGGGGAATCAGACTTCACTGAGTGAATTGTTATAATATATATACATGCATTTCCTAATGTCAAATGCAATCAAACATTTGTATAAAATAAATATATATACAAGAAATTCACACAGATATTGAAAATCACTTATTTAATAATATTGAAAAACATAAGTTTATGAAGGATCAAATAGAACCCTATTTAACGCAACTGTCACGACCCAAAATAGGGGCCATGACCGATGCTAGGGAACGTGAATTCTTTCGAATCCGAAACCCGTAGCAAGCCTTAAAATAAAATAAAATAAAACATGCAATAATAATAATAATAACATAAATAAAGTATTTTGCAGTGGAAAAAAAATCATAAATATTGAAATAATAGTTCACCAAAAGAAATGAAATTGAACAACTCATCTCATATATAAATAAACTTTTAATACAATTTCCAGTCAAATATTTGAAATACATAACTCACACAAATATAATACATAAACCCCACAATTATTTACAACTACTGTAGTGTCTAAATTATAAAATAAACTCAAGTAAGCAATGTACATAGCAAAGCCGGGGCGGAAGAAATCCGGCGTATGGGTCTGCTACTGAGGTCTGAAGACGATGACTCTCCTGAAAAATAGTCAATGGAGGGGAGTCAGACCTCACTGAATGAATTGTTATAATATATATACATGCATACTAAATGACAATGCACACAGTCAATAGTATATATAATAAATATATATAAAAGCAAAATACACACAGATGCAACAAAATCATTTTTTATATGTTTACTGAAAATTACCATTTATGAAGGATCAAATAGAACCCTAGAAAATCGCAACCTCAAAACAGTGTTAAACAACACTCTAGCCATACAGGCTCACTTATTCCAAATATATTCACTTATTCCATTTGGACAATAGACTGGCCCCGAGACACTAAGTCGATCGAGCTCCAGCAGTTTAACTGTCAATGTGATTGGCCCTGAGACACTTGGTCAACCGAGCTCCAGCAATCACACTCCCAAATCATATCTCACATCAAAATAAATCAATTAATCCAATCAATATCCACAAGTAGGTTAGTAATATAGCCTAAATGCTATCAGCGTACCGATACGTACTTGGTCCTAGTGCTGCCCACTAGGTAGCACGTTCTATTAATATCCTTCATTAATATATAAAATATACATTCATAAATAAATGATACATGAATTTGAAATAAATAGCAACATAAACCATATATATACTAGAAATATACCAAAAATAAATCAGGTATATTTTGAGTATATATACGTCAAATAAATCCAATATAATTGCAAAATAAACTAGAAATATATTTAAAAACATTTTAAGCATAAATGTTTAATAAAACATGCATATAATTTAAAATATATCAAAATATACCAAAAATAAACCTAAGTAATAATTAAATCATTTATGCATATTTTATCAAAATAAACCATACATTTCTAAAACACGCACCTTAAAACATATATATATAAAATAACAACTCACTGTTATTGCGCTCCTCGAGATAGGTCCGACGGGCCTAGTCCACTAGGCCTCAGTTTTGGCATAACTAAATAAACAAACGATAGCAGAAAATCAGAATAAATCTAACAGAAATTTCTAGAAACTCGATCTAGAATACTAGACACAGAATTATAATCAGAGTTCGACCGGACATCACGTTTTACGAGAATTCTACCAAAAATCTGGCAGAACCTCCCCTGTAAAACGAACATCTCTCTACTCAAAGAGTAGAGCCGGTCCTGCAAAGAAACGCACTTCGAAATAACATAATTCACAACTCCTCGGTCGGACTCCAAACAACAATTTACCGATCGAGGTTCATAATTCACAAAATAACATAAAAATACCGAAAATGCCCTTTTATAATAAAAATACATTTTCTCAATCCAAATTACATAATTAACCCTAAAACACATTAAAAACTCATTTATTTAGAAAAATCGTATATTATATATATAATTTGAAAATAATTTATGAAAAATAGTTTTAATTAGTTAAAAATACTAAATAATTTGTAGAAATCATTTTTATATCTTAAATAACTATTAAAACCAATTTAATTATATTTTTAGCCAATTTAGTGTCAAATTATCAAAATACCCGTATATATATAAATTCACTAAAATTAATCAAAAATTCACCAAAAGTTGTAAAATTACTCAAAATTAATTTTCTCAACATATAATTCAATAATATCAATAAATATACTCAATTAACTAATTAATTTCAATAAAACACATAATTAACCTAATTTTTCAAAATTACATAAATTTAATAAATTCCAAATAATTATATAAAATTCACTAAAATTACAAATAAATTTCTAAAATTCATTTCAACACCTATAATTACCATAAAACATAATTTCATAATTTAATTAACTAATTTTAAAAAATTAGAAAATTTTAATAAAATAATAAAAAATTCCCAAAAATCAAAATAAATTCCAAAAATTCCAGAGTATAAATTAAGCTACTAGGATCAATGTTTGTGAAGGGAGTTTTCTTGAATCAATCAAATTGAAGCTCAAAAAATTCAAAAACTCAAAGTGGCCGAAAATGTAAAATCAAAACCTAGGAAAATCTAGACCGTTTTAAGTGAAACAAAGCTTGGAATCACACTCACCAGAGCTCAAGGAGAAGATAAAGACCGGCGGTGTGAAAAATGGTGGCTGGAATCGTGAGAAACGGAGATGGCTCAACTTTCGGTCATCCGGCTTTTTCGAGCTTCGAACAGTGCCGGAGAAGGAAGAGAAGGCGGCAAAGCTGGCTGGTGAGGAGGTGGTCGACGGTGGAAGGACTGGAGGCACTCTGATCGGAGAAGAAACGGATGGTGAGGGTGAGGGACGATCGGGAAGAAGAGGAGGAAGAAAGGGGCAAACTTGTAATTAACGTGAATTTTAGTTTTTTGTTAAATAATTATGTATATATATGTATATATATATATATAACTATACTATATATTATAATAATATATAATCTCACACACATTAAATATACACCACACACATATTTTAATAATATATACATATATAATTAATTAATTAATATTAAAAATATATACAATAAACATTAATTTAATTAATTAAACCCTAATTTAAATAAATGTACATACATACATTTTATTTGGCACTTTAAAATTATGTATGGGTTGATGCAAATTCATAAAACTATTTAAAATAATTAATATTAAATTATTTACATCTTAATTTCCCCGAAAATACAATTCTAAAAATTTTTTTACGTAAATCTCTTAAAGTAATATAAAATAATTAAAATTAGTTTTAATAAATAACAAACTCATAAATATATATAAAAATTATTAACACTGCATATACTGATGCAGTTTAAAATTATTTAAAAATTCGGGATATTACAGCAACCTTGATCAACAATAACATCACTCTAGCCATACAGGCTTACTTAATTCCAAATAAATTCATTTATTCCATATAAACAATAGACTGGCCCCGAGACATTAAGTCAACCGAACTCCAATAGTCTAACTGTTAGTGTGATTGGCTCTGAGACACTAGGTCAACCGAGCTCTAACAATCACACTATTAATCATATCATATCTCAAATCAAATCAATCAATCAAATTGTTCTCAATCAAATCATAATACCACAAATGATTCTCACTCAACCCTAAATCTATCGCACCGGTACGTACACGGTCCTAATGTTGCCTACTAGGTAGCACGTTCTATCAATATCCTTCATTTAAAATAAAACATACATACGGGAAAATAAATAATGTATAATAACATTTATAATAGCAAAATAAACCATATATATACGAGAAATATACTTAAAATAAACTAAGTATATTTCTAGCATATATATGTCAAATAAATTCAAATCAAACATGAAATATACCAAAAATAAACCAATAATATACTTAAAAACAATTTAAGTATAAATCGATAATATAACATGCATTCATTTCAAAATATACTAAAAACATATATAAAATATACTAATCATTTAATAAAATAATTATGAATAAATATACACTAAAACATGTATATGTTCTAAAATATGCAACTTAAATGCAATGTATACATAAAATAACAACTCACAAGTTTGTGCTCCTCGAGATTGGTTCGATGGGTCTGGTCCACTAAGCCTCGATCTCAGCGCAACTAAACAATAAAATAGTAATGAATTTCAGGATAATTCTAACTTAAACCTCTAAAGAGACTCAATCTAAGATTATAGAACACAGACAAACATAGAAGTTCACGATCGACCTGATATCACGTTTTACGAGAATTCTATCAAAAATTCGACAGAACTTCCTCTGTAAAATGGACATCTCTCTACTAAAAAGTAGAGATGGTCCTGCAAGAAAACACATTTCTAAAACGGGAATTCACAAACCCTCAATTACGATCCCGAACTGCACAATTCCCCCAACCGAGGTCCACAATTCACTAAAAATTCAAAGAATATATAAATATATTAAACATCAATAAATTCCATAAATATCCTGAAAAAATCAAAATATTACATATTTAACACTAAATATAATTAATTTCACAATAATTACGTAAAAATTCCAAAATATTAATATAATATTATTAAAATCCAAATTTCTCAATAATTCAATATAAATTAATAAAAATTCACTTTATATATTCAAATAACTAAAATAGCCTAAATACATATTCAAAATTATTTAAAACCCATTTAATTACCAATTTAGTAAATAATATATTATCTGAAAATAATTTTCAAAAATTAGTATTAATTAGTTAAAAATAGTAAATAATTTGTAATAACCATTTTAATACCTTAAATAATTATAAAACCAACTAAAATAAAATATTTAGCTATAATTTTAACAAAATTATACAATTACCCTAATAATTCAAAATATACATATTAATACTAATATTACTCAAAAATCCTATAAAATCATAAAAATTATTTTCTCAACATATAATATACTAATATCAACTAAAATACATATTTAACCAATAATTTCAACAAAAAATTCAACTTTAACCTAATTTTCTAATATTGACATAAACTAAAAATATTTATAAAAATTACATAAAAATCACAAAAATTATTATCTCAACACAAAAATTAATAATAATTTATTATAACACCAAATATACGAAATTTATAATTTAATAAATGAATTTACGAAAATTCAATAAATAATAATAAAATATTCAAAATTTCACAAAAATTAAAATAAATTCCAAAAATTAAAAGAAAAATATATACATGTAGATTAAGCTACCAAGATCAACTTTAGTGAAGGGAGTTTGAGTGAATCACCCAATATCAACCTAAAAAAAATTGAAAAACCCTAATGTTCAAAAACAAAAATTCAAGAAAACTCAAGAAATGAAAGATTGAAGCTTAAACTAAAGCTAGATTCAAGCTCACCAGAGCTAGTGGAGTCGTTAGACACCGAAAATGCAAGAAGAGGTGGCCGGAGGAGGAAGTTGGCCGAAAAAAATGGAGTTTCGGTCTCTCTCAGTCTCTACATGCTGCTGGCACTAGGGAAGGAGGAGGAAGGCGACGGAAGGGCAACTGGAAGGTGGGTGGTCGGCTAGAAGTGAGGGAGGCACAGTGACAAGAGAAGAATCAGGTTGCAGCGCATAGGAAAGGTGAAGGAAGTCTCTATGTTTTTGGTTTCTTGCTCGGTTTTGTATGAATTTATACATATATATTATACTTTATATAATAACTTTATATTATAATACTATATAATACAATTTTATGACAATCAATCCCTACCACACAAATAATATATTTATATATATAAACTCACACATCTAAACACACACATATGAAATAATAAACACAAACCCTAATTATAATATATAATTATAATACATAAAATAACCTTGAAAAATAATAATAATAATGATAAAAATAAAAAATATTTATGGAATAATTAATTAATAAAAATAATACTAAAGAAATTAAGTAAATCAATCAAATAATATAGTACTTAAAATAATATTATTAAAATAATACCTTTCAAAATAATAATAATGATATAACCCTAATATAAATATATTAACTTCTAAAATACATATTTACATAAAATATATACTTTAGCATAAAATGTCAATTAATAATCACAAATGACGAAAATAAATAAATAAAATTTTCAAATCTTATTAACACTGCATATCTCATTATATAATAAAATAATTTTAAAACTAGGGTTATTAAACTAATTATCATGATCCAAACCAGGGGCCATGACCGGCGCTAGGGAACGGGAATTCTTTCGAATCTGAAACCCGTAGCAAGCCTTAGAAAAATAAAAACATGCAATAAAAAAAAGTATGACTGAATTAAATTTTTTCGAATCGATATATAAAATACATACTTAATATCCTCATAAATAAATTAATGTTCATACAATACTCTGGGAACAAGTATCAAAAATAAAACAATACTTTTCGAATACAATAACACTATTACTGTAGTTTCTAGAATACAAATAAGAGTTTAAATATAAATTTTACATGATCTAGCCGGGGCAAAAGAACACCGACAAAGAGCAATACTACTAAGGTTTGACAATATAAGATCTCCTGAAAAAAATAAATGAGGGGAGTCAGACCTCACTGAGTGAATTACTATAATATATATACATGCAAACTAACCCAAATACAAATAGGTATCCGGATATATATACATAGACATGCATTTCACATAAATGTCAAACTCTGCTTTTATATATATAATAAATGTAGAAAATATTTATTTTATTGAAGGATCAAATAGAACCCTATTTAAACACAATCTCAAACAACAACAACATCACTCTAGCCATATAGGTTCATTTAATTCCAAATAAATTCACTTATCCATATGGATAGTAGACTGGCCCCGAGACACTAAGTCAACCGAGCTCTAACAGTTTGACTGTCAGTGTGATTGGCCCTGAGACACTTGGTCAACCGAGCTCCAACAACCATAGTATCAATCATATCACATCTCAAATCATCAATCAATCAATCTATCTCAATTAAATCATAATTACCACAAGTAATTCCTCACTCAACCCTAAAATCTATCGCACTGGTACGTACACAGTCCGAGTGCTGCCCACTAGGTAGCACATTCTATTGATATCCTTCATTCAAAGTAAATCATACATACGGAAAAATAAATAATGCAAAATGACAATCGTAATGATAAAATAAACCATATATATACTAGAAATATATCTAAAATAAACCAAGTATATTTCGAGTATATATATGTCAAATAAAGTCAAAACAAACATGAAATATACCAAAAATAAACCAATACTATACTTAAAAACAATTTAAGTATGAATCAATAGTATAACATGCATTTATTTCAAAATATACCGAAAATATACTAAACATGCTAAGTCTATAAGAAGATAAAACATGCATATAATTTGAAATATATCAAAATAAATCCTAAATATACCAAAGACATACTAAAAATAAACCGAAAATATACCAAGTTATATTATAAATTAAATAGCTTTTAAAACATCTAATGAAAATGAAAAATCCTAAGTCATGCATCCTAAATGCAATGCATATATATATAGTATAATAACTCACTGATTTGCACTCCACGAGACAGACTCAGCGAGCCTGATTTGATAAGCCTTGGTCTCGTTGCAGCTAGAAAAATAAAATAATAACAACAATTAGAATAAACTTTTAATTTTTATGCTTTTAGGATTATTATAGACAGACTCAATCAAAAATTTTAAAACTAAACTCGGACCGGTTGTCACATTTTACGAAAAACCTATCGAAATTTTGGCAAAGTCTCCTTCGTAAAACGGACATCTCCCTACAAAAGTAGGGTCGATCCTACATAAAAAACACACTTCTAAAATCACAAAGCGCAACACCTCAGGTTGGGACCCCAAACTCCACAAATCCCCAACCGAAGTTCACAATTCACAAACCAACAATATTAAGCAGTAAAATAATAAAAATCATTAAAAATCTATTAAAATATTTAAAAACCTTTATTTTCCAACTAAAACATAAAATTCTAATTTAAATAATATTTGATAATAAAATTCATAATGGAATAAAATCCCCATTTTACAATTAAATTAACATAAATTGCAAATAATGATTAAAAATCACAATTTAACATCATAAAAATAATAAAATACCCATTTAGTTTCAAAATAATAATTACACTTATTATTTACATAATATTCTAAAATTATCACAATTTAACTAATAAAATCTCAAATATTATATAATATTAATAAAAATTCAATTTTTCAGTTATTCAACATAACATAATAAAATTCATATTTAATTACTTAAATAGTTTAATTATATAACAAAATTAGTTTAAAACCCATTTTTATCACCAAAATAATAAATAATATATATTTGAATATAATGTTCAAAAATTAATATTAATTAGTTAAAAATTACAAATAACTTATAAAAATCATTTTAATACTCTATATAATCATAAAATCATTTAAAATTTAACATTTGACTATAATTTTAAGAAAATCCATAATTAACCTATATTTTCAAAAATTAATATTAATTAGTTGAAAATAGCAAATAACTTGTAAAAATCATTTTAATACCAATTATTAGTTCAAATCATTTAAAACATATAATTTAACCACAATTTCAATAAAAACTCATAATTAACCTATACAATCAAAAATGGCATAATACTAACTAATTTCCTAAAAAATTATATAAAATCACAAAAAATCATTTTATCAATATATAATAATCTAACATTACTAAAAACATATATTAACCAATATTTTAACAAAAGTACAAATCTAACATAGAATTCCAACATTTCCCTAAGACAAAAATATTCCTAAAAATTATATAATATATTCAAAAAAATTATTTTCTCAACATTATAATTATTAACATACTATAATAACACTAAATTAACTAAATCCATAATTAAAAATAATTAATTAATGAAAATTCAATAATTAAATATAAAATAGTCAGAAATTAACCAAAATAATTTAGATCAACTAGTATATATATAGATAAACCCAAAATTAATCAAATAATTAAAATAAATTCTGAATAATTTAAACAAAGAATATTTAAATTAACTAAACTCATAATCAACCTAAAAACTACCAAAAACAACCAATTAACAATTAAGGTCTAACCACCACTAACCTACTAACTTACCTAGCAAAGAGATCAACGGCAACGGGAGGGTTGCTACTGCAAGTGCCAGAGTTGCTGCCATCTCCGGTGATAGTAGGTGCTGGTGGTCTAGCTAGGCATCACGACAGGGAGGCTGTTATTGCTACTGTTGGTCTTCACGCGAGGAGAAGTAAGCTGCTGCTGCTTGGTGCTTCTGTCATCCGGCATAGCGAGGAGGAAGATGGACAAAGGAGGAGATGTTGGTGGTCGTCCGGTGTGAAGGACATGGAAGCACAATGACAATAGCGGGTTAAGGTTGCGCGAGGAAAGAGAGGTGAGTTGTTAAGTTGTGTTTCTTGTTTTCTTCCTTCTCCGATTTATGTATGTATATATATATATAATTATAACTTTATAATAAACTATAATAAAACTTTAGTTTAATCAACCTCCACCACACAAATATCCTTATATATATATATATATACACACACACACACACATATATATACACACAAACATATCACACACATGCACTAATATAATATATATATTATAATATTAACAACTGGAATTTAATAATATTAGTAAAATGATTGAATAATAAAAATGATATTCTCAATAATATTAATGATAATAAAAAAATAATGTAATATTGACAAATAATAATATTAATAATACTAGTGAAATAATTTAATAATAAAATAATGCTCACAATAATATCAAACAACAAAAATAATAATAATAGGGTACTTAAAATAATAATATTAAAAATAACACCAATAATAGTAACTTTAATATTTGAATAATGAACCTCCAAAAACAATTCTTTTACATAAGAAAATTTTTATACATAAAATAACGATGGTTAACTACAAATAATAATAACAATAACAATATAAATCTCACGTAAATAAATTGTTTTTACATAAATAATTCTCTTAAAATAAAATACGTAATTAACATTAGTAATTAATGATAATAATATACTATTAAACTTTAAAATTATTAATACTGCATATCCCGAATTATATTTTTATAATTTAAAAACAAGGGTCATTACTTTTTTTGTTATATTTTTTATAGTTCACTAAAAGATGGATAAAAGCTAGAAAATGCTTAAGCCTACCAAGTGTCAGAGGATAGGACTACCCCTTTCATAGATTAATGGGATATTAACATTGGCACTTCACATGTGATTGAAATTACAGTTTCAACCACTACAGTAGTGCTATTTCCCCTTATAGTTTCAATACAAGGGAAGCTGAACTATAAAGTTAGCCATAGCAACTGCACATTGATTTCCTTAATAAGAGAGATGATTTATATGGATCTCCCATTTTAAAGTCATATGTTGACAACTAACTAGTACTTGAAGCTTGTGTTCAAGCTCTTCTAATGGTCATGATTAATTATAAGTGAACATTTATACGAATCCAAGACATGCTACTCATATTTAATCACTAACTACACATATACATAAATGGATAAAAGGATTATTAGTCATCCTAGAATAATGTAAGAGCAATTTCTATATTTGAAAATTTATATCTTATATGGTTTATTTTCTTGGAATCATAGTGTTTTTGTAATTTTGTGATTAACATTTGACCTATGAGACATTTATATATATATCTATGAAATCATCAAGAGGTATGAGATCCTAATTGAAAAAGAAATTAAAATCATAAATAGGTTAGGATCTCATACATCTTAATAATTTTTTTAAGTTTTTCCAAATTAAATATAATCACAAATAAATTTGTATAAATAAAACTAAATTGTTTAGCAAGAAAAAATTTTGAAAGTGGCAGGCAAGTTTAAGATTTATATGTAGGGGCAAATGCAAATAATTATCTAAAAATATTATCTTTTGCTTTCGAGGTAGTAGGAGCAAGTGCCTATATCCCCATAAGTATTAAGAGGAGCATCATTTTATATTCTTCAAGGGAGCAGCTCTTTTCTTGAGACCAATTTTTTATTTTTATTAAATATTTTTATAATTCATTATAAGATGGATAGAAGCTAAAAGATGCTTAAACTTACCAAGTGTTAAAAGATAGGACTACCATTTTCTTGTGACTGATATGCTTTTTGCCATTTTCACCAAAAGAAACAAATGATTCCTATTGCCAGTACTGAGTGTAATGGGTGGGGTGGCATAGTCAATTGGCAACATTCTTTTTTATCATGATTCAAAGATGAGATGTTCACTTTGGCCCTTCATATGTGCTTGAAATTATAGTTTCAACGACTGTATTAGTGTGTTTCCCTTTATAGTTTCAACCCATAGGAAGTTGGACTACCAAGTTAGCCATACCATCTGCACACTGATTTCCTTCATGAAAGACATGATGTATATGGATATTTTATTTTGAAGCCATATATTAACAATTAAAAGTACTTAAAGCTTATGTTTAGGTGCTTTTAATGGTCGTAATTAATTTAAAATGGACATTTATAGGGATTTAAAACATGTTACTCACATTTAATCACTAATTCCAAATATACGTAAGTGAATAAAAAGGATTATTAGTCATCCTAGAAAAGTATAAGAGCAATTTTTATATTAGAAATTATACCTTATATGGTTTATTTTCTTAAAATCATATTGTTTTTTCAATTATATGATAAAACACTTGACCTTTTGAATTTATTGTTTAGTTGTAATATCTTCTAATTTAGAAAACTAAAAAAACTATTTTCTAAATTTTTCAAATTATAAAAGGCTTTAGAAAAGTATATAAAAAAAATGTTACCATAACCTCCTTAACCATTATAACCTCCGCTACCATCACCACCACTATTACGACCTCTGCCACCACCATAGCCTTTTGACATAATGGTTGTAGCACCACCACTATCTCTACCATCACCACCACAATCTCTACCACCTCCACAACCATAATCTCTTAACACAATGGTCGTAGTACCACCAACACCGCTACAACCTTCATTACCACCACAACCTTCGCTACCCCCCACCACCATCACCATTACCATAACCTCTACTAACACCCCCATAGCCTATTGATATAGTGGCTACACTGCTACTATCGCCACCATCATAACCTCTTGATTGACATAGAGTTTGCACTACTACAACCATAATTTTTGCTACCTTTAATAGTCTCATTACTTTAAATTGAAATTAATTAAATGTGTATGGTTTTAAAATTTTTATAAAATAAATAAATTTAATATTAAATAATATCATATGGATTACAATAATAATTATTATTATATTAAATATAAAGTTAATATAATAAATTTCATCAAACAAAAATAAAAACTACAAGAGCATAAAAAATAAAAAATAAAAAAATAAAAAGCAATAAATAAATTGATTTTTTGTTTTTTTCATTTTTTAAAATAAAAAATGAAACTAAAAAGAAAAATAGAAAATATTTTCAAAATTAAACCGCCCCTAATAGTTTTTAATACCTAAGAAATAATGTTAAGGACTTGTAAAAATAGTATTTCACTTTAAATTTAGGGAAAATATTCCAAGAATCTAGATGTTGATACATAGAATTGGTTCAACATTACACAATTTAGGAGTTCAATAGCATATATTTTAACAACAAAGGCTTAATAAGTTACAACAACAAACTTTAGGGATAAATAATGGGTTTTAGCAGAATTATAATAAGAATAACGAGTGATTCTCTTATGGAGAAAGTGGAGGGAGTCATTATTATTAATCTTAAGAGGCATCTTATAGGGGAAGAAGAAGATAAGGAAAGTGAGGTCTCAGGCCCATTCACAAGTCCATTTGCTATAAAAGTGGTATGTTTAAAAAATGAGGCCTGTAATCCAAGCCCATTAAGAGTAATGAGTGTCATTTGTTAGAATTATCATGAGCTGGGTATGCCAAACCAAAACTTGAACATCAACCACCAATCAAATGAGCCATTGCCATTAAAAAATCTAAAAAGAGCAAATAAAAAACTTTTTACATAAAATTCATCGAGTAAAAAAACTAATAAAAGTGAAAACTTAATACCATGACCATCAATAGTTAGGTCTCGAATTGATAGGATTTAGGTTTAGAATGTATTTAGTGATTAGCTTCAATCTAGGTACTTTCCTTATAAAAGAGATGTTGCTTGGCTTTTTGGCATTATCCTACTTCTTGTGGAAGAAGATACCCTTAAGAGCAGAGTATAGCATGAACTTGGCTTGTGGAGTCATAAAAAAAATGCGAGCTTGACTAAAAAAAGATATTAAATAAAAGCTTTAAAAACTTTTTTATGTTGTTCTCTAACATAAAATGCTTTACTCTAAATAATTCGTAGTTTTTGTTTGAGATAAAAGGTTTAGTAGTATGACATATTACTTTTTAAGGCATTGTTTACTACTATTACTACTACTTTTTCTTCTTACTATTATTATATATGTTATATATAAAACTTGAACATTAACCATTAATTAAATGAACCATCGCCATTATCAAATCTAAAAGAGAAAATAAAAAAATTTTCATATGAAATTCATTAAGAAAAACCCAATAAAAGTGAAAACTTAATACCAAGATATAGTTATGTCTCAAACTGATAGAATTTAGGTTTAAAATATACTTCGTGGTTAGCTCCAAGATGGGTAATTTCCTCATAAAGAAGACATTACTTGGCTTTTTTAACTTTATCCTACTTTTTATAGAAGAAGATATCCTTAGGAATAAGGTGTAGCATGAACTTGGCCCATGGAGTCATAGAAGGCCCAAGCCTGACTAAAAAAATAACATCTAATAAAAACTTTAAGAACTTTTTATGTTGTTTTCTAACACAAAATGCTTTACTCTAGGTTTCTCTTTTATAAATAAATTGTTATTTTCGTTTTATTTTATAAACAATTTGTAGTTTCTGTTCGGGGTAAAAATTTTAGTAGTAGGACATATTACTTTTTAAGGCAATGTTTACTACTATTATTACTTTTTCTTCTTATTATTGTTATATATAAAACTTGAACATTAGCCACTAATAAAATGAGCCATTGCCATCAACAAATAAAAAAAAAGTAAATAAAAAACTTTTCATATGAAATTCATAAAGAAAAATCAATAAAAAGTGAAAACTTGATACCATGACCATAAATAGTTAGGTTTCAAACTAATAGGATATAGGTTCAGAATATAATTTATGGTTAGCTTCAAGCTTAGTACTTTCTTCATAAAGGAGACGTTGTTTGGCTTTTTGGCGTTATCCTATTTCTTATGGAAGAATATATCCTCAGGAGCAAGGTGTAGCATGAACTTGGCCCATGGAGTCATAGAAGGCCCAAGCCTGACTGAAAAAATGATGTCTAATAAAAACTTTTTCATATTGTTCTCTAACACAAAATGCTTTATTCTATGGTTCTCTTTTGTAAAAAATTTATCATTTCCATTTATATTTTAAATATGTAGTTTCCTTTAGTGGTAGAAGGTTTAGTAGTATAACACATTACTTTTTAAGGTAATGTTTACTACTACTATTGCTTTCTCTCCTTATTATTATTGTATATGTTATTTATACAACTTGAACAACAGCCACCAATCAAATGAGCTATCATCATTAACAAATCTAAAAAGAGCAAATAAAAAACTTTTCATATGAAATTCATCAAGAAAAAAAACCCAATAAAAATGAAAACTTAATACCATGACCATCAACATTTAAGTCTTGAAGGAATAGGATTTAGGTTTAGAATATACTTAGTGGTTAGCTTCAAGTTGGGTACTTTCCTCGTAAAGGAGACGTTGCTTGGTTTTTTAGCGTTATCCTACTTCTTGTGGAAGAAAATATCCTTACAAGTAAGGTGCAACATGAACTTGGCTCGTGGAGCCTTAGAAGGTGCAAGCCTGACTGAAAAAAGGATATCCAATAAAAGCTTTAAAAACTTTTTTATATTGTTCACTAACATAAAATGTTTTACTTTGAATTTCTCTTTTATAAACAATTTGTAGTTTTTATTTATGGTAAAATGTTTAGTAGTAAGACACATTACTTTTTAAGGTAATGTTTATTACTATATAAAAGTAGTGGTAAGTGCTTTCATCCTATTTTGCTTTTAAGGTAATAGGGGCAAGTGCCCCCATCCTACTAAGTATTAAAAGGAGTTTCATTTCATATGCTTCATAAGAGCAACACTCTTTTCTTAAGACTAATGTTTTTTTATTAAATTTTTTTATAATTAACTATAAAATGGATATAAGTTGGAAGATGCTTGAACATATCAAGCGTTAGAGGATAGGACTACCCTTTTCTTGCTACTAACCTGCTTTTTTCCTTTTCACCAAAAGAACAAATGATTCCTATTGCTAGTAGTGAATTTAGTAAACACGATGCCATAATTAATTGCTAGCACTCCCATTGGCCATGGTTTAGAGATAGGTTATAGTTTTCAACCATTGTATTATTATTATTTCCCCTCACAGTTTTAACATAGAGGACGTTAAACTTCCAAGTTAGCCATAACATTTACACATTGATTTCCTTCATGAAATACATTATTTATATGGATCTCCCATTTTGAAGCCATAATTGACAAATAAATAAAACCTAGAGCATATGCTCAAGTTATTTTAATAGACGTTATTAATTTTAAGTGGACATTCACGGTGATACTAGACATGCTACTCACATTTAATCACTAATTTTACACATACATAAATGGATAAAAAGGAATATTAGTCATCCTAAAATAGTATCTATGAGAGGTAGGGTTAAGCGCGCACTCAAGTGTTTAACGACCACGATATTATGTGAGTTTAAGGTCCACTAAGAAATAAAAGATGGGCTTAAGGCCCAAAATGGAAATGGAGTCACCACCCAGATAAAAGTCGGGATACACTGTACAATAACTGGATTCCACAGAGGTTCCCAAAAGCCATCATCAGAGATCGGGTTCAGAAACTGGGTATAGGCTTTTGGAATGCCCACCTAACCTTGCGGTTGGCCTCCATGTGTGTTTCATATTTTATTATCTTAGATTATTAAATTAGTTCCTCATTTAATGTGTATTGCAATCATTTCCACTTTTATGTTTTAGTCCGAGTTTGCACATTAATCTTGTTTCATGCTTATAGCCCAACATACTTCACAAATAAAATAAATAATAATAGTTTACAACCATACATTCCAAATGAAAGGGGGGAAAGGATTAAGCATTATAATACTTTATTCAAAGAAAATGTAAAATAAACAGAAAATAAACCATACATAAACCAAAAATAAACTGATTATTTATACAAATAAAATATCTCAAGAACTAATTAACAGAATAACTATTTGATGATTAAAAATCACCAATAATTCTTACAATAAACACAAATTAGCCCCATCTCACAAAATAATAATATTACCCATAAAATAATTAACAAATAATAGTCATGGGAAATGGAAATAAAATAACAAAATAGTCCATAAAAAATTATAATAATATTTATACAATAATAAAATTAAACAACATAGTAATAAAAAATCAAGATATATAACAAGACAAATATAGGAATCATGCAAAATATATAAAATAAGCATTGAAAACCAAAGCAGAATGAAGCAGGATTCTGATGAAGCAAAAGCATTGCCTCATGACCACAAGACAATATTATATCGCCGCAATACGAAGGGGCGACGCTTCTACAAAGAGATGTCGTCTCTTCAACGGACCCAGAAAATAGACTACATTTTTAACTTCTAAGAAACTTTGAAATCAATCACAAATAAGCAAAGACTAATGAAAATACACAAAGATCAACCACCAATACTCAATGTTTCACATATTCATACTTTATATATGACCTTAAACAAACAAGAAACGCAAAAAAAAAAGCAAGAAAGTAGGAAATTAAAGCTTTTAAAAAACTGATGAACTTAAAGCTTAAAAGTAAGGGATTCTCACTGATTTGGATGAGTTGATACTCCTAACTAAGCCCTTAAAGCTTAGTTTATTGACTTGGGTGCTTAGAATGCGAGGGAGCCTTCCTCCTTTTTAAGAAATCAAGTCCTTTGATCTAAAAGTCCCCTTGTTTTTCTTTCTCTTTTCCTTTTCCTTTTTTTTCTTCCTCGTTGCTCTTTTTTTTTCCATACCCAAAGTCCAAGTCCTTAAAAATCCAAAAGTCGCCTCCTTTCTTCTCTTCCCACACCTTTCCTTTAAGACTTTTTCACTTTTCTCTTTTTCAATTCCCCAAAAACCCTACTCACTCTTACCCTCTCCCTCTTTTCATAATTTCCCATGTCGTCTTTGCTTTTTCCTGCCCCTTTTTCTTTCTTTAGCATTCAGGAATGTCTTAAATCTAAAGCAGGTGAGTCCCAACTACTGCCATTAATGACATTTAAGGCTACAAAGGATGGCTGTGAAGAGGCATCACCTCATTGATGCCTAGGGTGAAGAGGCAACAGCTCTTTGTTGAGGCGATCACCTCTTCCCCCAAGCTAGGTCTGGGCCTTTAGGCCAAAAGGCAATGGGCTTGGGCTTTTGAGGTTTAGGCTTGGGTTTTTGAGTTTATTTTAGAGAAGTTTCAGGCTTCCATTACATTCCAAACTCATGGTTTCTTATCATCGGGCTTTTGTTACAGGCCAATCAAACTGAAGGTGTCCACAATATCATAGAAATTTATATATTTAAAATTTATATCTTATATGATTTTTTTCTTGAAATTATAATGTTTTTCAAATGTTATGATTAACATTTGACCTATTAAACATCTATATACATTATATTTGTGGAATCATCAAGAGGTGTGAGATCTTAATAGAAAGCAGACTTAAAATCATAAATAAGTTAGGATCTCATACATCCTGTTGATTTTTTAAAGTTATTCCAAATTAAGTATAATTATAAATAAACTTGTATAAATTAAACTAAATTGTTACGTAATAATAACTTTTGAAATTAGGGGGCAAGCTTAAGATATGTATATAGGGGTGAATGCAAATAATTCTCTAAAAATAATTTTTTTTTTTACTTTTGGGGCAGTAGGGGCAAGTGCCCCCATCCCCTTGAGTATTAAGAAGAATATTATTTTATATGCGTCAAGGGAGCAACACTGTAATGACCCAGTATTTTAAATAAAATAATATTATTTTAAGATATGCAGTGTTAATAATTTTAAATTTTATTTGTATGTTATTATTGATAATTGCTAATATTATTTACGTATTTTATTTTCAAAAATTATTTACGTAAAAATAATTTATTTTACGAGGGATTATTTGATAATATTAAAGTTATTAATAATATTATTAATATTATCATTGTTATTCTTATCGTTGTTAATAATATTATTATTAGTGTTATTATTATTGCTATTATTATTGTCATTATTATTTTTTATTATTATTAAATTTGGGTAAAGGGTATTTTAGTAATTTTATAATTAAATTTAAAAAAATAGAAAAGTTAAAAAAAATTCGGGTCAAAGTCTTTTCTTCTCTCTCCTTTTTCTTCTTTTTCTTCTTCTTCTTCTTCTTCTTCGGTCACTCTCTGACGCCGAAGCTGCCACCATCGACCACCACCATCTTTGGCTTCTCCGAGATGTCACCAGCAGCCGTCAGATCATCACCGGAGCGCCAGAAGCCATTGAAGCCAAGAGTTGAGCTTTGTGACACTGGTGAGATTCCGACCACCTCAACTCCTCCAACCAGAATTTTTTGAAAACTTTTCCTCTGGTGAGTCCATTTCTGAGCTCAAATTCTCTAAATTTTTAGATATCTTTAATTTTTAGTTTATGTGTTTTAGGGTTTTTAATTTTTTTGAACTAGATATTGTTTGATTCATGCAAACTTGCTTAAGAAATATTGATTGTGGTAGCTTAAGCTTCTCATATATATTTTTTGTGAATTTTTTTGAATTAATTTGAATTTTGGTTAATTTTTTATTATTTTAATATTAAATATTAAATATTGAATTTTTGATAATTATGTTAATAAATTATTTTTAATGGAAATTTTGTTGAATTTGTGTTTGTAATGTGAGTTAATAATTTTAGAATTATTAAAATAATTTTTGGTGAATTTATATAATTTTTGAGAATATTAATTATATTATGTATATTTTGTATTATTGGGTTAATTGTGTAATTTTGTGAAAATTATAGTTAAATAATATGTTGTAGATGATTTTGGAATTATATAGGGTATTAAAATGATTTTTATAAATTATTGACTATTTTTAACTAATTAATATGTTGTAAATGGATTTTTAATTATTTTTATTATATATTTAAGCTATTTAAGTTATTTGAATATATAAAAATGAATTTTTACTATTTTAAGTTGAATTATTGAAAAATTGGATTTTTATTAATATTATATTATTATTTGAGATTTTTAATTAATTATTGTGAAAAATAATTGTATTTAGTGTTTTATTGTTTAAATATATTATATTTTGGTATTTTGAGGATATTTATGGAATTAAATGATTTTTAATATTTTTATTATTTTATTAGATTTTTGGTGAATTTATGAACCTTGGTTAGGAATTGTCCAGTTCAGGATCCCAACTCGAGGTGTTGTGCAATCCGTGTTAAAAGTGCATTTTTCTTGCAGGATCGGTTCTACTTTTAGTAAAGAGATGTCCATTTTACGAAGAAGATTCTATCAAATTTTTGATAGAATTCTCGTAAAACATGACATCATATCGATTCTAAATTTTTGTGTCTCTCTGAGTTTTGTATTCCTAGATCAAGTTTCCTTTAAAAGTATAAGTTAGGAACTTATTTTGATTTGTATTATTATTTTAATTTCTAGTTGCGTCAAGACTAAGGCCTATCGGACCGAACCCGTTGAGCCAGTCTCGAGAAGCACAGAATTGTGAGTTATTAATTTATATATACATTGCATATAGTATACATGATATTAAGTATTCATGTTTTTAATTTGTATTTATACATGAATTGTTTTATTAAATGTTTTAGTATATGTAGGTATATTTTCAATATATTTTTAGTATATTTCAACATATATGCTTATTATATTTTCAATATACACTTAGAATATTTTTGGTGTATTCATGGTTTATATTTGGTATATTTATGGTTGATTTTGGTTATATGTAGCATATATATACTTGAAACATATTTAGTATATATATTTTTGGTATATATATGGTTTATTTCGTTGTTATGAATGTTATTTATGTTTAATTATGAATTATTTATTTCTCATATGTATATTCAATTTTATTTGAAAGATATCAATAGAACGTGCTACCTAGTGGGCAGCACTAGGATCGTGTACGTATCGGTGCAATAGATTTTAAGGTTGAGTTATTAAAGCACTTGAGGTGACTTTTATTTGATTGATTATATGAGATTAATGTGATTGAATAGTGTGATTGCGGGAACTCGATTGACCTAGTGTCTCAGGGCCAGTCACACTGATAGTGAGACTGCTGGAGCTCGGTTGACTTAGTGAGAGAAACACTCTAAAGTAAAATCCTCTTACATGCATAATATAAATACATCTCACAACAGATTTAAATACAATCACTATTGTAGTGTCTAGAATACAAAATAAAATTCAGGTAAGCAGTTAACATAATAAAGCTGGAGTGGAAGAAATTCGGCGAACAGGTTTACTGCTGAGGTTTGAAGACGAAGACTCTCCTAAAAAATATCAACGGAGGGGAGTCAGACCTCACTAAGTGAATTGTTATGATATATATACATACATCTCCTCTATGACAAATGCATTCAAACAAATGCATATAATAAATAAATAAATAAATAAATATATATATATATATATGCAAGCATGTACACACAGATGCTCAAAAATCACTTCATATATAATACTGAAAAAAATATCAGTTTATGAAGGATCAAATAGGACCCTATGTGATCGCAACCTCAAATAATAACAGACAATACTCTAGCCATACAGGCTCACTTGTTCCAAATAAATTTACTTGTTCTATTTAGACAGTAGACTGGTCCCGAGATACTAAGTCAACCGAGCTCCAGCAGTCGGACTGTCAGTGTGATTGGCCCTAAGACACTTGGTCAACCGAGCTCCAGTAATCACACTCTCATATCACATCTCACATCAATCAAATCAAATCAATCAAGTCATAATCCACAAATAGGTTAGTAATTTAACCTAAATTCTATCGTCGTACCGGTACGTACTCAATCTTAGTGCTGCCCACTAGGAAGCACGTTCTATCGATATCCTTCATTAAAATAAATTATACATTCGGAAAATAAATGATGCATGATATCAAATTAAATGGCAATATAAACCATATATTTATTAGAAATATACCAAAAATAAACTAAGTATATTTTGAGTATATATATGTCAGATAAATTCAATTCAATTATAAAACATATAAAAAATAAACCATATTTATACTTAAAAACATTTAAGTATAGATCAAAAGTAAAACATGCATTTATTTCAAAATATACCAAAAATATACTAAAAATATACCTAAAATATACTAATCATTTATTAAAATTATTTATGCATAAATCATGCAATTAAAACATATATTTATAAAACATGCAACCTAAATGCACGTATATATAAAATAACAACTCACAGGGATGTGCTCCACGAGACGGATCCGATGGGCCTGGTCCACCAAGCCTCGGTCTCGGCACAACTAAACAATCAAATCACAGTACAAAATCAGAATGAAACTAACTTAACTTCTAGAAACTTGATCTAGAATTCTAGACATAAACAAGGAATAGGAATTTGACCGAATGTCATGTTTTACAAGAATTCTACTAAAAATTCTATAGAACCTCCTTTGTAAAACGGACATCTCTCTATTTAAAAAAAAGTAAAGCCGGTCCTGCAAGAAAATATACTTCGAAATAGAATATCCTCACAACCCCTCGGTTGGACCTCAAACTACAATTTCCACCGACTGAGGTCCACAATTCACAACAAAATACTAAAAATACCCTTTTACACCAAAATATAGCATATTTAACATTAAAACGCTAAAAATAATTATTTTACTGATAATTACTTAAAAACCCTAATATTAATATAATATTATTAAAAATCGATAATAACTCGATAAATTCACAAATGAAAATTCATTTTATAAATCCAAATTACTCAATTATTCCAAAAACATATTAAAATTTACTAAAAACCCATTTATTTACAAAAATAGTAAATTATATATAATTCAAAAATAATTTTTGAAAAATAGTTTTAATTAGTTAAACAAAATAGTAAATAATTTATAAAAATCATTTTTATACCTCAAATAATTATTAAAACCAATTAAACTTAATATTCAACTAAAATTACTATCAAATTACCAACATACCCCTAATATATAAAAATTCACATAATATACTATAATTACTCAAAAATTCACTAAAAATTATATAAATACTATAAAATTATTTTATTAACATATAATTCAATAAAATCAATAATTATACTCAATTAACCAATTAATTTTAACAAAATACATATAAAACATATATTTTCAAAAATAACATAAACTAAATAAAATTATATTAATTACACAAAAATCACAAAAATTATAAAATAAATTCTATAATTATTTTCAACCACCATAAACACTAAAAATCACAATTTCACAATTTATTTAATTAATTTACAAAAATTAGAAAATAATAATAAAATAATTAAAATTCACAAAAATCAAAATAAATTCCAAAAATTCCACAAAAATTCCAGAGTGTAGATTAAGCTAGTAGAATCAACTTTTGTGAAGACACAAAGTTTGAATCTTAAAGATCAAAGTTCAAAAAAATCAAGAAACATAAAGGGCCAAAATGAAGAAATCATTCACCACCAAAATCTAGGCCAAACCAAGTGAAACTAAGCTTAGAGATACACTCACCGGTGCTCAGGGAAGGGAAAGAGATCGACGGTGTCAAAAATGGTGGCCGAAAAGTCGATGAACGGTAAGGAGAGGAGTTTCAGGTTTCTCGGCCAAAAACGGGCTGAACGGCGCCAGAAAAGCTGGAGGAAGGTGACGGAGTAGCTAGAGAGCAAAGCGACACTCTGGGAGGCACACCGATGATAGGTGGTCGGACTTGCAACGGTGAGGGGATGGTAAGGGGTAGGTTTCGGGGGTGAGGGAAGGTGAAGATGATGTTTTATTTTCTTTTATATATATATATATATATATATATATATATATATATATATATATATATATTAAAACTTTATATTATATTAATATAATATATATTATACTCACTTTAAACACACACCACACAAATATATATATTATATAAATAATTATATATATATATACACACATATATACATATATGTAACACATGTATAAAATAACCCTAAATATATATATATATATATATGCATGTATATGTATATATTAATACATAAAATAATGATCATGCATGAAACAATAAAATTTGTTAAAATAAAATAATATTAAATAATAAAATATTATTTAAATGTTATTTTCCAAAATAATAGGTTTTGATATATATATATATGCATGTATATGTATATATTAATACACAAAATAATGATCATGCATGAAACAATAAAATTTATTAAAATAAAATAATATTAAATAATAAAATATTATTTGAATGTTATTTTCCAAAATAATAGGTTTCGAAATAATTTTTACGTAGAAAATTTTAAATAAACGTAAAATAACATTGATTATTCACAAAATAATTAAATAATCAAATATACATTTAAAATTTATTAATATTGCATATCTCGATACAATATAAAAACATTTAAAAACTCAGGTCTTAACATGTATGTATATATAATATAATAATTCACTCAATGAGATCTGACTCCCCTCAATTGTTTATTTTTTAGAAAATTCTACATCTTCAAACCTCAGTAGTAGGCTCATACGCCGTACTTCTTCAGCCCCGGCTAGTTTATGTAAATTACTTATCTGATTTTCATTATACTTTAGAAAACTACAGTAATAGTAGTGCTTTGTATTAGTAGTATGATGTTGTTTATGTCAAAGACCTTTCTCTGAATATTGTATGAAATATTTATTTTATGATATAACAGTTAAGTACTTATTTTTATATTGATTTAAGTTTTTAATTCTGGTGCATTTTTATTTATTTATTGCATGCTTTTATTTTCTAAGGCTTGCTACGGATTTCGAATTCGAAAGAATTCTAGTTCTCTTGCACCGGTTATAACTCCCGGTTTGGGTCATGACAAACACTCTTTTCTTAAGACCAACACTTTTTTTGTTATATTTTTTATAATTCACTAAAATATGGATAAAAGCTAGAAAATGCTTAAGCCTACCAAGTGTCAAAGGACAAGACTACCCCTTTCATAGATGGGATATTAACTTTGGCCCTTCACATATAATTGAAATTATAGTTTCAACCACTACAGTAGTATTATTTCCCCTTACAGTTTCAACACAGGGGAAGCTAAACTATCAAGTTAGCCATAACATTTGCACATTGATTTCCTTCATGAAAAATATGATTTATATGGATCTCCCATTTTAAAGTCATATGTTGACAATTAAATGGTACTTAAAGCTTATGTTCATGTTCTTTTAATGGTCTTAATCACTAATTGCACATATACATAAATGGATAAAAAGGATTATTAGTCATCCTAGAATAATGTAAGAGCAATTCCTATATTTAAAAATTTATATCTTCTATGGTTTATTTTCTTGGAATCATAGTGTTTTTCCAATTTTGCAATTAACATTTGACCTATTAAACATATATATATATATATATATTTGTGAAATTATCAAGAGGTATAAGATCCTAACCGAAAGTGGAATTAAAATCATAAATAAGTTAGGATCTCATATATCTTAATAATGTTTTTTAAGTTATTCCACATTAAATATAATTACAAATAAATTTGTATAAATAAAACTAAAGTGTTAAGCAAGAAAATTTTTTGAAAGTGGTAGGCAAGTTTAAGATTTATATATAGGGGCAAATGCAAATAATTATCTAAAAATATTATCTTTTACTTTCGGGGCAATAGAAGCAAGTGCCCCTATCTCCATAAGTATTAAGAGGAGTATCATTTCATATTCTTCAAAGGAGTAGCTCTTTTCTTGAGACCAATATTTTTTTTTGTTGACTTTTTTATAATTCACTATAAGATGGATAAAAGTTGAAAAATGCTTAAGCCTACCAAGCGTTAAAGGATAGGACTACCATTTTCTTGTAACTAACATGCTTTTTGCTTTTTTCACTAAAAGAAACAAATGATTCCCATTGCCAGTACCAAGTGTACTGGGTGCGATGGCATAGTCAATTGACAACATTCTTTTTAGTCATGATTCAGAGATAAGATGTTAACTTTGGCCCTTCATACGTGCTTGAAATTATAGTTTCAACCACTGTATTAGTATTGTTTCTCCTTACAATTTCAACCCACGAGAAGTTGAACTGCCAAGTTAGCCATACCATCTGCACACTGATTTCCTTCATGAAAGACATGTTGTATATGGATCTTTTATTATGAAGCCATAAATTGACAATTAAATGGTACCTAGAGCTTATGTTCAAGTGCTTTTAAAGGTCGTAATTAATTTAAAATGTACATTTATAAAGATCCAAAACATGCTACTCACATTTAATCATTAATTCCACATATACACGAATGGATAAAAAGGATTGTTAGTCATCCTAGAAAAGTATAAGAGCAATTTTTATATTAGAAATTATATCTTATATGGTTTATTTTCTTGAAATCATAGTGTTTTTCAATTTTATGATAAAAAAACTTGACCTTTTGAATTTATTATTTAGTTGTGATATTTTCTAATTTAGAAAACTGAAAAAACTATTTTCTAATTTTTTCAAATTATAAAAGGCTTTAAAAAAGTATAATTTTTTTTTTACCATAATCTCCTCAACCACTATAACCTCCACTCCTATCACCACCACTATTATGACCTCCAGCACCACTATAGCCTCTTAACATAGTGGCTGCAGTACCATCACTATCTCTACCACCACCTTTATTACCTTTACCACCATAATCTCTGCCACCTTCACCACCATAATTTATTGACACGTTGGTCGCAATACCACCAACACCATTATAACCTTCATTACCACCACAACCTCCACTACCCGCACCACCATAACCTCCACTAACACCCCTATAGGCTATTGACATAGTGACTACACTACTATTATCGCCACCATCACGGCCTCTTGATTGATATAGAGGTTGCATTATTGCCACCACAATTTTTGCTACCTTTAATGGTCTCACGACTTTAAATTAAAATTAATTAAATGTGTATGTGTAGGTGGCGGGGTTTAGTGTGCACCCAGGTGTTTGACGATCACGGCACTGTGTGGGCTCGAGGCCCACTAGGAAATACGATATAGGTCTTAAGCCTATTCAGAGATGGAGTCGCCACCCGAATAAAAGCCGGGACACACTGTACAACAACTGGATCCCATGGAGGTTCCCAGAAGCCGTCATCAAAGATCGGGTTCGGAAATTGGGTATGAGCGTTCGATTGCTCAAACAACCTTGCGGTTGGCCTTCGTTTGTGTTTTGCATTTTATTACCATTTAATTATTTAATTATTTCCTCATTTACCACATGTAATAAAATTGCCTTCGATAATTGCCAAATTTTATAATCAAGTCCGAGTTTGCACATTAGTTCAATTTCATGTCTTTAAGTCCCAATATAAAAAACGTAGTAAATAAAATAAATAATAATTTACAACCATACATTCAAAATTAAATGGGGAAAGGGATTAAGGATTATAACACTTTTTAGCTAAATAAATGAATAATATACAGAAAATAAACCAAACATATACCAAAAATAAACTATTAAAATAATATAAAAGCAGTAATATGCAAGAGGTAACTAGCAAAAGTGACTACTCAATGACAGAAATCATCAAGTAATTCCTTCAAATAACACACTGTTAGCCCTTCCTTTCACAAAAAAATGAAATCACATGTAATGATATTTATAAAGAGGTTCTATAAAAGAGGTTTTCACATTATAAACTAAAGAAAGTATCAAACAATCAAGATTAAACATCATCATGCAGGCATATTTAAGATTAAAGGAATGCAAACCAAAGCGGACATCACGATGAGCATGAAAGGAAAACAGAACAGGAAGCAAGTTAAAACAATCAGTAAAGCGGTCGCCTCATTGATGAGGCGACGCCTCATCGATAGGGGGTCTCATTCCCTTGATGCGAGAACACGAGACACGTAAAAAAAAAGGGCCTTTGGAGGCTTGCCAATGGGGCGATCACCTTATTGAGATGAGGCGTCGCTTAACCAAAAGGCTAGTTACGACTCTGAAGGTATTCATACTTCCACGCTAAGCAATAATACATGCACACACACACACTACAATCATTAGACTATGACTACATGTGTAATGACCCAATATTTTAAATTATTATAATAATATTATTTTGGGATATATAGTGTTAATAAAATTTAAATGTTAACTATATATTATCATTAATTGTTTACATTATTCGTTTATTTTATTCTAAATATTTTATTTACTTGAAATAATTAATTTTTGAGTTTTATTATTTAAAATACTCAAACTCATTTTCATTACTATTATTTTTAATAATATTATTACTTTATTTCTATTAATTTTTAATAGTATTAGTTTTATTATTTTATTAGTATTATTAGTATTATTTTTGTTGTTGTTATTATTATTATTGTTATTATTATTATCATTTTATTACTATTATGCATGTGATATTATTATTATTATTATTATTATATTGTATTAATAACATGTGTATGTGTGTATTTGGTCCATGTGTTGTATATATATATATGTGTGTGTGTGTGAATGTGTGTGTGATTGTGACAAGTGGTTATTATATATATATATATATATATATATAAAGAGTCAAATACGGGTCAACAATTTTCCTTTCCTTTCCCACCTTATTTTTTTTCTTTTTTTCTCTTCTTTTCTTTTTCTTTTTTTTTTCTTCTTCTTCTTCTCTTGCCTTCCGCCATTGCCGACTCCCAAAGCTTCACCAGCCCGTCGTCAACCACCACGGACCACCACCAAGCTCCCCACTTTCCTCCTCTTCCTTCTCGTCACCTCCAGAGAGCTCCGGTCATCGAATTTTTGCAAGTAACCGTGGGTAGTTACTGTAGCACCGAAAATTTTTTGGTGATTTTAGGTCGAGTTCTTGGGCTCGTTAGACTCCTCATGGCATGTACGTCTTGATTCTCAAGTCGGTTCAAGCTCACGACGTCCAGATTGTGAGTTTTCTTCAATTATAGTTTATGTCTATTTTGGTTTTTATTTTTTTTAAGGTTCAGTTTGATTGTTTATTGATTATTTCTTTTGGAAATGTTTAAGTATGCATCTCAATCTACTCATATATATGTTTTGTTTATTTTTCTAAATTATTTTGAATAAATGGGTATTTTTGAATATTTTATTATTATTTAGTGAATTTTCGAAAATAAATTATATAAATTATGAATTTGGTTAAATTATTGTTATTATATATTGTTATTAATTTTGGTGTTGAGAAATTAATTTTTGGGATTATTATATAATTTTTACGAATATTTTTAGTTTATGTAAATATTGGATAATTGAGTTAAATGAGTATTTTGGTTGAATTTAAAGTTTAATTGTGTGCTTGAGTTGATATTAAAATGTTATTTATTGATAAAATAATTTTTTATGAATTTATATAATTTTTATGGAATTTTATACAATTTATGTGTATTTTGGAATTTTTAGATTAAATATGTATTTTTATAGAAATTATTGGCTAAACAAGTGTTTTGGTTGATATTAGTATATTATATGATGATTAAATAATTTTAATGATTTTATATAATTTTTAAGGAAATTATTTAGTATATTGAATATTTTATATTATAGGGATAAATGTGTAATTTTATGTTAATTATAGTTAAATATTATGTTTAGTTGATTTTATAATTATTTAAGGTATTAAAATGATTTTTACAAATTTATTACTATTTTTAAATAATTAATACTATTTTTCAAAAATTGTTTTCAAATAATATATTATATATTATTTTGGAAATAAAATGGATTTTAAACTAATTTTATTATATAATTAAACTATTTAAACAATTAAACGTGAACTTTGTTATGTTATGTTGAATAATTGTAAAATTAAATTTTTATTAATATATAATATTTGAGATCTTATTAGTTAACTTGTGATAATTTTGGGAATATTATATAAATAATAAGTGTATTTGTTATTTTGAGATTAAATGTGTGTTTTATTATTATTATTTTTTTTGTGATGATAAATTGTGATTTTAAATGTTAGTTGCAATTTATGTTAATTTAATTATAAAATAGGAGTTTTATTCCATTTATGAATTTTTATTATAAAATATTATTTAAATTTAACTTTTATGTTTTAATTGGAAAATAAAGGTTTTTAAATATTTTTATGGGTTCTTGATAATTTTTATTATTTTACTGTTTAATATTGTTTGTTTGTGTATTGCGAACCTCGGTTGGGGATTTGTGGAGTTTTGGGGTCTCAACCCAAGGTATTGTGTTTTGTGATTTTAGAAGTGTGTTTTTTTGTGCAGGATCGGCCCTACTTTTGTAGGGAGATATCCGTTTTACAGAGGAGACTTTGTCAAAATTTCGATAGATTTCTCATAAAACGTGACAATCGGTCCGAATCTAGTTTTGAATTTTTGATTGAGTCTTTCTATAGTAATCCTAGAAGTGTAGAATTAGAATTTTATTCTAATTGTTTATGTTATTTTATTTTTCTAGTTGTACTGAGACCGAGGCCTAATGGACCAGGCCCGCCGAGTCTATCTCGTGGAGCATGAATCTGTGAGTTATTATATTATATATATATGCATTGCATATAGAATGCATGATTTAGGATTTTTTTTTTCATTTTCATCATATGCTTTAACAGTTATTTAAATTATAATATGATTTGGTATAATTAGGTTTATTTTTAGTATATTTTAGTACATATACATATTTTAAATGTAGGTTTATTTACAATTGTTTATTTAAATGATTAGTATACTATAGGTATATTTTTAGTATATTTTAGATATATTCTTAAATAAATGCATGTTTAATTGTTGATTTAAACTTAGCATGTTTATAATATACTATTGATTTATTATTTTTTTTTGTATATTTCATGTTTTATTTAGATTTATTTTACATATATATACTTGAAATATACTTAGTTTATTTTAGGTATATTTCTAGTATATATATGGTTTATTTTATCAATATGATTATTATTCTGCATTATTTATTTATCCATATGAATGATTTATTTTAAATGAAGGATATCAATAGAACGTGCTTCCTAGTGGGCAGCACTAGGACCGTGTACGTACCGGTGCGATAGATTTAGGCATGAGTGAGGAATTAATTGTGGTGATTATGATTTGATTGATTATGATTTGATTGAGATATGATGTGATTGAGAGTGTGATTGTTGGAGCTCGGTTGACCAAGTGTCTCGGGGCCAATCACACTGACAGACAGACTGCTGGAGCTCGGTTGACTTAGTGTCTCGGGGCCAGTCTACTGTCCAGAATGGAATAAGTGATCTATTTGGATTTAAGTAAGCCTATATGGCTAGAGTGATGATATAATTGATTGAGGTTGCGATTAATAGGGTTCTATTTGATCATTCATGTATTAAAATAAATGTTTTATGCATATATTATATTTATAAAAATAGAATTTGACATTTGTGTGAAATGCGTGTATATACATATATATATAAGAATGTCTGATTGTTATGGTTTTGTTTGCATGTATATATAGTATAATAATTCACTCAGTGAGGTCTGACCCCCCTCAATTATTTTTTTTCAGGAGATCCCATATCGTCAGACCTTAGTTGTAGAGTTCCTCGCCATTGTTCTTCAGTCCCGGCTATTTTATGCAAATGTATATTATGAACTTTGAATTGTATTCTAGAAACTGCAGTAGTAGTGTTATTATATTGGAAGTGTATCATTTTGTTTGGATATTAAATACTCTAAGAATTTGCATTTGAACATTGTACGAATATGTATTCATTTATAAAAGGATTTGGAGTATTTATTTTATATATTGATTCAAAAAAATTTTAATTCGGTTGTACTTTTATCTAATTATTGCATTTATTTTATTTTCTAAGGCTTTCTATGGGTTCCGGATTTGAAAGAATTCTCATTCCCTAGTATCGGTCATGACTCCTAGTCTGGGTCGTGACAAGATGCAAATAGCATTCGAAGACCCATCAATAAAGTGAGATATTAAGCTAGACACATTAGAGATAAACCTAAAATGTACTAGGAATTTAGTCACACAAGTAAGAACTCACAAAATGATGCATATGTCAGATTTAAGTGTAGATTTTATACCAAAACGAGCGGCCCTTAAAGTTATTTTGATTGAGATCCTTGCTAGGATGTGGTATCTACCTTTAACATAAGTTTTTTCCTTCTTCTCTTATGGAGAAAGTGGACCTCTTTTCTTCAACCTCCCTCCCCTTTCTTGAGGACGTTTTTTTTCTTTCCTCTCTCTGTCTTTTTTTTTCAGAGCTCCTTCCCTCCTTTTTTTTTACCCACCTCCCTTTTCTTCTCTCTCTTTTTTCTTTTATCCCTTAGCTTTCCCATGCCCCTAAGCCTCCTAGCCCATCATGAGCTCTCCTAGCCTTTTTTCCTTCCCCAAAAGACTTTTTCTCATGCAAGAAGGAGGTCTGGAGAGTGGGGCCCACACCACTTGATCGTCATGATTGCAGCTGTATTAAATGCAGCTACAAGTAGACTGCCATAGAGGCGGCGCCTCATCGATGAGGCGATCGCCCCATTGGCAGCTACCAAAGAGGCGATCGCCTCATTACACTGAGGTGATGCCTCTTGGGCCTGGGCCTGCACTAAGCCAAACGGGCTTGGGCCGAATTTAGATAGTTGGGCTCGGTTTTGGGGTTTTTCGGGCTTTTGGATTTTCAAGTCCACTTTTCACTTAGAGATTCAGGCTTCATTCTCATGTCCAAGTTTCACATTTTCATCATTAGGCTTAACAACGGGCCGGTTAAACCGAGCGCCCCTAATTCGTCTCCTAACATGTGCCAACCAAATCGGGTGTCTATAGTATGATTTTAAAATTTTTATAAAATAAATAAATTTAATAGTAAATAATATCATATGGATTACAATAATTATTATTATTTTATTAAATAGAAAGTTATTATAATATATTTCATCAAACAAAAATAAAAATTGTGAGAACATAAAAAATTAAAAAATAAAAAGTAACAAATAAATTAATTTTTTGTTTTTTCATTTTTTAAAATAAAAAATGAAACTAAAAAAATGAAAAAAAATAGTAAATATTTTCAAAATTAAACCCCTAATAGTTTTTAATACCTAAGAAATAATGTTAAACACTTGTAAAATTAGTATTTCACTTTAAATTTAGGGAAAATATTCCGTGAATCGAGATTTTTTTTTTTTTTTAACATACCATGAATCTAAATGTTGATACATAGAATTGGTTGAATTGAACATTACACAAATTAGGAGTTCAATAGCACATATTTTAACAACAAAGGCTTAATAAGTTACAGCAACAAACTTCAGGGGCAAATCATGGGTTTTACCAGAAAAATTGCCTCTTTTTATCCCAAAACGGTCTGCCAATTCTTGCTGCGGCATCGAAATCCTAGAAAATCCCCATTTTCCTTCTAGCCGGAGCGGATTTTCCCTCCAAAATCCCCAAATTTTCTTCGTAACCAAACAAGATTTAAAGAAATTCTCAATTCCCTTCCCTGTCACCTCATCAATTTTTTGAAACATCATGAAATCAATTAGGGTTTAGGTTGCTTAATCTTTTTAACTCTTTTAGGGTTTTTATCTAGTTCACAATGACCGATCGCAACAACTCCTCCGCCACTGCTAACAACTCCTCCACCACTGCTCCTAAGCCGATATGGATGAAGCAAGCTGAGGAAGCCAAACTAAAAAGCGAAGCTGAGAAAGCCGCCGCTGCAAAAGCTGCATTTGAAGCCACATTCAAGACTGTAAACGCTAACAAACCTGAAAAACCCTCGGATTCCGATTCAGAAGGGGAAGAATCAGAAGAGTACTTAGCCAATAAACCTGTGGGCCCAGTAGACCCCACCAAGTGTACGGCTGTTGGTGCAGGAATTGCTGGCGGAACTGCCTGCGCTCCATCCACCTTCATGGTGGTGACGAAGGATTCTGATGGGAGGAAAGTCGCTCACGGTGGTGCCCAGATTAAGGTGAAGATATCTCCTGGAGTTGGTGTTGGAGGAACAGAACAGGAAGGGATTGTCAAGGATATGGGAGATGGGAGTTATACAGTAACTTATGTTGTGCCTAAACGAGGAAATTATATGGTTAATATTGAATGCAATGGGAAGCCTATTATGGGTAGTCCATTTCCCGTGTTCTTTAGCGCAGGTAACTGTTATTTATAGCATTCTTGCGAGTTTTAAGTGACTATCATGTTGATCTTGCAATGTAGAGTATCATTTTTTTTTTATACTTGCTGTAGTTTCTTCATCTCGATATGCATACATTGGTAGTTCGTTAACATTTTGGTAGTTTGTTGTGATAGCATACGTGAAAGTTTGAGTAAATTTCATATGGAGTCATAGTTTATCTGTTATCTTGATATGTATATACTTATAGTTTGTCAAATTTTTCGGGGATGTTCTTTAGTGCAGGTTCTTGTTATTGCAGCATTCTTGCTCTTTCAAGAGGATGTCATGTTGATTCTGGTGTGCCAAATATCATCCACTATACCTGCTATAGATTCTCCATCATTATGGATTACAAAGTTTATTCTTATATTCTTTCTCTTTTGAGATCATAGGCTGGCATGCTTTTAAGATTTTTCGCATTATTTATGTTTCATGTGAGAAATTTCATTTTTTATTTGGTCCTGTTTGATGGAATTTGTAGAATGTGCAATTTTGTTGTTGGAACTTGGAGGTGAAAAGGCTTGGGATTTTGATCTGGGGTTTGTGAAGTAGTGATTGGTGACAGATTTAGGATTTTAAAAATGAAGCACCATTGCTTGCATACCAATCATTTTGTCCATAAATTGTCCAGACTTGCTATCTTTGTATTCAGCATCAAATGATATTTTCTTTTGTGGAATATTTTGAAAATGTTAAGGCATCATTCTGCAGGTACTTCAACTGGAGGCCTTTTGGGTATGGCTCCTACATCCACATTTCCAAACTTAGTTAACCAGACCATGCCAAACATGCCAAATTATTCAGGTTCTGTTTCTGGGGCGTTCCCTGGATTACTGGGAATGATTCCTGGCATTGTTTCTGGTGCTTCAGGTGGTGCTGTTTTGCCTGGAATTGGGGCATCCCTTGGGGAAGTTTGTCGAGAGTATCTGAATGGCCGATGTCCAAAGACCGACTGCAAGTTAAACCATCCACCACACAATTTGCTAATGACTGCATTAGCCGCGACTACCTCAATGGGGAATCTCAGTCAGGTGCCAATGGCTCCTTCAGCAGCTGCAATGGCTGCTGCTCAGGCCATTGTTGCTGCCCAGGCCCTTCAGGCTCATGCTGCTCAGGTGCAAGCACAAGCTCAATCATCCAAAGATTCATCTGGTACTATTTCTTATTTCATTTGATCATGAATGTAATACAGTAGCTTGTATGCAGTGTTTTTTTTTTTTTAATTTTCTAATCTGTTTTTCATTTATATTTTTTCTTTTTCTATCTATGGTTTTATTTATCCTTATATTTATTGTCCAAGCTTCTTACATTTGAGTGCTTCTCTTTTTCCCAGGTTCACCTGACAAAGCTGGGAAGGAAGAGGCACTGAAGAAGACACTCCAAGTTAGCAATCTTAGTCCACTTCTGACAGTGGACCAGCTAAAACAGCTGTTTAGCTTTTTTGGCTCAGTAGTTGAATGTACCATTACTGATTCAAAGCATTTTGCTTATATAGAGTACTCAAAACCTGAAGAAGCAACTGCTGCTTTAGCATTGAACAATATGGATGTTGGGGGTCGGCCATTGAATGTTGAGATGGCTAAATCTCATCCGCAAAAATCACTTTTAAATTCTTCAACTGCTTCATCTTCTCTGCCAATGATGATGCAGCAAGCTGTTGCTATGCAACAGATGCAATTTCAACAGGCTTTGCTTATGCAGCAAACTATGACAGCACAACAGGCAGCTAACCGAGCTGCAACAATGAAGTCTGCAACAGAGTTGGCAGCAGCTAGAGCAGCAGAAATTAGTAAAAAGTTAAAAGCTGATGGACTTGTTGATGAAGAGAAGGAAACAGAAAGAAAATCTAGGTACATGAAAACATGTTTTTTTTTTTTTTTTGAAAGAGGTTGCTAGTGTAATTTGTGTTGATTGCTTTCATTTTGGGTTACTCAAAAATTTTAAAATATTAGTCACATAATGAGTCTTTGATAACAGGATCAAATCTCACATCAATATTATTATTATCTGTCATATGCCATTGCACACCATGAGCTATTGGTGCTAATTTGTTGCATGTAATGGACATCTTCAGCTGCCTTTTTTTTTTTTTCTGTTTGGATTTTGCGTGCAATTTTTTTTTTTCTCTTTTTTGATTTGGAAGGTTAGTGTCATCTCATTGTTGAAAGATAATCAGAAAGAGGAACCTGAGGTCTTTTTTGAACTGTCTTCTTTGAACTAGTCATTATACTGTTATACCTATGTTTATTATTTCCACATGATCTTTTATTGGTGGGCAGTATATTATATCTTTAAAACTTATAATGGTTGCTGACCTGTCGAATTTTGTTAAGAGGTTGCTGAGCTGTCAAATTTAGCGAAGAGACCATCTCAGATACTTATTTTCTGTCAATGTGAATGTTGATTTATCCTGTCCTTAGCATCTTGCATATTTTAAATCTTCTAATGCTTAACAAGTATATATTTCAAGGGAACAATTACTAAAAGACAGTCATATTATGTGTGGTTTATATTATATCACTAATGCATTTTAATGTGTTATAAAGGTCACCTCCCAAATCTAGAGCAAGGTCCAGGTCTAAGTCAAAATCACCAGTTAGTTATCGACAAAGGAGGAGGTCTCCTTCTTATTCACCTCCTCGCCGCCATCGAGATCGTAGATCCAGGTCACCTTTGAGATCTCGCCATTACTCTAGGTATGGTAGTGGAAGGCGATCTTATAGAGAGAGTAGGAACAGTGGCAGAACTAGAAGAAGGGAGAGATCCTTTGATAGGCATTCCCCTGCTTCAAGGAGAAATAGAAGTAGGAGTGTTAGCCCTCAGCGGAAAATGTCCCACAGAGATGATTCAGGCTCACCAAAACACCATCGAGAAAGTTCACCTCGTAGAACAAGAAAATCATCCCATGACAGTTCAAGATCACCAAGGCATCATAGAGGAAGCAGGTCATCCCCAAGGAATGACAATGATAACAAACTGAAATACAGAGACCGCTCTAGGTCTAAATCTGTTGAAGATTCCAATGAAGCCCGGGTTGAAAAACTTGAGCAACAAGAGAGGAGGTCTAGGTCATTATCTGTGGAAGAGAAAAACAATGTAAGAAAGTCATCCGCAAGAAGCAAGTATGAAAATGAACCTAAACATAGGAGGCGGTCAAGGTCAAAGTCTATGGAAGCAAAGCATCACTCCGATGAGACAGTGAAAGAAACTAGGGATGGAAGACTGAAATATCATGATGGAAAGAGGTCCAGATCAAAATCTGCTGAAGGTAGGCATCACTCCAGGGAGAAGGGAAATGAAAGTAGGGACAAAAAGTCAAAGCATCGTGATAGAAAGTGGTCGAGATCAATGTCTGCCGAGGGTAAACATTTCAAAGGAAGCAGATCATCCCCACGAATTGGGGATGAGAATAAATCAAAACATAGAAGGCATTCTAGGTCAAGATCTCCTGAAAGTAGGAACCATGCTAGTCATAGGATGGATGGAAATGGAGATGAAAAATCAAAGCATCGTAGCAGAAGACGATCAACATCGGCTGAAGGTAGGCAACGCAGGTCTCCTAGAAGCCTAGAGGAGAGTAAATCAAAACATAAAAGACACTCTAGGTCAAAATCTGCAGAAGGCAAGCATCGCTCGGGTGATATGAAGAAGGTAAACAGATTTGAAAATTCAGTGCGTGACAACAGCACATTACATGAAGCTGAAAATGTGACCCAGGAGAATATGGTAATGGATAATGATGGAGAAATAAGGAGCTGAGTTGTGGCAATTTCAAAACCAACATTGAAGGTTTGTTACCAATACTTATGCATCCACAACTCAAGTTGTCCTGTAATATCATCTAATAGAAGAAGAACTTAGGGCTTGGAAATTTCAGCACTTTTTTCATTGAATATTGTTTTATCTTCATGTCATTTATAGGACAACAAGAAACACAATTAATTTAAGACTCCAACTCTTGCAGATGAAAATTACTGAACTTATGCCAGCAAGGACCTGGAATTATGTCAATGAAGAAGCAGAGTTGATTGTTTACGATGATATGTACTCACAAATTTCCCAGTTGAAATTGCAGGATAGTAACTTCAATTCAGTTGATGTTGTTCCAAAGTTTTCTTTGGTGTAGAAGAGATGAGATGACGGAAGAAGTGCAGAATTAGTCAACTTCAACTTTCTGGAAGTTGACTATTCTGGATTAAAGCTTACCTAACTTTAGAAGTTTGTTTAAATGCATGAACTTAGAATTCTTAGAAATCATCCTCTGCTACATGAAGGGTGGTTCTCTTGGGAGATTTCTTAGTGTTCCTTTGGTGCTCAGATTATTCTGCCTATAGTTGGCTCCTCATAAATGTGTGCACTTTTTGTTTTTAAATCTTTTGCAGGTCCACTTGTAACAGATTGGAACTAGGGTTTGAGACATTCTGACCTCGATATGGATTAAATATTATGGGAGTTGTTCTGCTGTTGTCTTCATCAATGTAGCAAGCTTCTATTTCTGCTGGATGTATGTGGGACTATTAACTCTATTGCTGCATTATGGACATTTTGATTAAGATATTGTTTAAGGGACCATTTCCAGTTGCCTTGCTTTATTTTTGGCTTTTTAAATTTTTCATGACTTATTTATTTGAGCTGGAATGTTGACAAGATTTGCAGTATGGTGGAGAAGAGTGGTTTATTAGTTAATAGGCAGTTGGGTTGCCATATGACTGTCCTTTGTTTGAGATCATAAGCATGATTAGTGTGTGATATAGTGAAGGCTTAGCAAGGGTGCTCTTTCTTCCTCTTCCCTTTTCTCTGAATAAATCATGTTGAATTAGGTCTGAGTTATGACATTTACCGTCTTTATAACCCTCATAAGTGTTTTAAGGTGAAAGCTTCTAGTTTGTGTAATAGGCTGATCATAGACTCAACTTTATTTACCTTTGATGGTGTGCTGGGCCTGTCATCTCCCAAATACATGCAGGTCATACGTGGTGTTTTCATTGGAGCTTTCAAGGATCAGTTTGGCACAATTGAAATTTACTGATGGACATTAAGGTATGCAGTCAGTAGACTGGCAAGCTTGTGCTGTTAAGTTTTTCGTCCATCTCGGAACTTTTTGACAATGTTGATAGTAAATTGGGTGGGTTATATTTCCCAATGCTCATGTAACTTGTGTTACAATGTTATAAAACCTTGTTCCTTACTCCTTTTCCCATCTTTCTTCCTTTTTTTTTTTTTTCTTTTTTTTTTCTTTTTTCCTTTTTCCCAAGGTATTGTCTTGGTTATTGAAGCTATTTTGAGGTCAACTGAAACCAGATGTTGCTGAGATGAATAGCATTACAATTCACAATGTCGATATGAGATCAGATTGGCCGACTGTGTCTAAATTATATGGTGAAATGCCAATTTGGTTTTTAGACAGGTAACTTTTGTTAAACTGCTGGATTAATTTTCTTTTCTGATAAAAATCAACACATAATTATTTTCCATATGATTCTATTCAAATACGCAAAGCGGTTTTTGCTGCAACTTAATCTTAGTCAATTGCTAAAAATTGTCAATCCATATTAACTAAGTGATTTGACATGTTCATTTTTTTTCCACCCCTGCAGTTTGTGTCATGTATGCTTGTAAGACCATGATTGCACTAGGTTTCACTTTAAGGCTCTTTTGGGGGGGTTGGTTGTCACTGTGTTTGTTAAACTTAAATTTTTGTCCAGTGATCTGTGTCACATTTTGGTTGAAATGCAGAATTAATTAGAGCCTTGAGCATGTGTCTTGTAACTGGTAAATATAACTAGATGACCTGTTATGATCTTCTTGACTTTTTGTTTTTGTTTTTTGCCTGTTCATGATACCATCAAAATTGTAGAGTAACTTGTTTCTGTTAATTGTTTTTTTTTTTTCAACACGTACAATTTTGCTGTGATTTTTTGCTTGTTTCTTATGGCTTTCTACTGAAATTCTACCTGTTCAAGCTCCGAACTTGAGGAGAAGTATTATGTGCCAAAGGAGCACCTAATAATATCCTCTGAACTTCTGGACGTCTCTTGTATTTTCTTTTTATTTGTTTCTAACCTAGCACATTTTCATCCCAATTCACCATCAACAAGCAGGTGGTTTTTTTTTTTTTTCAAAAAAGGGTTTGTTGGTAGGATATCTATGGATATGATGGTAGCAGAGTTGGAAGAAAGAAACATTTGTTCTATTTCATGATGGGACTGTGTACTGGATTGGACCGCTCCCCTGTTACTTTTTCCCATTCTCTTCTCTCTTTTTTTTTTTTTTTTTGTCCCTTCCTTTTTCCCCTTTCTTCTTTATCTTTCTTATTCTCTCAGGCAGCTGCGCCAGGACTGCACTGAGAAAGGGAACTTGTACTTACAATGAGGTGTTGAAACATTGCTGTGGCGAGTGACTATTCAGTTATCCTGATTAGGGTCGCTGGTGGTGATATTTGTTATGACAATAGTATAGCGGTGAAACAATTTGATGGGTTGGGTTTTATTTTAAGCCGTGAATTGTAGTTTTGTCCATCAAATGAAGTTGATTAGAATACAAGTTTGACAAATGTTCGGCTTCTCATTTATTCCTAGATGTTGGACGATGCGATTGGATCGTCAATGTATTGGTCTGCCAAGCTCTTTGGAATTGGACCCATGATTGAAATGATTCCAGTATAATGGAGCTGTTATTTGGGTGCATACTGTTGGAATGCTGTAATTGATGCTCTTGGTGCTTGGGGTTGGGGGAATGTTAGCACTTGTGCAGTGGCTTAGCCCTTTCTTCGCTCTTCGCTTTGAGGAGAGTACGTGTGTGTGGTGGCTCAGCGCAGATCCTCGTGCTCTGCCACTACCTTGGTCAGGGGTAGAAGCCTTACATAGAGATTTTAGATTTGGAATTCGAAAAAAAAAAATTAAGAATTGGAGGTGTCAAGTTTAATGTGGGTTTGAATTTTTTAATATCTGAAATGTGACAATTTTCTGATAGAAATAGCGTCAACAGTGAAACCTCAACATGCAATAAGGATGAGGTTTCATTGGTGGGGTTGTTTCTTATACTATGTAACAAAGGTAGGAATTTAAATCATAATTAATCATTCTTATTTCTAATATTTGTTTGACTAAAATATGGCATTAGAATGGGAATGGACTTTTCACTAGGAGGACTAAATTTCCATTTCTATGGAAAAATTTTAATTAAAATTATTTATTAAAATTTTTATACTAATAGCTTTTTAAGAAATTATAATAATATATTAATTTCTTGGTTTCATTTCAACTGTCTTTTAAAAAAATTGAATTTGTTATACTTCAATTAATGTTTTTAGATTATCAATACTCATGTCTTGATTTTAGAGTAAGTTTTCTATTGGAGTAATTGTAATTTATAATAACTTTTATTATTTCTAAAAGAGAGTTATATAGTCATTTGCATTTATAATTATGTCTATTAAATATGATTCTTAATCTTTATGAAACTATCTTAAACGATAATTGAAATAAAATGGAGAGAGTAATAAAAATTAGTCAATAATTTTAAGAAAAATTATAATTGATAATCATAATGCTACTTTTTTGTATATAAAAAATAATTATAAAAATATTTTTATATATAAACAATATTAATTATGATTCCAATTCCATAATAATATTTATTAAATTATTTATTTTGTTTTTAATTTTTTTCATTTTCATTCAAATTCTGATTTCAATTTTGGAGTATGAATCAGATGAATGCTAAAATAAATTAAACGACAAAGAGATCATTGGAAAGTTGCTGCCGAGTGGCTGCCTGGTATGAGATTAAGAGTTTTGAGTGAATGACCTTGCACACTCGAAAATCGATTTTTTCATTTATTCAAAAATTGGCATCAATGACATGAACGGCCAAATGCATGCATAGAATCATTTTGACACTGTTTGCAAAATTATGTTTGATTTTTCTTGAATGTTTTTTGCATTTTTAAGAAATAATAACTTTTAAGGGGAAAAAATAAGTTTATATAAAGATTTTGTTCAAACTATAATTTTGGAAAAATAAAAAAAATTAAATAAACATTTTAAATGTAGAGCATATTTTAAGTGCAATACCAAACAGACACATACTCTTTGACAAGCAGGCCAATGAGGTAGATGAGGAAAAAAACTGTTGATCAAGAAAAAGAAAAAAGAAATAATTTGCTTGAAAATCACGAAACCTAAATTCACAAAAAAAAAAAATAGAAGTAATTAAAAATTTATGAATATGAATTAGTTAATAAATAAATTACAAAAAAAAATGCCAATATAAACAATGTATGAACAAATAATATACGAACAAAAATGAACACATTAACACAGAAATAAGATGAGATTAATTGAAAAATAGGTGTCACAATATATATAAATTCTACCAATTCCTTTCTTTGTGTATATAAAAAAAGGTGTAAAACTGAAAAACAATAATTAAACATTATATGTAATTCCTGCTTAGCAAGTCTAAACTAATCATCAATGTTGGGATGTGATGGTTCGTGATATTTTTGCCTTAGCTACAACTCCAACTTGGACAATAAATAAACACTGCAAGAAAAGAAATGTTAGGTGGAGGAGGGTTGGTACGCTCAAACCCCCCTCCAATGGTTAAGTTAGTAAGCTTGATCAGGAAGACATGTATTTTTTTACGAGGAAAATGGTGTTTGTTAATATGTTAAAATTTTAGAGAAAAAAAGGAAGGAGATGAAGCTTGCCTTTATTTCCTTTAACATGGAGCTCATAAAAAGGGGACGTCATCTGGTAGCGTCTCATAGACAGAGAGAGCCTTGATAATTTAGTCAGGCGAGTAGAAGTCCTGAGTGATAGGGAGCTCGTGGGAGCATCATAGGCAATGAGATACGGTCTTGAGGTGGCATGCTAGTTGGCCTCACTTTGCACGTGTCATTATATTATTGGTTAAAGGTTTTTTGTGTAGCATCAGGACGCATGATTTTAAATGGACCCATTAGTAGTTCTTATTAAAAATAACTAGGAAGTATTGTGATATCATATTTGTATAACTCACTTAAGCCATTTAAAACGGATAATAAAATATTCTATTACGAAATCTAAGATGTTTGATTGAAAGTATGATTCAATCTCTCGACTTTCTTTACTTTCTCATATCCAACTAGTATTCATGATCTCTCTCTATGAAATTCTAACAAATACAAATAACTTCACATATATATATATATATATGTGTGTAATATGAATGCTCAAATGAGAGTACAAGGCCAAAACAAGACATTAAGTTTGAAAAATGGATATGTTATTGTTAGATGAACCTTAATATTTGATTATATTGACCATTGTCCCTTCTGCCAACTTTTGTTTGAAAATGGTTCTCAAAGTAGCTAGTCTAGAGCAAACATGATTGCAATGAATGTATATATATCTTGAGTTGGTTTTGCCTATCAACAATCTAAGACGTTTGAACTTCATTCCTGTGGTCGGTTGTGAAATATATTAAGACTTAATTTAATTATTAGTTGATGTAAACTTAACTAATTAGTGTATCTTTACATCATTTTAGATGGGTTAATTCAACCCAAATCATTACTAATTTGGTCTTACTATAAGTAAATATATAAATAAATATACTCTTAAAAAATTATTCTAAGAGTGTATTTGGTATATAAATGTATTTCAAAAAAATTTATAAATTTTTTTTGTAAGTTTAAATAAATGTATTTAGTTTAAATAAAAAAATTTAATGAAATTTATTTATAATTTAAGCTATTTAATTTTGTGAAATTTTTTTATTACTAAATTAAATTATAAAAAAGTTATTCAAATTTTCAAATAAATTTATTTTATAAAATAGTTATATAAATTAGATACACTTCATCGATAAAAATTTATTTATAAATGAATTTTAATTAAAAATAAAATAAATTTTTAACTAAATTCAACCAAATAAAGAAAATGTTTCATAATTGAAAGATGAACCAATTTCATATACTGGGAGTTGCCGACCTATACTCTATTATGCATTATTTATTGTGCTATTAAAAAAAAGAATACTTTATTTTAATGGTTAATAATACAAACGCATTTCATACTTTGACTTAAATGGAAAAATAACTTATTATTTGATGATCACTACCATTTTTTTTTATTTAAAATGAGATTGTTAAATTGTCAGTAAAGTAAAGTAGTCAACTGATAAAATTTTTTTAATTATATTTTGAAATATAAAATTTAAATTTTACTGTCATTAATTTATAATCCATTAATATAATTCACTAACATCTAAGTTATCTTTTATTAAAAAATAAAAAAGATCGGTAAATTATTATTTCGCGTAGCATTGATATAGTAGAGATATGAATCAAGTTTAAGTTTTTTTTTTTTTTAACATTAAAGGGCTCGTGGGATTCCAACACTCATAGGACAGCTTAATGCAGCTGCCTTACCACCTAGGCTAACATGTCTGGGTATGAATCGAGTTAAAAATTGTATATAAGGCCTAAAAAATTTTGGAACTCAATTAAGTGAAGAAATGTATTAATGCAAAAAAGTTGAAACTTTTAGGTAGACTAATTTTTGTACCCATGCCAAATGACAACCCTAGTTTTCAACTTGCAATTGCAAGCTTGTACATATGTATAAAGAGTATTCATACATTTTATGTAAGCGATAAAAACCAACACTATTGCTACAAACTATGGAAATGCATCGAATAAATATTTTTTAATGAAATTGAATTAAAAAATAAATAAATTATTTATTGTGCTGTTATAAAAAAAATACTTTATTCGAATGCTTAATGGTATAAATACATTTCATACTTTAAATCATCTAAAAAAAATTATATAATGATCACTATAATCTTGTTTATTTAAAATGAGATTTCTAAATTATCATTTCCCTTAGAATTGATATACAAAGGGTATGGAGGAATGGATCAAGTAAAATTGATAAAAATAAAATAAAATAAAATTGTACTTAATACTTAAAAGAAATAGTATTCAATTTAGACTCTATTTGTTTGTGAAAAATATTTTATCTCCATTTATTTATGGAAACTATTTTGTCTTTAGAATAAAATATTTTTTTTATATTTAATTGCAACACTAAAAAAGATAATAAAATAAATAGACAAGACTTTAAAAAATATATTAAAAAATATTTTTCGATCGAGAAATTATTTTTCTTTATTTCAAATAATTTTCTTTTAACTTATTTTTTCTGAATAATTCAAAAAGATAAGAGAAAATATTTTTCAGAATAATATTTTCTACAAACGATGGGAGGTAAGTGAAGAAATGTGTTAACGCCAAAACACGCAAACCCTAGTTTTGAACTGGCAAGCTTGTACTCATCTAAAAGAGCATTCATGCATGCCACGTAACAGAGATAAGGTATCAACACCAACACAAATTGGCAATTGCTACGAGTAAAGTCATAGGAGACGATCACTAGTTCAAAGGCATTGATAGAGATTTTTTTTTTTCCATGTTCTTTTATAAATTATTAATAAGGATATTAGATGAATAGTGATTATCGGTTTAATAGATAAATTTATATAGTAGCACTTGAAAATTTGAGTTCAAATTTTTCCATTCTAATTTATAATGGTAAAAAAATCATATAATATGCAAAGTTTAATTATATACTATTTCAATTGGATTAGATCTTACACAAAATTAGATCAACATTGTGATGATTTAGTTTTTTGTTCTCCCTGTTTTGAGTATTAATATTATGATGATTAAAATAATAAAAAGGTTACCAATTTTTGCTAAATTAATATAGTTTGGTCCGATTATTTTTTTAATAATTAAAAAATTAAAAAAGAATGGATAAATAAATTCATGATCTCACCTTATAATGTCAATCAATAGGCTAGACAACATTTTGATCCAATTATTAGTCGAGTCTATATTAACACAATGTATACAAAGTTTTTTTTTTTTTTTTTTGCACTCCATGTATGCAAAGATTGGAATATAGCATTATATCATAGGAAAGACGTGTACAAGTTAGATTATGCCACAAATATTGCATTTCTTTTTGTTTTTAATGCAAAAGTGAACGAAAGTTCCATAATTAAATAACTTTAATTATATACACACGACTGACATAATTAAATAACTACATAAATAAGTTCAGTCTATTATGAATGTGAATGAATAATATATTACTTGTGAACGAATAATATATTACTTGTGAGATAATAGTACTCAAATAGTGAAAAGAAAATCTTTATATAAAGGGATTGAAATTCATTAATGAGAATGTTAAGAAGAAGAAAAAAAAGATAGATTACTCTCTAAATTCTTTCAATATTATAATTCTCCAAATTCTCTCCAAACTCTCTTTAAATTCTCTTAAAATCATTCTACTATAAAATATTTTTCTTCTAGTTAAATACTACTAAATTCAAGTTTAGTTCTATAATAAATTAAGTAATTAAATCTTTATTTCACAACACGTTATCAGCACGAGGAGCTCTCGATCAAAACAATAAGATACATATTTCTTAATATTTAATATTTATGAATATATTATTTGATTATATATTATCATGGATGACTATGCCTCCTACTAATTTATATATTTATATTTATTTCTTCAATCTACCTTTATATTAATTGTTATTTTTATTTTGTTTTACTAACTACACCATTGATGCAAATATTGCTAGAAATGGTTCTAATCTTATGGATGACTATGCCTCCTACCAATTTATATTTGTGCACATTTATTTTTTTATTATTTATGTTAATGGAAGGTTATACCCCATTTTATATTAATGGACGATTTTGCCCCATATTTATACATATCGTTATGTTAACTCACTTGCTATAAATAATCATATCAACATTATTTATTGATTTTACTTTATATAATTTATTTCTCAATATATTATATTAAAAAAAAATTCTAATGGCTATATTTTTATTACCAACAGTAACATAACGGTAATAAACGGCTATATTTTTCATTATAAATAGATGAGCTATAAATTTTATTTATTCACACAAATTCATACATTCTCTTTCTCTCTTCACTCTAAATTGTAAACATGATTTGGTATATTTATATTTTTGTTTTGATCATGACTATTATAATAGTTTTAGGAATAATTCATATGGAAGATGATTTTCTATTTGATATAATTTTAAGTATTATTGTATCATTTTTTGTACCGCTATTATTTTTTGCAATATTCATTCATGATATAATTAATTAGTAAATTTTGATTATGTTTGATTTTTTTAGTAGTCATCAAATTTATGAATTCTAATTGAGTTATATTTTTTTATTAGTTATCATAATGACAAATCTAGCAAAGCTCGAGTTCGTTGCTCTTGACATCATGGGAAAAAATTATATGTCTTGGATTCTAGATGTAGAGATGCATCTTCAATTAATGGGGTTAATTGATACCATAAAAGAAAATAATAACACCTCATTGCAAGATAAGGCCAAGTCTATAATTTTTCTCCGTCGTCATCTTGATGAAGGATTAAAATGTGAATATTTGACTGTCAAAGATCCAAGTGTTCTTTGGAAGGATCTAAAAGACAGATATGATCATCAAAGAGATGTAATACTACCAGTAGTCACTGATGAATGGAGAGCTTTACGCTTTCAAGATTTAAAAAAAGTGAGTGACTATAATTCTGCAATGTTCAGAATAGTATCACAATTAAAATTCTGTGGACAGACAGTCACAGACAAGGATATGCTGGAGAAAACTTACTCCACATTTCATGCATCAAATGTTACACTGCAATAACAATACAGGATGCAGAGATTTAAAAAATATTCTGAACTAATTTTATGCCTACTGGTAGCTGAGAAAAATAATGAACTCTTGATGAAAAATCATCAGTCTCGTCCCACTGGCTCAATAGCATTTCCAGAAGCAAATGCTACAAATTATTCCATATATAAAAATTACAATAGCCATGGACGTGGGAGAGGTAGAGGTCGTGGACGTGGAAGAGGTCAATTCTTTGGCCGTGGTCGTGAAAATAAATATAATAATACTCCACAATAAACTCAGACTCAACCTCAAAAGAAGTTAAAATTAGTCATCAGCGGTGTTCAAGAAAGGCCTCAACATAAGTTTGAAACTGTGTGTTTCAGATGTGGTAGTAAAAGACACTGGTCATGAGTTTGTCGAACACCACCACATCTTTGCCAACTTTATAAGGCATCATTGAAAGGCAAAGAAAAGGAAATAAACTTCAATGAGCATCATACTCATGTTAATGATACAACTCATCTAGATGTTTCTGATTTTACTAATGATTTTACTGACAATGGAAATTGAGACATCTATAATTTTAAGTATATTGTTATTACTTATTTTATTCTGAAGAATATGCTATTGTTATGTATGTTATTTTCAAATTAAATAAAATGTCCTAATTTACAATTATTTTATGTTTTTACCTTAATTGATTAATTTTTTTTGTTTATCTATTTTGAAGTTTAATATGGATTGTACTCAATATAAAGACAGTATTGGAGATCTCTGCATACCAGATAGTGGTACTACACATACTATCTTGAAAAATAGAGATTATTTCTCTGAAATAAAGCCCACAAAGGCAGTTGTAAAAACAATATCAGGTCCTGTAGATCTGATTGAAGGAATTGGCAAAGCTAAATTTATGTTACCAAATGGAACAAAGTTTATAATTGATGAAGCTTTGTTTTCACCAAAATCAGCAAGAAATTTGTTGAGTTTTGATGACATATATCGAAATGGGTGTGATACCCAATCCATTACTATAAATGATAACAAATATTTAAATATAGTTTCCTATGAATCAGAAAAAATACAAGTATTGGAAAGACTGCCAAAACTCCCTACTAGATTGCATTACATGCATATACATGTAATTGAATCAAATATGGCAGTAAAAGAAAAATCTTATGATCCTTCAATAATAAATTTATGGCATGACAGATTAGGTCATCCTGGATCAGTAATGATGCGAAGGATAATTGAGAATTCACATGGGCATCCCTTGAAGGGGCAAAGAATTCCTCAATCAAATGAAATGCCATGTACAGCTTGTTTTCTTGGAAAATTAATCTTGAGACCTTCACCATCTAAAATTCAAAATGAATCAATCACCTATGTTTCTTGAAAGAATTCAAGGTGATATATGTGGGCCAATTCACCCACCATGTGGACCATTCAGATATTTTATGGTATTAATTGATGCATCTAGTAGATGGTCATATGTTTGTCTATTGTCAACTCATAATGTTGCATTTGCAAGGTTGCTTGCTGAAATTATTAAATTACAAGCACAATCCCCTGATTATACAATCAAGAGGGTAAGACTTGATAATGCTGGTGAATTTACATCTCAAGCATTCAATGATTATTGTATGTCTACTGGGATCATTGTTGAGCATCTTGTTGCCCATGTACATACTCAAAATGGTTTAGCTGAATCATTGATTAAACACCTTCAGCTTATTGCTAGACCATTAATAATGAGAACAAAGCTTCCTATTTCAATTTGGGGTCATGAAATCCTACATGCTGCTTCATTAATTCGCATCAGACCTAGTGCATATCATAAATACTCCCCACTACAATTGGCATTTGGTCAAGAGCCAAATATTTCCCATCTCAGAATTTTTGGTTGTGCAGTATATGTACCCATTGCGCCACCTCAACGCATAAAAATGGGTCCTCAACAAAGATTGAGAATTTATGTTGGGTTTGAAACACCCTCGATTATTAGATATCTTGAACCTTTAACTGGTGATATTTTTACAGCACGTTTTGCTGATTGCCAATTTAATGAGGTTGTTTTCCCAACATTAGGAAAAGGGGAGAAAGAAGAAAAAAGGGATATTTCATGGAATGAACCATCATTATTGCATCTGGATCCTCACACAAAATAATGTGAATTAGAAGTGCAAAATATTGTGCACTTACAAGCAATTGCAAATCAATTACCAGATGCATTTACTGATACAAAAAGAGTGACTAAATCATACATACCAGCAGCCAATGCTCCTGCTCGTATTGAAATTCCAGAAATAAAACCTGAGAATAAAGACACTCATGAGTCTAAAACACGCCAAAAGCGTGGAAGACCAATTGGTTCTAAGGATAAAAATCCTCGAAAGAGAAAGGGAGTAGATAATCATATTGACAGCAAGGAAAATATCCCTAAAGAAATAGAAAATAAAGAAAGTCATGAAACATTGTCATATACTGTTGCATGTGAAATCATAAATGACAAAGATGATCCTGAACCAAAATCAGTCATGGAATGTCAAAATAGGCATGATTGGATAAAATGGAAAGATGCTATGCAGGCTGAATTGGACTTACTAAACAAACGAAATATTTTTAGGCCAATTATTCCTATGCCTAAAACTGTGAAACCTATAGGATACAAGTGGGTCTTTGTACGAAAGAGAAATGAGAAAAATGAAATAATAAGGTACAAAGGTAGACTTGTAGCTCAAGGTTTTTCACAAAGGCCGGGAATTGATTATGATAAAACATATTCTCCTGTTATGGATGCAATTACGTTCAGGTATTTGATTAGCCTAGTAGTTTCTAAGAAATTAGAAATGCGTCTTATGGATGTTGTGACTGCTTATTTGTATGGATCACTTGATAGTGACATTTATATGAAAATCCCTGAAGGATTTAAAATGCCTGAAGCATTAAGTACAAAACCCAAAGAAATGTATTCGATCAAGCTCCAGAGATCTTTATATGGGTTAAAACAGTCTGGGCGCATGTAGTATAATCGTTTAAGCGATTATTTGATTAATAAAGGATATGTGAGTAATATTATCTGCCCATGTGTTTTTATTAAGAAAATAATATCCGAATTTGTGATTATAGTTGTATATGTTGATGATTTGAATATCATTGGAACAGAAAATGAGATCCATGAAGCAACAATATACTTAAAGGAAGAATTTGAAATGAAAGATTTTGGAAAAACCAAGTATTGCCTTAGTTTACAAATTGAGCAAATGCACAATGGGATATTCGTGCATCAATCAAATTACACAGAAAAGATCTTGAAACGCTTTAATATGGATAAAGCAAATCCTTTAAGTACTCAAATGGTCGTTAGATCACTCAATATTGAAACTGATCCATTTCGACCCTGTGAAGAAAATGAAGAAATTCTTGGTCTTGAATTTCCATATCTCAGTGCCATTGGAGCTCTAATATATCTTGCTAATTGTACTAGACTTGACATTTCTTTTGCAGTCAATTTATTAGCAAGGTTCAGTTCAGCTCCAACAAAAAGGCATTGGAAAGGGGTCAAACATATACTTCGATACCTTCGAGGAAATGTTGATTTGGGTTTATTTTATTCTAATAATTCAAAACAAGAATTGATTGGTTATGCAGATGCAGGGCATTTATCTGATCCTCATAAAGTGAAATCTCAAACAGGCTATGTGTTCACAAATAATGAAACTGCAATTTCTTGGCTTTCCCAGAAACAAACGCTTGTCACTACTTCCTCAAATCATTCTGAAATTATTGCACTACATGAAGCAAGTAGAGAGTGTGTGTGGCTTAGATCAATGACACATCATATTGAAGAATCTTGTGGTTTTCCAGTCAACAAAAGTCCAACAATTTTATATGAAGATAATGCAGCATGCATTGCACAATTAAGGGAAGGATATATCAAAAGTGATAGAACCAAACATATACCTCCAAGATTCTTTTCATACACTCAAGAGCTAATAAAAGACAATCATATAGATATCAAGTATATTCAGCCTAGCCAGAATTCAACTGATCTTTTCACAAAGGCACTTCCAACTACAATCTTTAGAAAGCACGTTCACGATATTAGAATGTGACATCTGCATACTATATGAAGGAAGATTATACATATCAACTTGAGGGGGAGAAAATCATGCACTGTACTCTTTTTCCTTAAGCTAAAGTTTTTCCCACTGGATTTTATTTAGCAAGGTTTTAACGAGGCAGTTGTAAAATATTGTTATTTAAGGGGGAGTATTATGAATGTGAATGAACAATATATTGCTTGTGAATGAATAATATATTGCTTGTGAGAGAATAATACTCAAATAGTGAAAAGAAAATCTTTATATAAAGGGATTGAAATTCATTAATGAGAATGTTAAGAAGAAAAAAAAATAGATTACTCTCTAAATTCTTTCAATATTATAGTTCTCCAAATTCTCTTCAAACTCTCTCTAAATTCTCTTAAAATCATTCTACTATAAAATATTTTTTTTCTAATTAAATACTATTAAATTCAAATTTAATTCTATAATAAATTAAGTAATTAAATCTTTATTTCACAACATAATATAATTATTAGTATAATTTTATAATTTATTACGCAACCCACTTGCAAAGGGTTGGTGAATTTTCCCAATATTATAGACTTTTTTAGATGGGAAATAAAGAAACTTCCAAAAGGAAAAGCAACAAAAGTACATTAAATATATATATATATTTGATAACTGCAGCAAATACTATTTTACAGCCACAAGTGTTAGGAGACAACCCACTTTTTTTTTCGTCTAAGTTCAAAGAAATTGTCATGTAAACAAATTAATTAGTTAATATTAAATTTATCATGGTCTAAGCGTAATATTTTTTTGTGAAAATATATTTATTTTTTTAATTAATAAATATAACAGATGAACCCTGCATCTCATATTGTAAATAAAAATTCATAGTTACTATAAATTTTTTTTTTAAAAATAATTGAACATTATCAATCTAAAAAAATAACCCGCGAAATATCAAAATAAGAAAAAAAATAAATGAAAAATAGTTTTTTTTAACAAATATAAGAATTTCTTTTTTTTTTTTAAATGTGAACTAATGAAAATATTCAAATTAGCTTGACCATGTTTTTACGATACAAATAAAAAAAAAAAATTATACCTAACACTTCGAAAGTGGACTTTTGGTTTTGAAAATATTTATTTTTACAAAAGAATTATGTGAATTATTTTTTATTATAAATAAATTATTTTATAATATAATTGAATTTCATTGATGGATGTATATAATATATAAAGATTAAATCTGATTAGATAGGATTTTAGTTTTTAATTTGATGTAGAATAATAATAATAAAAAAAAAGGTCCTACAAAGGCATGAAATCAATATCTGTTTTAGGATGATGCATTACATTAAAAAAAACAGCCCTTTTTTTCCTTTAGCTTGTTTGTTATGCTTGTAGATGAAAAAACCAAGATCATGGTGTCAAGCACTTAGTATGAAATAACAAAATTATTAATACTTTTTTTTATTTTTTTCCCAAAATTTATAAGTTTAATTTTAACTCAGTTTATCCTAGAATAATTTTCATTCATGATTTCAAATTTAATAAAAACTTAATAACTTTAAAAATTATTAAATTCATTAGCTACAGCTTAATTTTATTAATCATTTTTAAATACATAAATAACTTCAAATTCAAAACTTTATATTTTTTATCTGATATTAAAAAAAATTCACTTTATATTTATACTATAATTTAAAAAATATATTATTATTATTATTAGGATATATAATTTTTAGGATTAAATAAAATATATCATTTATAAAACAAAGGCATTATGAAACATAAAGAGATTTCAATACAAATCCCTCACAGATTCTACCAAAATAATTATACTTTTTTTATTTTCATGTTTTAAGAAAAAAAATTCATTGACAACTGTGCAGATTATTTTCTGCAATTCATTGATAGCAAAAAATATAAATATTTTATTGAGCAAAATAGAATTCAAATTTCATTTTTCTTCTCTCTTTGATGTTGACAAATAACTATCGGATTTTACTTTTTATTAAATATTTTAACTTTGTGATATGATATTAGACAATTATAGCCCGTCTCTTGAATATAATTTTTCAATTATTTTATAATATATTATTGTAGAAAAGATTTGGGCTTTATGAGAAAAAATCAATATTTAAAATACAATATATCGACTCTCCAAATAAAATATTTGCAGGGCGGTGTGTGCAATAATAATTAATTACTTAACTAACATTGCATGTTTAGTTTAAAAGATATTATTCACATGATAACATGCATGTGAAACAATCCAAAACTTTTATGTTTTTGCTATTTTTTTTTTCAAAAGATTTTTAAGAAAAATAAAGCTAAAGGAAACTCACAGCTTAGCCCATCCCCAGACTCAAGCCTTTTCTGGCATAGGTTTTGGAAATGATGGCTCCAATCCTAATTTATTTCTCATGCTATTTTTGTATAAATGAATAATGAAGTACCAAATAATATATTTAACAATATTTTTTTAATTTAAAATATTTTTAAATAAAAATTTTAGTTTTATATTTTTATTTTTAGGCAGTTTTGATAAATTAAAAATTATATTGAAAATAATATATTTCCAATATATGTAAATCGTACATTTATTTTATGGTTAATAAAAATAATTAACTTAACAAAATTAATAAATAATAAATTCATAAAATATATTTTCAATGAATGACAAATCAAAAAATTTAAATATAGATGTAATGTTTTATGCATATAAATAATAGAAAATTATTAAGAATAATATAAGATAAGATATAAAAAATAATATTAAATTTTTTTAAAAAATTAAAAACGGAGTACTGAATTGAAATAAAATTATTGTAAAAATTATTATTGAAAGTGTACTTCAAAAAAAATTTGTTGTAAAAATTATATTTTGATATAAAATGGAATGTATTTTGGTACATATGGTTGAAAATGTGCTTCCAAGGTAGTTTGATAATAATAAAATAAATAAATCAGTTATTGCATATTGAATTTTAAGTCAAGAGAAATTATCAATTTAAGTTGATGCCATTTCATAATAATTTTCTTCAAACCTTTTTATAAAAATGACTATACTTTTAACACTCTTAAAATTAAAGTAATTACTTCAATTTCTACAACAAATTTGATAGTAGTATTTTTTTTTTCTAATCTAACTATAATACTGTTTGAATTATATATTATTATAACTATAATATATATTATTATATATGATTTTTTTATTTTTAATTTGATTAAAGAAAAAATTAAACATTTTTACGTCAACACTAAAATTATAATGTGTAATTTATTCAAATAAGCAAAGAATTTTTTTTTAAGAAAAAAAAAAAGAAAATTGTGAGATTGACAATTGGCAATTAGCAAAAGAGCTATATATATATATATCCAAAAATTGCAAAAGCCTCAGACTTCAGAGTTCCATTATCAGATCTTTATCTGATCCCTCAACTTCCCCTTGTCTCTCAAATCTCCTTTTCTTCTCCCCCTCTTCTCCAAGCAAAAAATTTATTTGAAAAAAAAAAAAATCAAATCTTTAATTTACACAACCAGGAAAAAAAAAATGCATTGCACTAGTCTGATAATCCCAGGTGGAGGTGACACCGTTCGCTTCCACCCCTGCACCACCACCACCACCACCGGTTTTTTAACAAAATCTAAGCCCGACCCATTTCTCCGTTTGAAGCCTCCTGCACGTTTCCCATCTTTCAAGACAAAAGCTGCTGTTACTGATAGAATCGAGACCAAAGATTTGAGCTTTTATGAATTACTTGGAATACCTGAATCAGGTACTTTGCTTGATATTAAACAGGCTTATAAGCAACTAGCTCGAAAATACCATCCTGATGTTTCGCCTCCAGATCGGGTTCATGAGTATACTCAGAGGTTTATTCAGGTTCAGGAGGCGTATGAGACCCTTTCTGATCCTAGAAGAAGAGCTAGTTATGATCGTGATATAGCTCGTGGTCTTCACCTTGCTTTCTCTGCCAGGAGAAGATACCAAAATGATGAGGTAAATTTGAAAATTTTTTTCTTTATTGCTTTCCTGCTGTTGGATTGTTTTTTTGGAGGTTCAATTCCATCTGGGCTCTTCAAATTTGTGTAAATTTTATCGCTTTATGCTGTGTATTGGAGAAGGTTGGAGGTTTTTGTTTTGGGTTACTATTTCTGTTGGCTTGATTTTTTGGTTTAATTCGATGTGGTTTTTGTTGATGGATGTTGCTATTTGTGTTATATCGTTCAATCATGGTGTGATTTGATATGGGTTTCTTTTTATTTGGAATTAAGGCAGGTCTGGAGATCAATTTATCTACTGTAATTGCTATATTTCAGTTGTATTAGGAGTTTTATGCTGGACCTGTCAGATATTGATTATTGATTTTGGTTTTTTAGTAAACTGTCACTTTTCTTATGTTTATTTCAATGGTTGATTTTGGTGTTTGGTCTTGAATCTTGAAATTAAGTACAGAGTCATAAACCAAAGGTATGACGTTGGCAGGGAAAATTTTTCAAGAAAGAAAGACTGAAATTTTTTATTATCTTTTTTTATTTTTTTGGATGTGTTTATTGAACACAATTGTTAGTTTCTTCTTTCCAAAGATGAGTGGAAGACCTATCTTTTGTTTGGTGTCTCAGATTCTGAATTCTTAAATTAATTTCTCTGTGGACTTCTTTTTCAACATCCATAGAATTTGTGTTATTTAAGGTGCTTTATTGTGTTCATTATTTTATTCAAATTCAATATTTCAATTCTCTTGTTCACTGAACAACTTGAGGGTGAGATCTCTGTTAGTTCATCTAACAGATTTAAATCTGATTTCACCTAATGTTTAACAGAGTCAAATATTCTAAGTTCACGAAATAGTTCACTCTGTTATTTGCAATGCTTTCTTGGATTTGGGTTCACACAGATTATCAATTTTATCACTTTGTATTGATTCAAATCCTCTTTGCAATTCAGGAAGTAGAAGTGAGCAGTGATTGGAAGAATCGCTGGGAAGCTCAGCTATCAGAATTGAAGAGAAGAAGCATGAACAAGGATTCAGAAGAGAACATGTCATGGGCAGCTCGGATGCGTAGGCAACGCAAACAACTATGAAAAGAACTTTAAAAGGTTCTTATCTTATTTTGTACATACACGTCTTTAAAAAATTATACTTGGTGAGTACTTAGTATTGAGAGGGTGCGAAAGATGCTGTCTGGTCAGTGAACAAGCAAAAATACTTCATCATGCTATCCCTAACTGAATGCGTATCGAAAATCCAAGATCTTGTGTAGTTTTTTTGGCCATTTCAATAACACTTCAAGAAGGCATTTTATGCCGTACATAATGCTCATCTTCTTTTAGTTTCATAATTCTTTCTTTGTTCGATTTCCACACATAAATAGGCATGCATTCACGCGTCCACGCGCACGCACACACTCATTTTTGCATTTGTGAATCCAGATCTCATGCACGAAATGAGAAATGGGAGCAGAACTTTTTTTTTTTTTTAAATTCTAAAAACCATGTATTAGTTGTTGAAAGATGCTTCATGCTTATGAAATGCTTGGAATGAGAAGTCTCATTTCCCACTTTGCATCCACTGTTACCCAGTTGCTTTTTGCATCCTTATGGAGAAATTTTGTAGACATGCTTAAAATTGTATGGATTTGCGCCAGTGAGCTGTTACTGAAAATATTGAGTACTGGAGTTTGATATCAGAACTTTGAGCTTTAACTTGATTTAAATGGATTAAGCTTGGAAACAAAATCACAATTCTGAGGAATAGCTCTGGTCTAAATCATCAGAGTCCCAGATAAGAAAAAAGAGAAGTTTGGGAAAGTCAATACTACTATTAAAACAAAAAAAAAAAAGGAAAAATAGTGTTGGAATGGCTCAAGATTTTCCTCTAATTCACATGGTGTAGGTCCTGTAAGAGACCCTTTTTATGTCTTCGTCAACAAAGTTACCCAAAAGTCTCTGATTTTGGGGTTATTTGAAAGGAAGTAAAGAAAATGAACACAGATTTCTGTTCAAGAAAAAGAAGACACAGATTCATAGGTATCGATGTTGGAAAAAATTAAAAAAAATGAAAAGTTGATTAATGTTGGAGACATAATTGATGTATGGCTGTTCCCTGAATGTGTCATAATACTATTAAAACTGAAAAGAGATTTGATGAATCTTGGAGATATGATTAAATATAGTTAAAACCCCATGTCCTTATTCAAGTTGCAAGTTGCAAGCTGCAATGCAAACATGTTAAGGAATTTAATTATTGGCTTATCTCATCAGCAGCTGGAATATAATATCTATTTATAGTATTTTATTATAATAAAAACTAAAATATTAATTTTTTTATTATCACCAATAAATTAATAATAATAGATAAATTAATAATGTAATACTGTTAAAAGAGAAAAACATATGCAAGGAGAAAAATAAATTGATATATATATATATATTGAAAAAATTATTATTTATCTCTGTATTTTAGTTTATTATATTATTTTTTTATATTTAAAAAAATATTTATTTATTTCTGACATTTGTAACAGTTAATATTGATTAATCTTTTTTAAAAATGAAATACTATATAATTTTATAAATATTAAAAATAAATAAATGTTTTTTAAATATTAAAAATAAAATAATACAATAAATTAAAACATAGAGAGAACATAGCAGTTATTCCATGTATATTTTGTAAATAAATGGAAACAAAGTGACTAGAGGCTTAAAAGGGAAATTTTTTAATTCTTTCATTTTATTTATTTATTTGAGGGGATTGAGATGATTTCTATGTCAATTCTTGTCTTTAACTGAATAATGGGAGTATCTGGGACTAGAGTGGCACCTTGATTGAGAGAGAGAACCCAAGACCCAACATTGCCACTGGTGGTCTGGCTCTGGAAAAGTGGAACAAATCCTTGAATTTGTGCTGAGATATTTTATTGTCTTTTCTTGCTAGCTGGCTACTGGTTCCCGCTGGGGTCACGTCCGTCCTGTTGACTCATTCTACCCCATCTCCACCATAACATCTCCACCATCCATTTCAATCTATCCCAAAATTTTCCATATAAATATTATATTTATATATGCCCCATATGACATAGTGGAGGTTAAAAAAATAATTTAAGTATTGTTACATAGTATGATAACTCAAGAATAAAAATAACTCAAGAGTTCATCAAATTCAACATAACATTGAATAATTTTTGTTGAGCTTGGCTTGGTTTGAAAATGTTATGTTTCAACATAACATTTAAAAATTGCATATAGCTCTTATCCTTTTACCTATTGGAAAAGGGGTAGACTGAATTTAATGCATTTTATTAGTATATTCTCTTAAAATTTAATTATTTTAATATCTCAATTTGCTAACAATATGACTTATAGACATTTTTTTTAAATATTTTAGGTGTTGAAAATGTTAATAAATTTTATTTTTAACAAGTTAAAGTATTCAAATGATTTAGTTGTAAGTTAAGGAAGCAAATGCTACAACTGTCGAGTTCAAGCTAATAAAAAAGGGAAAAAAAGATTGGTACAAAATAATTTAGAGACATTACAACTTATTGAAAAAAAAAAGTTTAAAATTGTTTAGAATAGGAAAAAAAATTATCTATTTATTAAATTATTATAACGTAAATATTTATTTGTGCAAAAATAAATAATTTTCCTCTCTAACATTCCACTAACTCTAGATTTACTCTAAATCATTTAAATGGGCAAACATTTTTTTTTTTTTACCCTTTTAGCAACAACAAGATAAACAAACATCATTAGATTAAGGAAATACTTGCATGATTGTGATTTTGCGATAAACTGATATACATATATATATAATAGCGATAGATGTTACGGGTTGCGACGTCACAATTCGTGACAAATAACTTTAAATTTTTATAAAATTATCAGTTAGGTCTCTATAAAAAATATATTTTCATTTTTACTCCCAAATATAAAAATTCTATTTATTTGAGTGGGATCATTCTACCCCACAATTTTACTGTGTTACATGTTGTGACATCCAACATTTTCTATATATATATATATACTAGTCATTGACTAGGCATATAAATAGGACTACCCTCATGTTTCACAGCCAAACAAGTGAGGTAATAGCATTTAAAAATGACATATGCTCCTTTAAGCCATTAATTATTTAGTTCAAAAAAGGGGAAAAAAAAAAAAGATGTAAATGGATTATGACTAGATCAAAGCTTTTGCTTGAAAAGGCATTTCCATCTTCAATAATTTAGTGGGATGATAGGGACTATTTAACATCAAGAAATGCATAGTTTTATTGGTGTGGGGATGTTAATGGTGATTGGTGACAATGACATGTATATATGTTGGCTTTTGGAGACATGATTAAGTTGGAAAAATTAACTAAGGACTATGGTTGTGTGGCTGTAGCTCCATTTAAAAAATATATATTATAATTATTTTTCTAAAATTTAATTGTAAAAAATGATTTACCATAGTTTAATTCAAAAAATAAAAACAATAAAATTAAAAAAATAATTTTAAAATTTTAAAATATTAAGTTCTTCACAATAATGTCAAATGGACTTTTAAAGAGTAAGTTCTTAATTGGTTAATATCAAAACTCTTTTCTTTCTTTGTCCTTGTTTTGTTTTATGATCTTAGGATGAAAATATCAAAATTTCTATTACTCTTATTTATAAATTTGGACTTTCATATTGTACGATTTATGTAATTTTAACATGATTAGTAGGAAGATTTCAACAAAAATAAATAAATGATTGGTCGGAAAGTTGAATTTAAATATCTTCATTTTAAAAAGTTTCATACATAATTTACATTTATGAAATCTAAAAGCTTTTGTGCTCTAAGAAATCATTTAATTTCACAATATCCATATGTTTTAGGGAGAGACATGTCAATCTATGCATACAAGTACACCTAATGTCCTGAACTTTCTTTAAATTTACTACAATCTCCTCAACTCATGTCTAATAATACAAAAAATTTTACTTAACTTTTGTTTTCTAAAAATAGGATGAATTTCTATTTTATTTGACTTAATTAACATATAATAAATATTTTTATTTATTTATTATAAGAATAAATTTGAGAAGTAATGTCAATATACAACTAACTTAAATTGAGTATATACGGGTGTATTTAAAATATATTTTAAAATCAATTATTGAATATTTATCGACACATATCACATAAAATTTGATTATAGCTCATCAAAAAAATCAACATCTATATTCAAAATTAATGTGAAAGGTAATGTTGCGACATTGTCCAGGAAGTGTGACAATTTAAAGTCGAAATGAATCTTAATTTGTAGAAGTATGATCAATAATCAACTTGATAAGCAATAAATGTGGCTCATGAAAAGTTGAACAAGTTAACCTATTGAATTTCTAATTGGTGGTGAATATGTTACCTTTTGATTCTTAATCTATATCTTTAAAAATATTGTAAATGATTTTTATTATATTAGTCAACGAAAAAGTTGCTTTACATTAATAATAAATAAATAAATAAATTTAACACGCTATCCATTTTTCAAAAAATTAGACAAAATATATTAGTAAATAAATTCGTGTGACACATTTCGTAATTGAAATTAGTGGTTGTGAAATTTACATTAATTTTTCTTTAAACCCATGTTGAATTGAAATTGCTTATGGAGTTCACCAAACTTCAAAATTCTCATTGAAATGAACATTAATTTCGAGGAGTTTGTGGAAGAAAATACTAAATCAAGTTGTCATAAAATTCCAACATAATCTTTCACAAAAAATACTAGATAATTATATTGTACTGACACTTCAATTAGTAAGTTTTTTTATATATTTATATTTTTATTTCTTTGTATCTGTACTATTTAGACACTTCAATTTATAAGGATACACTTTAAGTAAAAGACAGTTTCTCGTATCCATATTCTCATTTTTTATATCCCACATTCGTGTCGTGAAACCTAGCTAGGTTGTGTGTATTGTCAAATTAGGGTGTGATGTGCGTGCCATGTTGTTACAAAAGAAATAGCAATCAACTTGAGTGTGATGAGGTTGAAGGAAAAAAAAAACAATAGAACTAATTGACATTAGCCTAGGAACTCGTCAAAGTCTTTTATATATATCCAATTTTTTTTATTTGTCATCACTATTAGAATTATATTAAAGATAAATAAGCAATTCAGGTTGGCTTTCTACTTCAAGGTTAGATGATGAAGAAATGTCATGTAATTTTGATAGGTAAAGTGTACCAACATCATGAAAATTTGTTTAGTTGATAGGCAATAAAATGATTTATCAAAGTCTATTAAAAGCTAATTAAAATGTAATTAGCAAATCAACTCTTTTAGGAAATAATATGATCCTAAGTCTATAGCAATATAATATAATTTGCATAGTTGTGCTATTCATTTAGCTGCAATTGAAGCTTAGGATCATATTTTATTGTATTTTAGTTTGAACTTGAGCTTGTTTGCTTTATCAATAGCAACAAAATTACAGATTTTAGAGATTGAGAAAAAAAATAATAAAAATTAAAGAACATTTTATTGTCATATTATGATCTGCAAGAATATAATATTTTCCGATAATTAGTAAGGTTACCCTTTTAAATGATGTAGCAGATTTTTTTTTCCCTAAATCATTAACTTTAAACTAATTCCGTCATAATAGTGTAAAAAAATTTTAACAAATAATCTAATATAATTGTATATATTAGAATTCGAATTTAAAATTTAACTTAAGTAAGACAGTTTCCTATAATATGATTCCAACTATTATTGTTGTTGCTAACAAGAAGAATATTTTGAGGAATATTTATAGCACATGTAACATTTAATTTTATTAATACTGTTATCATTATCATTGTTGCATCTTATAGATGTAAACGAATAAATTGAAATCTTCCCTGAAGACATTTATATCTCTTTTATTTGTTTTTATACAGGATGTTGATAATTTTTGTTTTTATGGAAAAATATTAGAAGTTTATATATGTTGATGGGGATTGTATATATAAGAATTAAGATGATTCTTGCAAAGCTAGTGGTGAGAATTAAATGACAATTTATTTTCAACTTTGTGAATCATTGGTTTGTTTTTTCAACTTTGTGTACTGTTGTTATCTATGCTAAAAGACAGCTTCAATTGCACCTATCACAATTTTTTTTTAAAATTACTTTTAGTGCACAATATTATCTCAAAATTTCATGGACCATTCCCTTGAAATAATCCCAATCTTAAAAAAAAAAATTATTTTTAGTGCACAATATTATCTCAAAATTTCATGGACCATTCCCTTGAAACAATCCCAATCTCAAAATTTTAGGCACTGCAAGTGAGAATATTCCAAATGCTAATTACGTGCCAAGTCAAATAAAACTTATAAAAGATGCGTGTGGGAAAAAAAAAAGGTTATGCGTGTGGAAAAAAAAATTTGATACTATCTTAAAAATTCAAATTCAACCCCAAAATTTAAGTTAAGAATTGGTTTAATAACAACTTAGATTTCATATGTTTCGATTTTTTTTTTTAAGAAAAGAAATTAAATTAAATAAAAAAATATCAATACAAAAGAAAGAGTGAAAATAAATTCATTATATATTGATAAAATCCTACAAGCTATCGTATGAACAACTTAATTTATATTTCTAAATTGAAAAGTTACAAATTTAATAAGGTTTTGATTAAATACATAAAGTAATTTGTAATACATTTATTAATAATTAATCAACATCATCAATTATAATACTCATTCAAGCTTCCCATCAAACAATACACCATTCTCTTTTAACTCATATTTAAGCTTAATCACTTCATTTTCCGGTAAAATCATGGTCACAACTCTTCCTTTATCGTCATACTTGCCGCAATTTTCCGGCCATGGAAGCACTAGCACGGCACCTTCATCTCCGATTCCTTGTATGTCATAGTGTACAAATATGGGTTTATGCCCATTCCATTCCAATCCATACAAATTAGCCTTTTCGAGATCTAAAAATGTTAAATTTGCACCATAAACAATATAATCAAGCAATCCGTCATCTTTTTCGACGAATTTCTGGATTTGATTATTCTCATCAACAACTCCATCAACTAGCAACTTTGCCAATTTTTTCAAATTTGAGTCTTTGACATGAAAATCAGCCTCAATAGAGCCTATGATTTGAGCATTGCTCAAAGTCCCACTTTTAGGATAATTGGGGTCTTTCTTGCAAATAGTGACTCTTTTGGGTTCATGGCCTTCTCTAACTTTGGCAATGCATTGCCACATTATGGCACAAAGAGACTCAAACAATGGAAGTTGCTCAAGTGAGCTTTGACCCCAAATCATTGAGGCCAAGTTAGATACATGTGAGGCTGTTAAATAAACTGAAAATGTTTCCATTTTACAGTTATTGGCAGTTACCCAAAGGTCACCAACCGGGTCGACCCGCTTAAGAGAGAATGGCTCTTTTACATTTTCGAACTTTTCGGGCTTTTTCGGCAATTTTGTGATTTTCAAAGGCTCATTTGTCTTGAGACCAGAAAGAAATAGGCCCCATGTGTTGATACACTCAGAAGCAGAAAATGGATCTCCAATGATGTGAGCCCAGCTCAGGCCCACTGACATTCCTCCACATTTGAACTTAGTTAGCTAAAAAAGCAAAAAATACAAATAAAAACACTATAAAGAAATATTATTATTATTATTATTTCAACTGAACAATATCAATTTTAGAATTTAGATGTTGAAATTTCATAAAATACAATGAAAATATAACTACCACATTAACATCCATAATTATAACTTCTAATATCATTTTTTTATTTTAAATTGAAAATTTAATTTTAAATTAACTATCAAATATTTTAATAAGGTACATTACAACGTGAATAACCTTAAGAATATTTCAATAACATAATTATAGCGACGCGACACTAAAAAGTATCAAAATAGTTGTTAAAATGAAAAAATAAATTAATGGTTAACATCCAAATTAAAATAAAGAAATTTTTTTATTACTATCCAAAGTTTACTACCCATTACCACTTTACTTGGTAATAATAGTTGTTGAACCCATGACCTTAATTTATAGGTTCGATCCCTAAGGATGACACCCCTAAGAAAAAAAAGAGATTTAAAATCCATCTATTTATGATTGGTTTGATTCAATTACGGAATTGATTCATTCTAACTGTCAATAAAAAAAACCAAAGTTTGCTGACAAATTTTTTACTAAGCTGTATTATTATTATTATTATTATTATTATACTATTTCATCTCTAAAATTTAAAATAAAAACTAGTGATGAATCTGGATGGTAAATAATATATTTATTTTAAAATAAAATAATTATAATAAAATAAAAACTACAAATGAATCAAATATAAAAGTTAAAATTTATTATTTTTTTATTAAGAGTACATATTATTTTTAATATGTATACTAATAATAATTATTAAATAAAATAAAATAAAGAAAATGGATAAAAAATTACATATTTTTTATTTTTAGGTTAAAAAAAGAAAAGTAAATATAATAGAATGTTTCAATTAAAATAAAAAGACATTACTTTTTTATGAAAATGAAGACTAATGTTTCAAATGTAATTAAATTATAGTATTTTATATTAAATAAAATATATATATTTTAAAAAAAAATTAACTTTTTTATTATAGAAAAATATTGTGAATTTTAATAATTTAACACATAAGATTTTACAAGTTAATGTTGAATTATAAAAAATGACACTTTTCAAATTTTTGGTTTAATAAATTAAAAATAAAATATATCATATTAATTTTATTTTCTTTAATTTTTATTACCATAATTTTTTAGTTATAATAAGATATGGTAAATATTTTATTTTTAATAAATATTATAATTTTTAATAGTTTTACACATAAAATTTTAGAGTAAATACTCAAATATAAAGATAAACACTTGTCAAATTTTTTACTTGATAACTTTAAAACTCAGTATTTAATATATATATATATATATATATATATATATATATATATATATATATATATATATATATATATATATATATATATATATATATATATATATTTATCATTTTATTTTACAATATTGTACTACATATCCCTTATGCTGGAGTTTCCATTAAAAATGTTGTTAACTAATATAAAATTTCCAAAATAGCCTTTAGTATTGAATGTAATTACTATTTCCATTATACAATTTTTTTCCTAACATTAAAAGATATATTTTAATATGATACTTTTTTTTTATCAATATTTATATTAAAATTATTATTAATTAATCATAAAATTATGATTATACTATTTAATAAATTAAACATACTTAAATTTACTCAAAACTTAAATTAATTATTTTTAATTTTAAAATCTCTACTTAAATATTAACTCAAAATATTTACGTAGCATAAAAAATTTAATCAAGTATAAGTACATTTTTATCTTCAATTTTTTTTTTTAATTGTTAGTTTAAACTATTAGGTTTATTAATTAATTATTTTTTTATTTTTATGATTGAATCACCTTCTGAATTAAATGTTATTTTGGCTATTCATGCTTATTTAACAGTAATTTTAAAAAATTGATATAAAAGAAAAAACATAATAGTGCATATTTTTTAAAGTTTAGGAGGTAAGTAGTATAATATAATAAAATAGAGAGACGCAAATAGTAATTATTTCTAATTAATTGTCATTTCATGTCAACCTACGGTAATTTTAAAAGAAATGTCAAGAGAAGGGGGAAATAATATAATATTACTAAAAAATGAATAAATATATTTATTAAATATTAAAAATAAAATAATATAATATAATAAAATAGAAGAAGTAATTAACTCTTATAATATATATATATATATAGGGTTATTGACTTCATCAGTGTCCAGACATAAGTGTGAGCTCACATATATGAATAATATAAATATAAATTCTAATGGGTACTTCGTTAATATAAAATCTCAGACATTTTTTTTTAAAAAAATATCATATAACGAAAGATTTTATGTTTAAATTTTTATCGTCTTGGATGGCATTGTGAGGAATGGATTACTTTTGTTTTAGTATGTTCTTTAATTATATTTTATATAAGCACACATAATTTATAATCATCATCTAAACTAAAATTCTATAACCAATTCACCATTAAATTGTTAATGAAAACTTACCTGCAGGTAGCATGAAGGAGAAAATGACATTTCAGGGCCAATAGGTAGATGATATACAAGCAGCCTGTTGAGTGAACAATCTTTCATTTCTAGCCATTCATCCACCGTCTTCTCACACTGAGCTTCAATCACCCTCACCCCACAATCGTTACACTTTATGTAAGGCCGTCCGATGTCGTCTCGCCGGAACCGGCCGCTAGCGACGTAGTAGTCATTGCACCAATAGAACAATGATTCTTTGAAGCGCAAGATGTTCAACTCTTGGCTTGCTTCACTACTAAAGAAGTAGAGACCATGTAGATAATGAAGCTTCATGGCTAAGTCCATGCCACTGGGTTCATGAACGACGTCCGTACCAGTTACCCGACTCGGCCCGACCGATGAAATCTTGATGTTGTAGATTAGATTTTGGTCACTGGAAGAAACCATGGTGATGGATATGGATTTTAGAGTAAGTATGTTGATTTTCTTTATATACATATAGAGTGAGAAATCTAATTATGTTAATGTATGGCAATGGAGAATCCAGGTTGGCTTACAGTTAGAAATTCTTTTCATTGACAGTTGATTATTTAAAGCGATCTTAATATTTTATATTTTTTTTCCTCTCAAAATTATAAATTTTATTCTAATTAATTTTTTTTGCTTGTATTAAAAGATTATTATTAAACCGATAAAAATAGAAATCATCAGAAGATTTTAGATTAGAGTTAAAATATATATAATTATATTAAATTATTTGTTAAATAACTTATATTTAAGTTGAACTATATTAATTAAATATATTACGACCGGGTGTATTTATTACATACTCCTAGTTTGATTCCACTCTTTTAACTAACCCATTTCATTATGATTTTAGAAAAAAAAAATTATAATTGATGTAGTTGACTAGTTATGATCTTTTCTAATATTTTTTTTTAAATTAATATTAAACAACTCGTATTATTTTATCAAAAATTAAATCTTTTAAATAAAGATACACTTTTAATATAAAAATATTAGTAAATTAATAAGTATATTTTTGAAAAAGGATAATTTTTTAAGTTGAGAAAAACACAAACATTAAATTTAAAATTTTATTAGAGAAAATATATATTTGTTTAACAAAAAAAAAAAATTAAATGATCTATTGATGGATTACATAGTACTCAAGGGAATAATTTGCAGTTGGTATCGTCTTATTATTATTTATAGATTCAACCGTAATATACTAATATTAAATTATAAATAAGAAAAAGAACAACTCCTTTCCTTATACATTGATTTCACTTTTGCTTACAATGAGAATTATCTCATCTCTTTTTTTTTTTAAAGAACATTCAATACTGTCATTAATTTACAAATATAATTTATACTTTAATTTAATTGTAGGGGGCGAAATTAACTTATAACTAGTGGAATCTCTCTTAAATTTCTAAAATAAATTATTTTATACTTATTTTGATTGTAGGTGTGGAACTAACTTATAATTATTGGGATTTTTTCAGTTTCTTTTTTTCAGTAGAAAATGGAGGTATATTGACACCTTGAACTAAATTATGCCACCAAACACTCCAACTTCAGTGGAATCTCCTTTAAATTTTTAAATAAATTAATGTTGTACTTATTTTAAATATAGAGATGAAACTTGCTTATAATTAGTGGGATCTCTCTTAAAATTTTAAAATAAAATAAATAATTAAATTCTAAGATAATTTATAAAAATTTTAGTGGTAATCCCACAAAATTTTTGATATTTTCAAACCATATTTCTAACAAAAATTTAATTATAGTATAACATAACGTAATAATTATGTATTTGTTCATGTTTAAAAGAGTAAAACTCGATCCTTATAATGCAATTTATGCGAAAAATATATATATTACCAATATTTTTAAATCATTTAATTTTTCTGTTAATTTAAAAATAAAATTAATCCTACATTTTTAGCCATAAATAAACAATGCCAATTTTTATTAATCTTACCCTCATCTAGTCTTCATCCTTGTATAAGCATAACTACATAATACACATTAATTATTTCTAAATTCTACAAAAAGTTTTAGTGTACCCAAAAATTTTAGTTTTAAAATGGATTTTTAAAATTTTTGGTTTAATTTAGTTTGAAAATAAATCTTTTCATATTAAAAATTTTGGTTCAATTTAGTTTGAAAATTGATTTTTCTCCGATGTTTTAAAAAATAAAGATATAATTAAAATTGAACTATTAAACTACAAACTATTTCATAATTTTATTAGAAAATTAAATAATTTTTATAATTTTTTATCATTATTTTATATAAATAATATATATCATAAAATAATAATAACAACACCATATCTATTAAAAAGTAAATTGTATTACAATTTTTATTAAAAGTAATTTAAAATTTTTTAACATAAATTATATATATATATTAAAAGGAGAAGTGCAATGCCTCTTTCAACACATTATGACACTTGATAATAAAATATATCATATTATTACAACAATTTTTTTCTTCAATTAAACACTTCAAATTCTCATATAGTTAATTAAAAAAAAGGTGCCATTTCAATTTTAAAAAACAATGTTTCAATAAAAATATATATATATTAAAAAATTAATAGACACTTATTTAGTAAACAACCATTAAAAACTAATGGACGTTTAAACAACCATTAAAAAACTAATAAACACCTATTTAGTAAACAGCCACAACCTTCTCTCCAATTTGATGAACTTTTATTCCCATGTTTTTTTCTCTTTTTTACTCTATGATCATCCACATTTAGATGGCAATAAGGTATAATTTTTCTCCTAATTTTCATAATTTTTTCTTTTTTTCTTTATTATGTGTCTCATTTATTTTATTTTTCTATGATCATCCACATTCAAATGACAATAAGGTATAAATTTCTTTAACTTAATTTGTTCTTTTTAGTCTTTTTTTTTTTAGAGTAAGTATTTTACATGTCTTTATTTTTTTTAATATATAATTCAAAAAATTTTCATTTATGAGACATTGATATTATAAACAATAACTATGATCAAAGAAGAGGGCAGTTTCAATTTTTTTCATCTTACTTTAATCTTGGTATTAATATTATTTTAGGTATAAAGTCACAAGACATGTATGTCCAGACAATACCTAACCTTAATAACTATAAGGTACGATGATTAACACTTTTTTTTTTTTACATTATTCATGGAAAGTACTAAGAGTAATTAAGTTCACATATATATTGTGAACTTTATAATAAAAAGTTTAATACGATTAAGGTGCACACATGAAAATTAATCGGTACCCTAGCAGTTAGTTTAATGATTTGCTATATAAAAACAATTAAAAATTTGACTCAAACTTAATCATTTAATTGTTATCATTATTTTATATTTTAATTTTTCATTTAATATTTCTAATATTTGATAATCACATAGTTTGTGATACTGAAACTTAATACTTTATTTTAAAATTTTTTATCTTAGTGTTACTTCTGCCAAAATTATTTTATATCTTAACTTTAAAGCACTATAACCGTGATTAAGATGATTTAATTCAATAGTATGCATATATTATATATATATATATAATTTTTTTTTAAATAATTAATATAAATGGTTAATTTTTAACATTATAAAGAGGAGAAATTTAATAGGATTTAAACTATATTTTTTTAACATAATATTCATATTTTTTATTATTTTTTAAAATTAATATAAATAATTAATTTTTAATATTAAAAAAATATATATAAATAAAAATTTAAATTATACTCTTTTTAATAGAATATCTATAAGTTGGTGGGACGCGTTCATTAGTATATATATTGACGGCTGATTGTGCGCAGAGAGCTGCGGAGGAGGTGCATGAATTATGGCAGAAGTATTTAAGGATTAAGGCAAATGCCAACTGTCCTCTACCAACCACCGCCAGCAACATCTTTTTATGGTCTGTGCATAAATAGTTATATTGCCTTGAAACAAATTACAAATTAATTAAGAAGCAAAATGTAAATTTATAAACATTGACAATAATATAAATCTATATGGTAGGCTAAGATTCAGATCAACACAGCTTGTGATAATTGAAGACTTTTGGTATGCATTTATACTATAGTACGGCTGTAGATGACATTAATTAATGTTACATGTGCATGCACCACCCCAACTCCCTTATTTTTTTTTTCGAACATAAAAGCTTTCATTGGAAAATAAAAGATATTAGAATAGGAGTCCAACAAAATCGGGATTCAAATAAGAAATTATGATCGACGTTAAAAAAATGAAAATTTTTTTGAATTTGAAATTTATAGTAAATTTTAAAATAATAAAAACATGTAATAATTAAAATAAAATATACAATAATTAAAAATCTTAAACCAATATAATAAAAATAAACTTTGTCATATCATAAAATAAAATATATAATACAATATTCAGAGAAAAACCTTTAAATTATAACTAACATACAATAAATATAAAGTATAACTCACTACTGCAGTTTTCTTTAGTACAAATAAAATCAAGTAAGTAGTTTATATAAACAAGCCGGGGCTGAAAAAATCCGACTGATGAGTTTACTGTTGAGGTATGAAGAAGAATCTCTTGAAAAATAAACAGAGGAAAGTCAAAACTCATTGAGTGAATTGTTATAATATATATACATGCATTTCCTAATGTCAAATGCAATCAATCATTCATATATAATAAATATATATACAAGCATTTCACACAGATGCTGAAAATCATTTTATATGATAATATTAAAAAATCATTTGTTTATGAAGGATCAAATAAAACTCTATTTAATCGCAACCTTAACCAACAATAACTCTTTAGTCATACAGGCTTACTTAATTCCAAATAAATTCACTTATTCCATATGGACAGTACACTAGCCCTGAGACATTAAGTCAACCGAGCTCCAGCAGTCTGACAGTCAGTATGATTAGCCCCGAGACACTAGGTCAATCGAGCTCCAGCAACCACACTATTAATCATATCACATCTCAATCAATCAATTAATCTTAATCAAATCATAATTACCATAAGTAATCCTCACTCAACCCTGCATCTATCGCACCGGTACGTACACGATCCTAGTGCTACCCACTAGGTAGCACGTTCTATCGATATCTTTCATTTAAAATAAAACATTTATACAGGAAAATAGAGAATGCATAATAACATTCATAATGACAAAATAAACCATATATATACTAGAAATATACCTAAAATAAATAAGTATATTTCGAGTATATATATGTCAAATAAATTCAAATCAACTATGAAATATACAAAAAATAAACCAATAAGATACTAAAGACATTTTAAGTATATATCAAATGTAAAACATGCATTTATTTTGAAATATATTAAAAATATACTAAAAATATACCTAAAATATACTAAACATTTAATAAAACAACTTATGAATAAATACACATTAAAACATGTCTATTCTAAAATATGTAACCTAAGTGTGATGTATATATAGAAGAACAACTCACAAGTTTGCGCTCCTCTAGACTGGTTCGACGGATCAGGTCCACTAGGCTTTGCTTCAGGTCCACTAGGCTTTGCTTTCGGCCCAACTAAACCATAAAATAATAACAAAATTAGAATAAATCTAACTTAATATTATAAGAATTTCTAAAAGAAGACTCTAGTGGAGGATTGAAAACTCAAACAAACACAGAATTTCAAGATCAAACTGATGTCACATTTTACAAGAATTCTACCAAAAATTCGGCAGAGCTTCATCTATGAAATGGGCATCTCTCTACTAAAAAGTAGAGTCGGTCCTGCAAGAAAACTCACTTCTAGAAACAGAACACTCAACACCTTCAATTGGGACCCCGAATTACACAATTCTCCTAACCAAAGTCCACAATTCACCAAAAAATCAAATAATATAATAAATATATTAAAAATCAATAAATCCCAAAATAATAATATAATATTATTAAAAAATCAAATTTCTCGATAATTCAATATAAAATAGTGAAAATTCACTTTATATATTCAAATAACTAGAATAGTCTAAATATATATTAAAAGCAATTAAAACCCATTTAATTACCAATTTAGTAAATAATATATTATTTGAAAATAATTTTCAAAAATTAGTATTAATTAGTTAAAAATAGTAAATAATTTATAAAAATCATTTTATTACCCTAAATAATTCTAAAACCATTTAAAATGTAATATTTAACTATAATTTTAACAAAAACTCACAATTACCCTAATAATTCAAAATACACATAATACTAAATAATTTCCTCAAAAATTATATAAAATCATTAAAATTATTTATCAACGTTTAATATACTAATATCAACTAAAACACATATTTAACCAATAATTTCAACAAAAATACGTATTTAACCTAATTATCCAATATTTACATAAACTAAAAATATTCATAAAAATTACATAATATTTTCAAAAATTAATTTCTCAACACTAAAATTAATAATAACACTAAATCAACCAATTTTATAATTTAAATAATTAATTTACGATAATTAAATAAATAATAAAAAAATAATAAAAAATTCACCAAAAATAAAATAAATTCCAAAAAAAAAATATATATTCATGAAGCTCAAGCTACTAGAATCAAAGTTTCTAAAGGGATTTTGCATAAATCAACCGAAAATCAACTCAAAAAAAATAATAAATAAAATAGGTCAAAATTGAAAATCGAGAAAAATCACAAACGATCGGGTTTAAGCTCAAATGGAGCTTGGAATCAACTTGGCCAGAGCTCAGGGAGTCAAAAGAGACCGGAAACGCTTAAAATGGTGGTCGGAAGAGGAAGAATGCCGGAAAAATGAAGAAACGACCACTACTACTATCAAAGCTGCTATTGGTGCCGGAGAAGAGAAAGAAGACGGCGGAGCTGGCAGATGAAGGAGGGCGGTCCGACGAGCAAGGGGAGGAGGTACACCAACGGTAGGGGAATGGATAGTGACCAGTGAGAGAGGGAAGGAGCTTCTACGTTTTTTCTTCTGTTTGTATATATATATATATATTAATAAAACTTTATATTAAAATACTATATAATATAACTTTATAATATCAATCTCTACCACACAATAAAAATATCCCATATATACACACACACACATATATATATACACATATATCATCACACACACATACATTAACATTGTAATAACCCTAATTTTTAAATTATTTTAATATTTAATAGGATATGTAGTGTTAATAAAAATTAAAACTATATTTGATTATTTTGTGAATAATTATTATTATTTTATGTTTAATTATAATTTTCTACGTAAATGTGTATATTGAAGTTTATTATTTTGAATAATATTATTTTAATAATGTTTAATTTAGTGCATTAATATTTTAATATTATTATTTTAATAAATTACATTATTGTATTGTATTTTATGTGTTACTATATATATATATATATGCACATATATATATATATATATATTAGGGTTTATCATTAATATTATATATGTATATTGATTATTATTGTGTGTTATATATACATATATGTGTGTGTGTGTATATATATATATATATATATATGTGTGGTGTGTGAATTTAGTGTAATATTATAATACATTATAATATAAAGTTGATTAAATTATAATATATAGTATTATGTATATTATATACATACAAAAACAAAAGGCAAGCTTCTTCCTCTCTTTCTTAATCTTGTACCCCCACCCTCACTGCGCCTCCCGGAGTAGCACGCCGGACCGCCTTCGCTGCCACCAGCTATTTCCAGCCTCCTCCCCCTTCTTCCCTCTCCCTCCCAGACGTGGTCCGACCACCATAAGCCCTCCGGATTGCTAGAAATCGCAGCGGCTGCGTGTGAAGCTTTTTAGATGTTGATTGCTTTTCTGGACACCATTCTTCACATTTCCAGTGCCGTTCAACTCCAAGAGCTCCGATGAACTTGATTCTAGCCTTGGTTTGAGCTCTAACTCCTCCATTTTCGTTGTATCTCGATTTCTTTATTTTAGTCATTTTTTATTTTTGATTTTTTTCAGGAATTTTTGGTTGATTTATGGAAAATGGCTTCACAAATGTTGTTCCCCCTAGCTTAAGCTACATCTCTGAATTTTTGTGTAATTTTTGGGAATTATTTTGATTTTTGTGAATTTTTAATATTTTATTATTATTTTATTAATTTTCGTAAATTAATTATATAAATTATGAAATTGTGATTTGTGGTGTTATTGGTAATTATTATTAATTTTAGAATTTAGTTTATAATTTTTATGAATTTTGTGTAATTTTTATAATTATTTTTAGTTTATGTCAATTTTAAAAATATAGGTTAAATATATATTATATTTTGTCAAAAATATTTGGTTAATTATATGTATTTGTGGATATTATTGAGAAATATGTTGAGAAAATAATTTTTTTGTATTTATATAATTTTTATTGAATTTTTGAGTATTATTAGTATTTTATGTGTATTTTTAAATATTAGGGTTAATTTGGTAATTTTAGTTAAATATTATGTTTAATTGGTTTTAATATTATTTGAGGTATAAAAATGATTTTTACAAATTATTTACTAATTTTAACTAATTAATACTAATTTTTGAAAATTATTTTCAAATAATATATAATATACTATTTTTTGTAATAAAATGGATTTTTTAGTAATTTTTAATTTGTATTTAGACTAATTAGGCTATTTGGATTAGTAAAGTGACTTTTTATTAAATTATATTGAATTATCGAGAAATTTTGATTTTTAACAATATTATATTATTATTTAGGGTTTTTAAGTAATTATTAGGAAAATAATTATTTTTGGTGTTTTAATGTTAAATATGCTATATTTTGATATTTGGAGGGCATTTATGGTATTTATTGATTTTTAATATATTTTATTATATTATTAGATTTGTGGTGAATTGAGGATCTCGATTGAGGAATTTTTATACTTCGGGATCCCAACCGAGGGTTGTTTGAATTCTGGAACTAGAAGTGTATTTTTCTTACAGGCTCTACTTTTTAGTAGAAAGATGTCCATTTTATAGAGGAGGTTCTGCTGAATTTTTGGTAGAATTTTCATATGAGGAGATTATTCAGTACATATTTATTGAGATTTAAATTCTGATGTATTTTTATTATTTAAATTTATTTATTGTATATTTTTTTTATTTCAAGGCTTGCTACGGGTTCCGGATTCGAAAGAATTCTCATTCCCTAGCACCGGTCATAGCCCCCGATTTTGGGTTGTGACAAAGTTGGTATCAAAGCCTGGTTTTGATCTAGGGGCCCACGGGTTATGGGCCCACAGGGCCTTAGTTGTTGAGTTGTGGCCCTAGTTTCAGTGTTGTGTTTTCTTTTGAAACTACTGCAGTTAATTAGGTTTGAGTATGTCTTGATACGTATTCTTTGATTTAGTTTTCTGTGTTACCACTAGTTGTTTGTCTTATCTGAATTCTTCTGTTTATCTTTTTAGAATGAGGAGGCGAGCGCGCGTCGCTCCACCAGTTGTTGAGGCCGAGGATGATGAGTCCTTCCAGGATGAGGTTTTACCTCCTGAGCCACCAGCTAGGCACAAAGGTCATGGCAGAGGTAGACCTCGAGGAGTGGCATGTCGCCATAGATAGAGAGAGCTACAGGATGAAGAATCTGTAGAGCCTGAGTTCGAGGATATTCTAGTACCTCCAGTTGCATCGCCTGTTCAGCCTGCCTATCAGTAGGGTATGTCTGACCTTGAGGCAGTGTTGTTCTATGCCAGAGTCGCTAGGATCACGTTTGATGGGACTTCTGACCATTTGGATTTTCTTCATGCGATCGAGATGAGGACTCGGACTGCTCACACTGAGTACCAGCGGATCATGATAGTTGAGTTGTCAGTAGAGAGACAAGCTCTGGACTAGTTTATTTAGATGATTCAACCATACATGATGATGATGACCTAGGCTCAGTTCAGAGAGCGATTCATGTGGAGATTCTTCCCAGAGCCACTTCGTATGAGCTACAGACTTCGACTGACTAGCATTACCTGAGGTGACAGATCTGTTGACCTGAGGTGACAGATCTGTTGAGGACTATACTAGAGAGTTCCTTCGACTTGGCAGATATGCAGAGGACTTGATGTGAGATCAGTACTTTGCAGTCACTACTTATGTCACTGGTTTGGGTTCTGTATTTACTGGTATGCCTATAGTGGGCCTTACTCTAGAGTTATTGATAGAGTTGGCCAAGGAGATTGAGTTGAGGCTAATCAGGCAAGGAGCTATACCTGATTATTACCAGTTAGGCGTTCAGTCATGTGGGTTCCAGACTACTTCGTACTCGAGTTTTTAGATTGGATCGAGTAGTCAGTAGAGTGGTCCAGCCCAATAGAGTCAGAGACAGCAGTAGAGGGTACACAGGAGCAGTAGACATGGCCGTGGAGGTCAGCATAGACCATTCAGACTTGGGTCAGGTGCTTTGACCAATAACAGTGGTTATAGTTTTGGGTCACTTACCAATGTTTGTCAGATGAGTGGTAAAGTCCATCAGGGACCATGTTATATGACACTACTGACGTGTTTCAGATGCGAACAGACGGGACATTTTGCCAGATCATGTCCTTATTCTGGTTATTAGCAGCTGTAGATTCTACGATTCCCTTAGCAGTCGATTATCAGTGCAGCACCCATTCCTTTTCAGTTGCCTTCAGCTTAGCACCAGAGTTCTACTCAGATTGTTCCTCAACAGGGTCGTGGTAGAGGTACTAGAGGAGGTGCCAGAGGTGTTGGCCAGGCTTCTACCAATCAGCAGGGAGGTTGAGGTCAGGCTAGAGTCTTCCATTTTACTTAGCAGGATGCTCAGGTATCTAATGCAGTCGTGGTAGGTATTATTTTTGTCTGTTACCTGGATGCATGGGTTCTGTTTGATCTGGGTGCCACACATTCATTCGTTTCTCCTGTTTTTGCTTCTAAGTCTTGTTGGCAAGCTTCGAGGATGACTTTTTCTTTGTCTGTCGCTACTCCTCTAAGTGACTCTTTGGACACCGATGTTATTCTTTTTGGTTATCCAGTTCTTATAAGAGGTAGGAAATTATCCGATGATTTGATTTTATTGAATGTGATAGAGTTCAATGTTATTCTGGGTATGGATTGGTTATCTTAGCACTATGTTGTGGTGGATTGTCAAAGTAAAAAGGTGACTTTCATAATTCCTGGTGAAGAAGAATTTAAGTTTGTAGGTGATAAGAGTTATGCACCTCAGAATCTCATTTCTGCTATTACGGTTAGGAAGTTATTGAGGAAGGGTTATCAGGGTTATTTGGCATTAGTCAGGGATACTTCAGTAGAGAAGTTATCACTCACAGATGTTCCTCTTGCCTGTGAGTTTCCTGATGTTGTTCTTAAGGAGTTACGAGGTTTACCACCTCACAGAGAGATTGAGTTCTGTATAGATGTGGTTCCAGGCACTACCCTTATTTCGATGCCACCCTATAGAATGGCTCCTGCAGAGTTGAAAGAGTTGAAGGAACAGTTGTAAGAGTTGCTAGATAAGGGTTTTATTAGACCCAGTGTTTCTCCTTGGGGTGCACCGGTCCTGTTTGTGAGGAAGAAGGATGGTACCCTGAGACTGTGCATTGACTACAGAGAGCTGAACAAGGTGACAGTGAAGAACAAGTATCCTCTCTCGAGGATAGATGACTTGTTTGATCAGCTACAAGGTGCACAGTTCTTTTCCAAGATTGATTTGAGGTCGGGTTATCATCAGTTATAGATCAGTGAAGCCGATGATCTTAAAATGGCATTCTGCACTCGATATAGCCATTATGAGTTTTTGGTGATATCTTTTGGCTTGACTAATGCACCAACAACTTTTATGGACCTGATGAATAGGGTATTCAAACCATTTATGGATCAATTTATGGTAGTCTTCATTGATGATATACTGGTGTATTCGAGGAGTATGGAAGAGCATGTATATCACTTGAGGACTGTACTATAGACACTGAGAGAACATTAGCTTTATGCTAAATTCTTAAAGTGTGATTTCTGGATGGAGAGTGTTGCATTTCTTGGACACGTGGTGTCTAAAGAGGGTATCTAAGTTGATCCACAAAAGATTAAGGCAGTGTCTGAGTAGCCTAGACCGACTTCAGTTACTAAGATTCAAAGTTTTCTAGGTTTAGCTGGGTACTATAGGAGGTTTGTACAGGATTTTTCCAGAATTACAACTCCTATGACTCGCTTGACTCAGAAGAATGTGAGATTTGAGTGGTCAGAAGCTTGTGAGAACAGTTTTCAGTTGTTGAAGGAGAAGTTAACCACAGCTCTAGTTTTGGCTTTGCCTAATGGAGAAGACAAGTTCACAGTGTATTGTGATGCCTCTAGAGTTGGCCTAGGTTGTGTATTGATGCAGAATGGTAGGGTGATAGCTTATGCTTTGAGACAGTTGAAGAAGCATGAATAGAATTATCCTACCCATGACCTAGAGATGGCTGCAGTGATCTTTACTCTCAAGATCTGGAGACATTATTTGTATGGGATGACTTGTGAGATTTTACTGATCACAAGAGCCTTAAGTACATTTTCCAGTAGAGAGATATGAATCTGAGGCAGAAGAGATAGTTGGAATTGTTAAAAGATTATTGTGAGATTCTATATCATCCAGGCAAGGCTAATGTGGTAGCAGATGCCTTAAGTAGGAAGTCTTCAGGCAGCCTTGCTCATATCAGTATGGAGAGGAGACTGTTGATCCAAGAGTTACATCAGTTAGTGGATCAAGGTATGATGATAAAGGTGAGTAGATTAGATGGATTGCTAGCTCAGTTTAAGGTGTGATCTATACTGAGAGATAGGATTAATGCAGCTCAAAGCCGAGATCCTATTCTGAAATAGCTTACAGAGAATGTTCGAGTAGGGAAGTTCACTGATTTCACACTTGATGATGACGGTATTTTATGGATTAGTGGTAGATTATGTGTTCCTGATGTGGATAATTTAAGAGAAGAGATCCTTGAGGAAGCACATTCTACAGCTTACAGCGTACATCCAAGTGTCACTAAGATGTACTACAGTATCAGAGACTTGTACTGGTGGGATTGACTGAAGAAGGATGTTGCTGATTATGTTGCTAAGTGTTTGACGTGTCAGTAAGTGAAAGCTAAACATCAGAAGCCTTCTGGGAAGCTTCAGCCTCTTCCTATTCCTGAGTGGAAGTGGGAAAGGATTGCTATGGATTTTATGGTTGGTTTACCTCATTCCAAGGATGGATACGATTCCATCTGGGTGATTATGGACAGGTTAATCAAGTCTACACATTTCTTTCCTGTGAAAGCGACCTATTCTGTAGCTAGATTGGAGAAGTTGTATGTGGAGCAAGTTGTGTGCCTTTATAGAGTACCTGTGTCTATTGTGTCAGACAGAGGTTCAGTGTTTACCTCTCATTTTTAGCAGAAGTTATAGGAAGCGATAGACACTAGGTTGGATTGCAGTACTGCTTTTCATCTTTAGACAGATGGTCAGTCTAAAAGGACGATCCAGACACTGGAAGATATATTGAGAATGTGTGTTTTGGATTTGGGGGGGAGCTGGGATGATCATTTGCCACTCATCGAGTTTGCATATAATAACAACTACCATAGCAGTATTGCAATGGCACCATACGAGGCTTTGTACGGAAGGAAGTGTAGATCCCCTCTGAGTTGGGATGAGATTGGAGAGAGGGCTTTGATTGGACCTGAGATGGTTTAGGATGTTGCAGAGAAAGTTATTGTGATCAAGAGGAGATTATAAACCGTAGTTATCAAACAGAAGAGCTATGCGAATTCGAGACACAGAGATGTGGAGTTCCAAGTAGGAGACTATGTTTTTCTAAAGGTGTCTCCGATGAAGGGTATGATGAGATTTGGCAGGAGGGGTAAGCTAGCACCGAGATATATAGGACCGTTCGAGATTCTGGAGAGAGTTAACATTGTTGCATATCGGTTGGCTTTACCTTCGAGTATGTCTCAAGTGCATCCGGTGTTTCATATCTCAATGCTGAGGAAGTATATTCCAAACCCTTCACACGTGTTAATTTGGTGGTAATTTTAGTTAAATATTATGCTTAATTAGTTTTAATATTATTTGAGGTATAAAAATGATTTACTAATTTTAACTAATTAATACTAATTTTTGAAAATTATTTTCAAATAATATATAATATACTATTTTTGTAATAAAATGGATTTTTTAGTAATTTTTAATTTGTATTTAGACTAATTAAGCTATTTGGATTAGTAAAGTGACTTTTTATTAAATTATATTGAATTATCGAGAAATTTTGATTTTTAATAATATTATATTATTATTTAGGGTTTTTAAGTAATTATTAGGAAAATAATTATTTTTAGTGTTTTAATGTTAAATATGCTATATTTTGATATTTGGAGGGCATTTATGGCATTTATTGATTTTTAATATATTTTATTGTATTATTAGATTTGTGGTGAATTGAGGACCTCGGTTGGAAAATTTTTGTAATTCGGGATCCCAACCGAGGGTTGTTTGAATTCTGGAATTAGAAATGTATTTTTCTTACAGGACTGGCTCTACTTTTTGATAGAGAGATGTTCGTTTTACAAAGGAGGTTCTACCGAATTTTTGATAGAATTTTCGTAAAATGTGACATCGGGTCTAATTTCAATCTTATGTCTATTTGTGTTTAGAAATTCTAGATTGAGTCACTAGAAGCCTAAGTTAGAGTTATTTTGATTCGTGATCATTTTTATTGTTTAGTTGTGTCGAGACCGAGGCCTAACGGACCAAGCCCATCGGACCAGTCTCGTGGAGCGCATCCCTATGAGTTATTATTATATATATATATTGCTTTAGGTTGCATGTTTTAGAATTATATGTTTTAAATGTAAAATTTTGCATAATTATTTTATTAAATGCTTAAGTATATTTAGGTATATTTTTAGTATATTCTTGGTATATTTTAAAATAAATGCATGTTTTCCTTTTGATTTATATTCAAATTATCTTTAAGTATATTATTGATTGATTTTGAGTATATTTCATGATTTAATTGAATTTATTTTACGTATATACACTTGAAATATACTTAGTTTATTTTAGGTATATATATGGTTTACTTAATCATTTTGAATGCCATTTTATATTATTTATTCTCAAATGTATGTTTTATTTTTAAATGAAAGATATTGATAGAACGTGCTTTCTAGTGGGCAGCATTAGGATTGAGTACCTACCGGTACGATAGATTGTAGGTTGAATTACTAACTTATTTGTGAAAATTATGACTTGATTGATGTGTGATGTGATTGAGGGTGTGATTGTTGGAGCTCTGTTGACCAAGTGTCTCAGGGCCAATCACACTGACAGTCAGATTGCTGGAGCCCGGTCGACTTAGTGACTCGGGGCCAGTTTGCTGTCCAGATGGATTAAGTGAATTTACTTGGAATTAAGTGAGCCAGTATGGCTAGAGTGCTTTCTACTGCTAATTGAGGTTGCGATCACTTAGGGTTCTATTTGATCCTTCATAAACTGATGTTTTTCAGTATTAAATATAAAGTGATTTTTAGCATCTGTGTGTACATGCCTGTATATATACTTATTATATATATATATATATATATATATATATATATGATTGTCTGCATATGGCATTTAGTAATGTGTATATATATATTATAATAATTTACTCAGTGAGGTCAGACTCCCCTTCGTTGATGTTTTTATAGGAGAGTCTTCTTCATCAGACCTCAACAGTAGATCTATCCGCTGAATTTCTTCCGCCTCGGCTCTATTATGTAAATCTTTTACCTAGTCTTATATTGTTCTCTAGAAACTGCAGTAGTTGTATCTTTATTTGTCGGAAGTTGTACTCTATATTATATATGTTGATTTTAAATTCAGAGAGGCATGTCTTTGAATGTTGTATTTAAATATTTTATTTTATGATATGAGGAGATTATTCAGTACATATTTATTGAGATTTAAATTCTGATGTATTTTTATTATTTAAATTTATTTATTGTATGTTTTTTTTTATTTCAAGGCTTGCTATGGGTTCCAGATTCGAAAAAATTTTCATTCCTTAGCGCCGGTCATGACCTCCAGTTTTGGGTCATGACAAACATATACACATATATAATTAACAATAAATAATAATGATAATAATACAAATAATGTAATTTAATAAAAATAATAATATTAAAATAATAATGCACTAAAATTAATATTATTAAAATAATACCATCCGAAATAATAAATTTAAATAATGTAAATTAAATGTTTAAAATAATAAGTTTCTAAAATAAAATATTTACGTAGAAAAATATAATTTAATCATAAAATAATAATTATTAATCATAAAATAATAAAATAAATAAATATAACTTTTAAATTTGTTAACATTGTATATCTCAATATATATTAAAATAATTTAAAAATATGAGTTACTACAGTGTGTGTAAAATATATATATATATAAGGAGAGAGAGTGCAAGTTTAATAAAATAAAACGTTAGATGATTATTTGAAAATAAAACGTTAAAGAAGTAACCAAAAAAAGGAAAAAAATAGGTGATTATTTTGAAAATAAAACATTAGGGAAGAAAAAAAAGGAAAAATAGATGATTATTTTGAAAATACAATGTTAGAGAAGCAACAAAAAAAAATAGGAAAATATATTGAAAATAGATGATTATTTGCTAAAAAATGGATAATAGCTAACAATTATATTATTACTTAAAATTAGGGATTTTAACGTTAAAAAAATTATGTATATAAAATTCACTACTAAAAATTAGGGATCCTAACGTTAAAAAAGGGATTCTAAAAATAGTGATTCTAACATTAAAATTAACTATATATATTGTTACTTAAAAATACGGATTCTAACGTTAAAAAAGTATGTATATAAAATTCATTGCTAAAAAATAGATATATATATTCAAACTAGTAGAAAAAGAGACGTTGCAATAATTTGAAAAAAATAAAATAATAGTAAAAGTGATTGGCTAGAATTGAACTATTGTTGAATTGTATAAGTCCTCGTATTTTTCAATTAGAAAACAATATAAATTAGGTTTTGAAAACAAGAAAACTGTTTTCTTTGAAAATATTTAGAAAATAGTAGCATTTGAGCATAAAACTCTATTTTCTATTTTTAGTAGAAATTTTTTTTCTAGAAATCACCTCTTGTTTTCCACAAGTAAACAACCTCTAGATTTGCTAAGTGAAAACCTAAACACCAGCAACCATGGCTGAGAAGAGAAGAGCTCAATAGTGAGTTTTTGAGAACTCAACAACCCAACAACAGTCATAAGAAAATTGTTAATGTTAGAGAGCAGACGATCAAATTTTACAAAACACTTTGGAAGAATATTTGTGCTTTGAGATATTGTATTTATATGTTAAATTTAAAAAATTATTTTCTAATTTTAAAAATTATATTAATAATTATGATATAATATTTCTTTTTTACATATTTTTATGTTAGTACAATGTATGGTACTTATATAATTCTCCATTATATTTAAACATAAATTTTTTATGTTTCGGTAGATTATTTTGATCTAATAAAGTTATACTAAAATACTCAAATATTAAATTTATTAAAAAATATCAATACAATTATAAGTAAATGTGGATAAAAATAATTTATAATTAATTTCATTACCAACTAATTTATATTTTTATGTAATTAAGAGTGTTTTTTTGTTTTTATTTTTTTTGAGAAATAAATATAATTAGAGTTATATATAATTATGTTTACTGTGTGTTGTGTGTGTAAATATATATATAAGGAGAGAGAGCAAGTTTAATAAAATAAAACGTTAGATGATTATTTAAAAATAAAACGTTAGAGAAGTAACCAAAAAAAAGGAAAAAAATAGATGATTATTCTGAAAATAAAACGTTAGGGAAGAAAAAAAAAGGAAAAATAGATGATTATTTTGAAAATACAATGTTAGAGAAGCAACAAAAAAAATAGGAAAATATATTGAAAATATATGATTATTTGCTAAAAAATGGATAATAGCTGTTACTTAAAAATAGAGATTCTAACGCTAAAAAAATTATGTATATAAAATTAATTGCTAAAAATTAGGGATTCTAACGTTAAAAAAGGGATTCTAAAAATAGGGATTCTAACATTAAAATTCACTATATATATTGTTATTTAAAAATACGGATTCTAACGTTAAAAAAGTTATGTATATAAAATTCTCTGCTAAAAATAGGTATATATATTCAAACTTATAGAAAAAGAGATGTTGCAATAGTTAAAAAAAAATAATAATAATAGTAAAAGTGATTGGCTTGAATTGAACTGTTGTTGATTATATAAGTCTTCATATTTTCCAATTAGAAAACAATATAAATTAGGTTTCTAAATTCTATTGAAAATTTTGAAAATAAGAAAACTGTTTTCTTTGGTAATATTTAGAAAATAGTAGCATTTGAAGATAAAACTTTATTTTTCATTTTCGGTAGAAATTTTTTTTGGAAATCACCTTTTTTTTTCCCCAAGTAAACAACTCCTAAATTTGTTAAGAGAAAACCTAAACATCAGTAGCCATGGCTGAGAAGAGAAGAGTTCAATAGTGAGTTTTTGAGAACTCAACAACAGTCATGAGAAAACCGTTAATGTTGGAGAGCAGATGATCAAATTTTACAAAACACTTTGAAAAATATATTTGTGCTTTGAGATAAAACAGTAAGGGTGGCTACGGTTCTTGCCTTCTGGCAAGGTGTTGTGGGACAAAGAGCATGAGCTTCATCATTCTCCATTTATTTGTTGATGGCTTTTTGTTTGAAATCTAATAAGATCTATATATAAAACACCCTATCAAAATGTAATAACCCTTGTTTTTAATTTATTTTATTAAATAATGAGATATGCAGTGTTAATAAAGTTTAAAAAGTATATTTAGTTATTTTACTATTTTGTGATTTAGTATTACTATTTTATGTTTAATTAAATTTTCTACGTAAATATATTAATTTGGAATTTATTATTTTGGATGTTTAAATTCCATTATGTATATTTATTATTTCCGAATACTATTATTTTAATAGTATTAATTTAGTGTATGAATATTTTAATGTTATTATAAATATTATTTTGTTACTTAATGTTATTTATGTATTATTAATATTTTTTTTAAAAGTATTCCACTACCAATAGTAATATTATTATTTTCATTGTTATTTATGTAAGTTATTAGTACTATTTCTATTTTATTAAATATACATTAATTGTGTTATTAATTATTTAATAATTATGACTTATATTATTATTACTTTTAAATAATGTTTTATGTATTGTTATTAGTTAATACTTATGTGTTTATTTTTATTTTTATTTTTTTTATTTTTATTTTTTTATGTGTGTGTAAATATAGGTGTATGTAAGTATGTATATATAAGTGGGATATTTTTATTTTTAATGGTAGAGATTTGTTTAAACCAAATTTATATTATATTATGTCATAAAATTATAATATATATATATATATATATATATATATATAAAAAGTTATATAACCATTTTTTTTATTTCTTCCTTTCTTCTCTCTCGCGAAGTCGCCCTCTCCTGCAGCTACTGAGCTTCTTCTACCCTCCCGTTGAGCTGCCATGGCCTCAACCATCACCTGCTCATCTCTTCCTCTCGTCATCGTCACCATTGAAGAGCTGTAGGAGCCGCTGGAATCAGCCAGAACAGCCGGAGCAGCAGCGTTGACAGCATGCCTTATTCCGTCGCCGGTGATTTTCCGACGGTGAGGGCTGGTGTTCCTTGACTTCTTCAACCTCTCAAGCTTCGGGGAAGATGATTTCAGCCATGATTTGAGCTCAAACTCAGTTCATGGTGAGCTTTTACATGTTTTTAGTTTATGTCAAAATATTTGTTTTAATATTTTTTAGCTTGAGTTTAATGGATGATTGATAATTTCTTTTAGAAATGATGATCTATGCATCTTAATCTACTGATAGATATTTTTAATTTATTTTTCTGATTTTGTTTGATTTTTGGTTAATTATTGAATATTTTAATGATTAAAAATGAATTTTCGTTAATTAATTAACTAGATTATGAAATTTGTTAAATTGTTGTTATTATATATTGTTATTGATTTTGATGTTGAGAAATTAATTTTTGGGAATTTTATATAATTTTTAAGAAATACTTATAATTTATGTAAATATTGGATAATTGAGTTAAATGAGTATTTGGGTTGAATTTGAAGTTTAATTGTGTGTTTTAGTTTATATTAAAATGTTATTTGATGATAAAATAATTTTTAGGAATTTCTATTATTTTTATGGAAGTTTATATAATTTATGTGTATTTTGGAATTAATAGATTAAATATGTATTTTTTTTTCATATAGAAATAATTGGTTAATTAGGTGTATTTGTTGATTTTATTGAATTATATGTTGAGAAATTAATTTTTGAGTAATTATATTATTTTTAATGAATTTTTGAGTAATTATGTGAATTTATATATAACTAGGGATATTTTGGTAATTTGGCACTAAATTGACTAAAATATAATTAAATCGGTTTTAATAGTTATTTGAGGTATAGAAATGATTTCTATAAATTATTTAGTATTTTTAACTAATTAAAACTATTTTTCATAAATTATTTTCAAATTATATATAATATACTATACTATTTTTCTGAATAAATGAGTTTTATCGGTTTTTAATATGTTTTGGGTTAATTGTGTAATTTGGAGCTTTAAAATGTATTTTGGTCAATATTAATGAATTTATCAAGAATTGTTAATTTTTAATGATATTTTATCACAATTAGGGTTTTATTGAAATTATTGGGTAAATAATTATTTTCAACGTTTTAAATATTCAATTACTATATTTTGGTTATTCAAAGGTATTTTTGGTATTTCTAGAATTTTCATGTATTATGTAATTATCTCGTGAATTGTGAACCTCGATCGGTAGAATTGTAGTTTGGGAGTCCGACCGAGGGGTTATGAGACCGTATATTGTTGAAGTATGTTTTCTGTGCAGGATCGGCCCTACTTTTGTAGGGAGATGTCCGTTTTACAGAGGAGACTCTATCGAAATTTCGATAGATTTCTCGTAAAACGTGACAACCGGTCCGAGTCTAATTCTGAATTCTTGATTGAATCTGTCTATAGTAATCCTAGAAGTATAGAGTTAGAAGTTTATTCTGACAGTTATTTTTACTTTATCTTTCTAGCTGCGCTGGGACCGAGGCCTAACAGACTAGGCCCGTTGAGTCTGTCTCGAGGAGCGCACACCAGTGAGTTATTATACTCTATATATATGCATTGCATATAGGATACATGAGTTAGAATTTTTCATTTTCATTATATGTTTTAAACAGTAATTTAATTTATAATATGATTTGGTATATTTCGGTTTATTTTTTTTGTATTTTTGGATATATGTCAAAATTAAATACACGTTTTAAATGTATATTTATTCATGATTATTTTATTAAATAATTATAATACTTTAGGTATATTTGTAGTATATTTTAGGTATATTCTTAAATAATTATATGTCATAATATTGATTTATACTTAATTGTTTTTTTTAGTTTATTTTTGGTATATTTTGATATATTTCCAAATAAATGCATGTTTTATCATTTAATCCAAACTTAACACATTAGTGGTATACTTCGGGTTTATTTGCCAATATATGTAAACCTAAAATGCATGTTTTAGTACATATGTATGTTTTACATGAATATCTGTTCATAATTGTTTTATTAGATGATTTGTGTGATTAGGGTATATCTTTTGTATGTTTAAGTATATTTTTAAGTAAGCGCATGTTATACTATTGGTACACACTTAATTGTTTTTAACTATATTAATGGCTTACCTTTAATATAATTCATACTTTATTTGACTTATATATATATATATATATATATATAGTTGATTTTATTATTTTGAAAAATCATTTTATATTAATTATTTTCCGAATGAATGATTTATTCTAAAGTGAAGGATATCAATAGAATGTGCTTCCTAATGGGCAGCACTAGGATCGTGTACGTACCGGTACAATAGATAAGAATTGAGTGAGAGTTAAAATTGGGTGATTATAATTGATTTAATTGATTTGATTAAGATTAGTGGTATGTTAGATAGTGTGATTGTTGGAGCTCGGTTGACCAAGTGTCTCGGGGCTAATCACACTGACAGTCAGACTGTTGGAGCTCGGTTGACTTAGTGTCTCGGGGCCAGTCTACTGTCCATAAGTGAATTGAATGATCTATTGGGTTGATTGAGATGTGAGGTAGATAGTGTGATTGCTGGAGCTTAGTTGACCAAGTGTCTCGGGGCCAATCACACTGACAGTTAGACTGCTGGAGCTCGGTCGACTTAGTGTCTCGGGGCCAGTCTGATGTCCATATTGGAATAAGTGTTCTATTTGGAATCAAGTGAGCCTGTATTACTAGAGTGATGATGGGATTGTTTGAGATTGTTATTATTTAGGGTTCTATGGATCCTTCATGAATTAAAACAAACATTTTCTTTATTGAGTATATTTATAAAAGCAAAGTTTGACATTCGCGTGAAATGTGTGTATATACATATATATATAAGAATGCCTTATTGTTATGGTTTAGATTGCATGTATATATAGTATAATAATTCACTCAGTGAGGTCTGACCCCCCTCAATTATTTTTTTTTCCAGGAGATCCCATATCGTCAGACCTTAATTGTAGAGTTCCTCGCCGGTGTTCTTCAGTCCCGGCTATTTTATGCAAATGTATATTTTGAACTTTAAATTATATTCTAGAAACTGCAATAGTAGTGTTATTATATTGAAAGTGTATTATTTTGTTTGGATATTAAATACTCTGAGAATTTGTATTTGAACATTAAACGAATATGTATTTATTTATAAAAAGGATTTGGAGTATTTATTTTATATATTGATTCAGAAAAATTTTGATTCTGTCGTACTTTTATTTATTTATTGCATGATTTTATTTTCTAAGGCTTGCTACGGGTTTCAGATTCGAAAGAATTTCCGTTCCCTAGTGCCAGTCATGACCCCTGTTTTGGATCGTGACACAAAAGCTATTATAAAAAAGTGGAATGATACCACGCAGATTAAGCTAAAAGCTAACAAAATTATTTATTAACAAATTATCTCAAAAAAACTAAGGAAGTCAGCGGATTTGAGTATTTTTTATTAAAAATTAACAAAAAGCCACCAAAATTCAGAAGATTCAATATTGGAAAACTATGAAAAAAATACAGAGAAAACTATCATTGCAGAGTTTTTTTTTTTTTTAGCACAATTCAATTTCTTGAATGGTCTCGCATTCCATATATATCACATAATTTTTGTTTCATTAATCATGTAATCTATAATTTTTTTTTGTTTTGTTGATTTCTAAGTTCCAAGGCATTCATGCAATGCAAATTGCCACACTTGTGCATGGCATTTGTTAAACATAAGATCATTTAAAAAAAAAAAAAGTTATGTGAAAATTAATTTTATAAAATAACAAAAATAATTTTCGAAGTCTATATCTAATTATACATTTAGAGACATGTCTTTATTGGCATAAATTGTTAGAGACATGTCTCGATTAACAATGAATGTATGACAGGACATGTTAATTCTACAAGAATATTAGATAAGTTTTGATCCAGTGATGAAAATAACTCCTAAAAATAAAAGAAAATTCAGATTTAAATTTTTCTTTTCTTTTCTCCATTGTTAAAAAAAATGACATAAGAAAAACGAATATGGATTTGAATTAAATTTTCAAAAAATGACATGAAAATGCTGAAATGCATTTTCGTTTAATAAAAAACTTAAGAATAAAATGGGGAAAATTCATTGAAACATCCATTATTAATATTGCCGTCATTAATTATATTAACTTGCTTCAATGTTACAATTGTCGCCTAGTGGTGTAACATTTGGTTGAGATGTAGCCTTTTTTTTTTTTTTTTTTTTTTTTGACGAATAGATGTCCACTTCATGTTGTTAAATTTCAGTGTTGAGGGATGTGATTATGCATTTATATAAGGAAAGTGATCCAGCAAGGCGACAATTCCTTTTTTTTTTTAAATTCCACCATTCCCCAAATATACAAAGGTTCATCTATTAGTGGAGAGTTTTTTTTTTTTTTTTTCTAATATCGTGATATTTCTAACAATGCTGTTACTATCAGTACCCGTCTTTATATAATGTCACCCTGTTAGTGTTACCTTGAAGTCCACATGATTTTCATTATAAATGAGATTTATTGAAATCTGCTACAGTTTTTTTTTTTTTAATTTTTTTTTAAGTAAAACATATGTAAGAAATTCTCAAATTTAAATTTTGAGGAAAATTTTATTTTACCATATATATATATAAATTTATGAAAAGAAGACAGATAAAATTAAAAAATTTTTTTACTCATTATTATATAAAATTTAAATAATTTAGTTATTTATTAATAAAAATATATAATTAATTAAAATATAATTTTAATTTGATTGAAAGTTTATTTTCTATTTTAATTAGATTACTTTTATATTTTATTTCTAATAAAAATTAAATTAATTAAAATATAATTTTAATTTAATTAAAAGTATATTTTCTATTTTAATTAAATTAACTTCTATTTTATCTCTAATAAAAATTCTAATTTAATTAAAAATATATTTTCTATTCTAATTAGATTAACTTCTATTTTACATATAATAAAAATTAATTTAATTAAAATATAATTTTAATATAATTGAAAGTATATTTTCTATTTTAATTAGGTTAATTTCTATTTTATTTCTAATAAAATAAAATAATAATTATAATTTAATTGAAAGTATATTTTATATTATAATTAGTTTAACTTCTATTTTATCTCTTATAAAAATGAAATTAATTAACATATTAATTAAAAGTATATTTCTTATTTTAATTATATTAATTTCTATTTTATCTCTAGTAAAATTAAATTATTTAAACTTTTAGTATTAATTTTGTTAAAAATATTTTTTTTCTATTTTAACTAGGTGTACTTACATTTTATCTAATATAAATCAAATTAGATAAAATAATTTTATAAGTATTATTATATTCAATTAAATAATTAAAATAAAAAATTAATAAATTTTATGAAAATAGAACAAGTATATAATTTGTTTTAAAAATAGATATTTTTATAAATGAAAAATTAAGAAATGAAAAATAGAGCATATAATTTGTTTGAAAGTGTATTTTATGTGAGGAAAGTAGTATAATTATCATTTTTAGATATTTTTATAAAATTTAACAAAAAGAGTTAAAATTAAATTAATTAATATTTACTATTAAATTATTATTTGAACTTAAAAAATTATATTAAATTCATTTTTGAGTAAATAAAAGTATTAATATTAAAAATATGGAAGAAATAAAGTTTTATAACTCAAATAAAAAAATTTACTAAAATTGTAGTAAATTATAAATTTTATGGGTAGTAATATTTAAATTGTTATATAAAGAAAATATAACTTTTATCATTTTTAATTTTTTATTAAAAAATGACTAATGATTTTTATTATCTTATGATTAATTATGACCATAACATTTTTTCTATATAAAATTAATTATAGAGTTGAGAAAAATTAATTATAAAAATATTGAAGAAATATCATTTAATTATTAAATAAAAAAATTGTAAAAATTGTAATGAATTATAATTATATTAAGTTAATACTAAATTTCTTTATAAATAAATAATATTGTTATTATTTTTAAAATTTTATTTAATAATAATGATAATAATAACAATAATATATTTAATTATTTATTTATTATATATTACGAATATAATAAATTTATTATTTAGGTGTGAAATATGTTGCTGTTTATATATATATATATATATATATATATATAAGCAAATCAAAGTTATCAACTGTCATGACATGATTGTATTGGTCGGAAAAAAAGTATCATGATTTTGTCGGTAAGTTATCAGTTTGCGATAATTTTAAAAAATTTACAATATTTCAAAATATAAACTATTGTTCATGTTATAATAAAAAAAGTCATAATAATTTGTAGTTAGAGTATGTTATTTTAGTGATGTGATATTTTAAAGTAAATGTTTCATTCTAATATAAGATGCTATTTTATTTTAAAATAATAACGTGATATTTCAAAAAATTGTGATAATTTGAAAATTTTGTAATAATTTAAAGCTATTAACCAGTAGTTGTGGTCTATTGATAATATACAAAATATCATGATATTTTATCAAGAGTATAATGTCAATATTGAGCTCGATTCCATTTTCATGATTAAAGTTTGAACTCAATTCGATTCATAAGCCATATTAGTATTTTGTAGTTAATTATAATTTTTTACTCGAACAAATGACATTTTTCTCTCGTAGGTTTGATCTAATTTTTACTTATCTTTCTTTTGTTTCAAAATTGAATTTTTACTTTGTTTCAGCTTTTTGTTCCATTGAACATTGAATGACTATCTTTAGAGTTAGGTGACTTTTTCTGTTAAGTGGCATATAAAAAAATTAAAATACCCTTCCAAATAATAAAATTTATAATTAACTATGAAATATTATAAAATAATAATAATATTCACAAGATATTTTAGTGATTTATATTTAATAATATAAAATATATACATTCCTCATTAAAAAAGAAAAATTAATTAAAAAATGCTAACAATTATATACTGTATTTCAAAAGGTAATTGTTTACATTATAACCATATAAATAACTTAAATCTATAATAAATTAATCAATTGTTACTAACCATCAAATCTTTAAATCAATTACAATAAACACAAAAAATATTAAATTGATAAAATAAAATAAAAATAATTTTGAATGTTATTATCATCTCATGATATGTATTTCATATTGCATTTGTATATGATTCTTTTTTTTTATGAATGTTTTGGGGGAAGTATTTTAATATCCACTTAAGTGAAATATGTATATGCTTAATGTTGTTAAATATAAAGGATTAAAATATTTTGTAAATATTATTAGTGTTTTATAGTTAATTACAATTATTTATTATTTAAAAGGGTATTTTAGTCTTTTTATATGGTATTGAATGAAAAAATATTTAACCCTAAAAATCGTTAAATGTTAACGAAATAAAAATTAAAGTCAAAGTTCGACTTTTAAACAAGAATAATATAAGTGTAAATTAAGTCAAATTTGAAGGAGAAAAATGTAGTTTGCTATTTTTACTTTTTGAAAATGTATTTTAGTCTTTTGGGATAAAGTACATTTTTGTTCTTAAACTATACCCATGGGCTCATATATGGCCCTGAATTAATTTTTGGCTCAATTATACTTAAACATGAAGTTTTATTGATATTTAGTCCCCTCTGTTAACAACACCGTGTATTGAGAAGATAGAGTCGTTAGTTGAGCCCGATACATAAACTAAAAGTGGCTTTTTTTTGTCGAGCCTGCCACATAAACTAAAAGTGGCGTTTATTGTATATGTAGAAAACCAACAAGCCAATCAAGCATACAACTGTCCAGAGCCAACTCCATCTACGACTTTTCTAAACTCATCCTTTGTCCAGCTCTTTGGAACATTACTAATAAATAACTTGTTCTTTTTGTTAGAAAGCGAACATCTTAAGGTTTTCCCCTGCAGTGTTTACACAAGCTTTTTTAAATTTTCAATATATATATACACAATTATGAAAGTAGTGGAGTTGCACGGAGTGATCATTACCTTGAACTCCATACAGTGCAACTTTTCAATAGCCTTCTAGGCAACTCAACTTTGGATGGATTCAAATGTAAATTGGCAACTTAACAATTATTATTCATTTTCAAGCTTCTCTTTGTTCATTTTTTTTAGGACTCTTATTTATATTCATAACTTTTTGCCTTCTTTATTTCTTATACCCAGATGCAAAACCTTCCATTTTTTATTGTCTGTCTTGAAAATTTGATGTTTGAACAACAAGAAACATCAAGATTTTGGGATTGTCATGCTCTTATACTATAGTCTCTGTTTCTTATATTAGAACAAGAAATAGATAAGAAGTTGACATATTCAATATTTTCCTCCTCAGTATGTCTTAATTAATAAAGATCTCAGTTTCTTGATCTTACATTTTAGTACAAAGCATAAGATCATTTTCTTTCTTTCTTTCTTTTTTATCCCGATTTTTTCTTAAAACTAAATAGACTTGAAGAACAAATGTCTTTTGTTTCTTTTTTCTTGAAAAGCCTTTTACCATTGATGTCTATTCTCATTTTAGCTCTTGCTTGTTTTCTTGAGTGTCGATTCTCATCCATTTTTCTCACATCAGTAATGTTAGCTTCTTTAACTTTTATTATTTTCAATATCTCCAAGAAAAATCCAAGGCTGCATGTTCATAAATTGCCTGAAGATGATTTTATTCTTACTATTGGTTAAGAAATTTTACCTCAGATTGAAGATAATACAATGTATGAACTGACAAAAGCAATAGTTCTTGAAGATGAATCCATCAAAGACATGTAAATAGAGGAAAATGAAAGGCAACTCAACTTTGGAAAAACTTTAACAAAGAATGAGGAAGCTGTGAGCGTGAGCTCTGGTCTCTTAGTGCATCATTAGTCGAGCAAATTGAGGTGTTAGTGGTATAATAAACAGCGAGAAAATGGCAAAAGATACCATCGTGAAAGTGGACATTGTCAAAGGAGCTAATAAGGAGTTGAGGTTATTGTTCCCATTTCAGTTACAGGTTTAGTGCTTGCGATAGTAGTCGACCTGAGCTCAGTAACACCAATGATAACTAATTTCCGGGACTCCTGAGCTGAGTGTCCTGCAAAGCACTGAACAGAGGGCAAGGTGAAAGGTGGGGGGAATCCCCACAAACACTCCGATGCCTAAGTTAAAGAATAGAAATCGGGCGGAGGAAAGATAACTTGAATATGTGTGAATGAGATGTCCCCTTATGAGGGGTATATGGTGCTATATATAGCGATACTCAAACTTGGGAGGAATAGGAATCCTTGTGGGTCAGTGAATCATAGTCTTTGTAGGAGAGTGTTCCTTCTTCAGTTAGGATTTCTCTTTGAGGTAGTTCCTTGGATGGATCTATCTTCTCCTTTATCCATGTGTTCCTATTTAGGGGGGTAGAGGACCCCTAATTAGGTGGAAACATTCTAGATGGTATCAAGAGTCCCCCCTCGGAGTATGCGGATATTTATGTCCGTTGCGTCCGAGTAAGATGCAGATGCCTTTATATGGGTGATAAGATGCAAGTGAGCTGAGGTGGCCAGCCTTTGTCATAATAAGCAGAGCTTGGTGCCGAGTATGTTGGTTGATCGTCATCGAATCGTAATTTGTGGAACTGGGGTAACTAATGAGTGAGTATGATCAACGCAAGAGATTAACCCATCCATTTTGGAATAAGACGGAACTAGTCGTTATTGGAATTGTAGATGCTCGGCACAGGGGCGCGAGGCTTACATGCTCATAACCTCAGTACTATAGAAGCGACCTGAGGGTGCCAGCTTCAGTCACTGGACTTTATGTGAACGAGACTTAGATGCTCGGCACAAGGGCGCAAGGCTTACATGCTCGGAACCTCAGTACTATGGAAGCGACCTGAGGGTGTTAGCTTTAGTCACTGGACTTTATATGAATGAGACTTAAATGCTCGGCACAGGGGCGCAAGGCTTACATGCTCAGAACCTCAGTACTACGGAAGCGACATGAGGGTGCCAGCTTCAGTCACTAGGCTTTATGTGAACGAGACTTAGATGCTTGGCACAGGGGCGCGAGGCTTACATGCTCGGAACCTCAGTACTACGAAAGCAACCTGAGGGTGCCAGCTTCAGTCACTGGACTTTATGTGAACGAGACTTAGATGCTCGGCACAGGGGCGTAAGGCTTACATGCTCGGAACCTCAGTGATATGGAAGCGACCTGAGGGTGCCAGCTTCAGTCACTGGACTTTATATGAACGAGATTTAGATGCTCGGCATAGGGGCGTGAGGCTTACATACTCGAAACCTCAGTACTACGGAAGCAACCTGAGGGTGCCAACTTCAGTCATTGGACTTTATGTGAAGAATAGGCTTGGAGTGATGCTTGAAATGTCTCCCAATTTGCTTAATGGAGCGGCCCACTCGAAGATGTGGGTGGGCCAACACGGGGTGATTTCATTTCAACTCTTAAGATCACGTGATTGATGCGTCGTTTCATGTGTCAGTGAGCGAAATGCTCGTACAGTCGTCATTGCGACTCTTCGCCTAATGGGTTATTTTGTTCCCAACAAGCCCTTGGTGGTCTAGGGAGGAGCGCAGTAATAATGAGGGCAGTTAATGGTATGCTTCCAGGTCTTTCCGTGCCTTTATAAATACTGTTGTGCTTGCTAACTGGCACATTTTGCTTTCTTCGCTCTTTCATTCTGTTTTTGCTGCGTTTCTACTGCATCCACCATTTCTATTCCTTCCTGCCATAACTCTCGCTTGAGGTTACCAGGTGATTCTTTTCATCATTTCTTCTTCCTCTTTTTTGCCCCCTTTTTTGTCATTTGGTTTTTATTCCCTTCTTTGCTATGGCTCCTCGGGAAGAGATTAGCTCTGACCTCTTCATGTCTAATGTGGATAATGAATTGATAGGGTGGTATCGGCGACGGTTCTGCATCCTTGCCAATTATGCCCTTCATACTATAAACAGAAGGTTTAGGGCCCATACCCCTTTATTGGGGCTAAGTACATTAGTGGTGTACTTCGACCAGTTAGAGGGGGGTCTGAAATTTCCCTTAGATCCCTTTGTCAAGGACTTTCTTAATAGAAATAACATTGCACCCGGTCAGCTTCATCCAAATAGTTATAGGATACTGACCTGGTTCATCCAACTGATGCATGAGGAGGGTAGGGTTCCTGATCTGGACGTCCTCCGGTATTTATATAGGCTGACTAGGAAGAAGGGAGAGCTGATGTTCTCCCTTTCAGCCGTACCCAACCATTCACTTTTTGTTAAACTTCCAGATCTTCACAAGAAGTAGAGATACCATTTTTTTATTGTGGAGCATCAATCGGACTTTCTGGATGTCCAAAGGATGTGGTCAGATGAGTGTCATAAGGTGACTCGTCCAGTGAAACTTTTCGATCCGGATACAGAATTAGTTTTGCGGCTACATCTAGATGGACTCCCTGAAGCTCGATCCGCAGAGGATGCATCCCGGAGGTATCTGTGGAGAGTCTGTCCGAGTCGTGACCATTTTCCTGGTATGATTTTTTGTTTTGAGTTTTGTTGTCTGACTAGTCTTATCTTTCCATCTGTAGATGGATGAATTTTTTGATTTTACGGGCGGGATTTCCCTAATAGATGAGCCAGCTGCAGTGGAGGAGGGCTGGAATTATCCTTCCCTAAAAATTAAGGCTCCCCCTGCTTCGAAGGTTGTTCCCGTCGACCCTAAGGGTAAAGCAACAGTGGAAAGTGAGCGATCGGAGTGGGTCAGACGATGAAAAAGGTGGCTGATCAAAACAGGGTCAGATGCAGAGGGGCTGGATGAAGAGATTTATGTCCAACGCCCCCGGTTATCTAGTTATCCGGATATGTGGGGCTGGATATTGAAAAAGATGAAGCCCCTGAGCATCTCCAACAGTCAAGTACGGGACCAGTACGCCGAGTCGCTGTGGTTACTCGGAGACATGCAGCATTGGTTAGACGAGGGACCGGACGGATTGCTCGATTCCATGATCGGCCAGTCACTGGAGGTAAGGGAGTTTCTGTTACTCGATCTAACTATTGTAGTAAAATTTTGGCTAAGTTGCTTGGTTGTTTTTAGCAGATGACTCAGGCCTTGCTGCTGGCGAAAGATCAGTACTTCTACTTGAAGAGCCAATACAGCTTAAAGAAAACTGAGGTGGGGACGATCGCTATAGATTTTGAGAAAAAACTGGATAGCGCCAAGGTAGCTCTGGAGCATTGCCATATAAGAGACGCGGAGGCCAAATCTGATGCGAAGGTGAATCAGACAAAGGTTTTTGAACTGGAGCATAACCAGGCCCAACTGACAAGGAGGATCAAGAAGCAGGATCTTTAGATTGTTGAACTTCAGGAGAGGCTGGCGGAGCTTGAGAAATCTCGTGCCAATGATAAGAAGACATATTAAAGCATGGTAGAAGGGTTTCTCAAGGTGTACCGAGCTGAGTGCAAAAGGATCTTGCTCTCTCAAGACTCAGGATTAGATTTGGGGGCCTTAGATTAGATAACCCCAGCCGATCTGGCTAGGCTTGCTGCAGAGGATGACGCCCTTCGAAAGGCTAGTTCCTTTCCTGTAAGGGAGTCTGAAGAGGCTGCCAATGATGCTTCCCCCTCAGTTTCTGGGACAAGGGGTCCAGGTGTAGAGATACTAAAGTAGATATGTGTAGGTTTATGTGTATCTTTTTTTTTAACCAATCATGTATAAAGACATTCTTTATCAATAAAGATATTTTTTATTGAATCAAATTGTGTGCTTGAATACAAGATCACTGATAATATTTCCTGAGGGAGTCTGAGTTCCAGAACCTCAGTAGTTCTCTGCCTCCTCTTTCTTTTAGTTTATATGCCCCTTTTATTGTGCATTCTGAGATCTGATACGGGCCTTCCCAATTCAGGCCTAACTTATCGGTACCTAAGGTGCCTTTGCCAATATCTGCTCTTCTGAGTACCCAGTCACCCGTCTTGAAATTCTCTATTGGTTTACGCAGATGGTGGTATTGGGTTATCCTTTACCGATGTGCCTCTGCCGTTGCTTCCACTTGTTCTCTTTGTTCCTCTAGTATGTCAAGGCATATCCGTGCGTTGACGTTATTGATGGAATGGTCGAGGTCTTAGCTTACCCGGTAACTTGGGGACCTAACCTCTACTGGAATTACTGCATCCATGCTGTAAGTTAGTCTGAATGGCATTTCGCCAGTGGATGATCGGGGTGTGGTTCTGTAGGCCCAGATTACATTGTTCAGCTCTTCGACCTAGTTCCCTTTCTTGTCGTCGAGTCTTTTCTTCAACCCTTACATGAGGATTCTGTTGGTGACCTCAGTTTGTCCGTTCGTCTGCGGGTGAGCAATTGAGGTGAAGCACAGTTTTATGTCAAGGTCCGAGCAAAAGCTTCTGAATTTATAGTTGTCGAACTATTTACTGTTGTCTGTAATTAAAGTGCGGGGGATGCCGAATCTGTAAATGATCTCCTTCCAGAAAAAGTGTTGTATCCAGGCTTCTGTGATGGTTAGGACTGCTTCTGCTTCTACCCATTTCGTGAAATGGTCAATGGCCACGATTAAGAACTTTTTTTGCGAGGTAGATGGAGGAAAAGGACCCAGGATGTCCATCCCCCACATGGCGAAAGGCCATGGGTTGCCGATGGGATGCAGAGGTCGAGAAGATTTGTGGCTAAGTCGGGCATAGTGCTGGCACTGGTGACATGATTGTGTTAGCTACTGGGCATCCTTGGACATGGTGGGCCAGTAGTACCCCTGGAGCAAGGCCTTTCTAGTGAGCGAATAGTGGGACTCATGTGCACCATAAATTCCTTTATGTTTTTCTCGTAGTATGTAATTTCCCTCCTCTGGGGAAACACACTTTGACCAGGGGTGCGAGAGGGATTTTTTGTAGAGCTCCCCTTGGTGGACGGAATAGTGGGCTGCTTTGGCCTTGAGCTTTCGAGCTTGCAGCTTATCTTCTGGAAGTGTGCCATGCTCCAAATATTAGATGATGGGTTGTATCCATTCCGAGACTACTTATGTTATGAAAACTTCAGTGTCCTCTGTGCTGGGATTGGTGAGTGATTCGGTGAAATTCATATCCCTAAATGCTTAACTGTTCTTAACTGCGGATTTAGCAAGGTAATCGGCCTCATTGTTGTCTTCTCTAGGAATCTGGATGATATTCCATTGGCCTCCGTCTTGCTTGATGTGTTGCAAAAGTCGCCTGGCTTTGTCTACGTACTCGGCGATGCAGGCATCTTTGACTTGAAATGCTCCGCTGACTTGGTTGACTACTAGTTGGGAATCCGAGTGTATAATGAGGTGTTCGGCCCTGACTTCCATGGCTAGTTTCAACCCTGTAATGAGTGCTTCGTATTCAGTTGCATTGTTGGTGTCATTATACTCTATACGGACTGCGTACTAGATATGAACTTTATGCGGTCCCTTGAGGATTATTCCCGCGCCGGAACCGTGAGCTGAGGATGCTTCATCAACATAGAGCTTCCATTATGGTATCTTGGTCAAGGTTACATCTTTCGGAGCCATTTCTTGTACAAAATCTGCTAAGGCCTGGGCTTTTATCTGCTGTCGAGGCTCGTAATCAATATCAAACTCACCGAGTAAGACCGACCATTGCACTAGCCTGCCTGAAGTCTCTAGTCTCTGTAGTATTTTTCACAGTGAAAAATGGGACTGGACTACGATATGGTGAGCTTGGAAGTAGTGCCGAAGCTTTCGAGAAGCATGAACCACAGTTAAGGCTAACTTGTCCAACATGGGGTATCGAATTTCAGGTCCTCATAGCATCTTACTGACATAGTAGACAGGGCTTTGCTGGCTTCCCTCTTCCCTTACCAGTACTGAAGCGATGCATTCTCGGCCAACAGAGAGGTATAAGTATAAGGTTTCATTCGGTATCGGATGGCTGATTAATGGTGGGGAAGATAAGAATCTTTTAATTTCTTTAAATATTGCTTGGCAATCAGCGGACCACTGGAACTTGTCAGAACTTTTGAGAGCTCAGAACAATGGTAGACATCACCTAGCTGAGCAAGAAATAAAATGCCCCAGTGCGGTTCTTCTACCATTTAGCTTTTATATATCACGGATGCTCTTCGGTGCTGCCATGTTAAGTATGGCTTCCATTTTTTCTGGGTTGGCTTTAATGCCTCGGTGAGAAATCATGAACCCCAGGAACTTGCCGGCCTGGACTCCGAAGATGCATTGATCAGGATTCAACTTAATCCTGGATTGGCTTAGTAACTGGAGGACTTGATCCACGTCTGCTGGGTGGTGCTCAGAGTGGTTGCTTTTAATGATGATGTCATCCACATATACCTCCAAACTGGTTCCAATCTGGCTTTGAAGGACTTGGTTCATCATTCCTTGGTATGTGGCTCTGGTATTTTTCAGTCTGAAGGGCATCACCTTGTAGCAGTATAGCCCTTCGTGTGTGACGAAGGACGTTTTCTCCTGGTCTTCTTTCTTCATGGGGATCTGGTGATAACCTTAGGCAGCATCTACGAAGCTATATAAGCCATGGCCAGCAGTGGAATCGACGAGCTGATCAATCATTGGTAACAGGTAGCTGTCTTTAGGGCATGCTCGGTTGAGGTCAGTGTAGTCTACACACATTCTGTACTTTCCATTTACTTTTTTAATGAGTACTACGTTGGCTACCTAGTCTGGGTGAGTAACCTCTTTAATGAATCCGGCTGCTAATAGCTTCGTTGTTTCCTCGGCAATGATCTTTTATCTTTCGTAGGCGAAAGTTCTTTTCTTCTGTGCTACTGGCTTGGCTCCTAGTTTGATGTTTAGGCAGTGACAGGTAACTCGCAGGTCCACGCCGATGATCTATGAGGCTTGAGAAGCAAAATCTTCTAAGTGTCTAATAAGGACGTCCCTTAATGTGTCTTTGATGTCTTGATCAAGGGCATTACCAATTTTCACATATTTTCCTCCCCTGATTCGTAATGCCTCCGTGTCTTCCACTGGTTGTGGATCAGCGCCTTACTTCTCAACTTCCCATACTTCCAAATGAAAAGCCTAGTGGTATGTCTACCACGTTGAATGGAGTCCAGACGATTTTTGTTTCCTCATCCTCTTGGTTTCCGAATTCTAGATCCAGATTGACAATCCCCATTGGTTGCACCGTTCCCCCATAAAAGCTAGTGATGGGATTCTGGATGGCCGTTAAGTTGGTGATGGAGCCTCCCATAGCTTTGTACGCATTCCAAGATAAAACATTGATTGCACTCCCATTATCGACCAATAGCCTTTTGACCTGATACTTATTTATGCATGTGGTTATCACCAGGGCATCACTGTGAGGGTGATGTATATGCAAATTGTCTTCCGAGTTAAAAATGTTATCACTTTTGTCGGGTATCGTTTTTCCTCCTCTACTGCGTTTTAATCATTTCCCGGTGTTTTCTCCTCTTACAATTATTTTGATCATTCCAATCGGTTCTTTCCTAGCTTTCTTTGCCTCAGCTTTGTCACGATCATGGTTTTTTATGTTTCTGTGTCTCCTCAGTGCGTCAGTGAAATTATCAAGCTTTCCCCACTGCACTAGTTTTTCTATGGCACTCTTCAGTTCTCTACAACCTTCTGTGTTATGGCCATACTCTTTGTGGTACTCGCAGTACTGGCTTCTATCATGAGTAAATCTCTGGCTTGGGCTGATTCTTTTGGTCGGTGTAATTTCCACTCCATTCTGCCTGACCCACATAAGGATCCTGGATCGAGAAGTGTTCAGGGGTGTATAACTATCCGCTTCCCTATCAAATCTATCTGCTGGAGCTCTGAAATTCATTTTTGGGAAGCTTACTCGTCTTTGCTTTGGCCGTTCATCCTTAGTCGATGGCCTATCTTCTTCCCGACGCATCCTCCTGTCTTCGTCCATCTTTATCATCCGAACCGCTATCGCCATTGCCTCTACAAAGGTACTCGATTCTTTAGTCATTAATTTGTCTTTTAGCTTTCCAAGTCTGATGCCATTTTTCAAAGCTTCTATGGCAACTTCATCAACGAGGTGCTCAATCTGCATAGCTGTTTTATTGAAACGGTCAAGGTAACTTCGTAGAGATTCGTCAGCCTCCTATCAGCACATCCGGAGGTTGTTGATGTTTTTTGTAGGAGGGATATTGGTGATGAATCTGATACGGAATTGCTCGGCTAGATCCTCAAAATAAGTGACAGAATTCTCCGGGAGCCGATGAAACCATTTTTGGGCGCTCTTTGTAAGTGTACTTGGGAAGACTCTGCACATGATTCCATCATTCACATTCTAGAGCAGCATCTTTGTCCGAAAAGCAGATATATGACTAATAGGGTCTCCTGTCCCATTGTACTGATCAAGCTGCGGGATTCTAAACTTACTAGGAATCTCTGTTTGAATTATTCTGCTGACGAACGAAGTTCTGCTATCCATCACCCATTCTTCTTCCTTTCTAGGTTTAGTCTGAGCTTTGTTCATTGCTTCTTTAACCTTCTGTGCTAATTTCGAATCATCGAGAGCTGGGATGGACGAACTACACTCCCCTTCTGGTGCTTTACCCTTCCCTGTGCTTATCCCTGGGGCTTGTCGGGGTGCTGCATTATCATTATTTAGAGCCGGTTTAGTATGCTTGTTCTGTATTATAGCGCTTAGCTATTGTTGCATCAAGGTTATTTGTGCCTGAATATTTTTTATCATGGCCTCTTTGCTTGCTTGGTCAAGGCCGAGCATTTAGGTTATTGTGTTTAGGTTTGGAGTGGTTATTGTTGATGTTTCTAGTAGGCTTGGAAAAGGTATTGAGGTTATTGATCAATGGTGCTGTAATGGAGCGTAATATGGGAGATCTGTGCCCAAGGACGGGTATCTCGGGGTGTTTTATGAAAGTAAAGGTACATGAACTGATGTGGCCCCAACAAGCTGCAAGGTGGGCGGTGGTATTATTGTTGGGAAAGGGTTTGAAAGGTCAGTCGAGAGGATAGGTGCAGAAGGATTGGTACCGACCTCAAGAATTTAGGCTGGAGGTGGGCTAGAAGTCATGGTGAAGGTGTCTTTAGCTTAGCAAGTGAATGAATGACTTTTCCCAAGGAGTTCCCCACAGACAGCGCCACTTGATAACTAATTTTCGGGACTCCTAGGCTGAACGTTCTGCAAAGCACTGAACAGAGGGCAAGGTGAGAGGTGGGGGGAATCCCCATAAACACTCCGATGTCTAAGTTAGAGAATAGAAATCGGGCGGAGGAAAGATAGCTTGAATATGTGTGAATGAGATGTCCCTTTATAAGGGGTATATGGTGCTATATATAGTGATACTCAAACCTGGGAGGAATAGGAATCCTTGTGGGTCAGTGAATCATAGTCTTTGTAGGAAAGTGTTCCTTCTTCAGTTAAGATTCCTCTTTGAGGTAGTTCCTTGGACAGATCTGTCTTCTCCTTTGTCCATGTGTTCCTATTTAGGGGGGTAGAGGACCCCTAATTAGGTGGGAACATTCTAGATGGTATCAACCAAGAATCTAAACTTACACAAGAAAATCTAAGCTTTGCAATATGGTGGTGATAGTTGTACGGTGATGATAACTGCGATGAAAGAGGGTCTTTTAGGGGAATTTGGGACTTGGAATTCAAGGGAGAGAGAGCAAGCATTAAGAAAAAAGGAAAGATTGGTGGTGGTGATGGTGGCAACTACCATGGGGACTCCACTAATGCCAACTAAAATGTAACGACTATTATCTTTAAATTATTTAAATATAATTCAAAATATGCAATGTTAATAAAATTTAAAAATTTTATTTATTTATTATTATTATTCATGATTAATAAAAACTATTGTTATGTTAAATACATTTTCTATGTAAATATTTATTTTTAGAAACTTATTATTTAACATTTAATTTACATTATTAATGTAATTTTCGGATAGTATTATTTTAATAATATTATTTTAAGTACATTACTATTATTTTTATTTTTTTGATTGACATTATCTGTATTATTATTAAATTATTTAATAAATATTATTTATATTATTGTTATTTCAAATGTTATTTTATATGTTATTGTTGGTATATTATGTGTGTATGACTCTATATATATGTGTGTGTGTGTGTATATATTAATGTGTGGAGAAAAATTAAACTAAAGTTAAATTATATATATATATATATATAAACAGAAGAACACAGAAACCCATTTCTTCTTACACCATCCCGTGCCCCTTCATTCACTGTGCCTCCTATTTCTCTACACCGGACCGCCTCTCACTGCCACTACCCACTGCCAATCTCTTCCTCCTTCTTCCCTCTTCCTCCCCGATGTCGTTCAATAGCCAAAAGCTCACAGGAACGCCTGAAGTTGCAGCAGTAGCAAAGTGAGTTTCTCACCGTTGATCTCTCCTCTGGCCACCAAATCGAGCCCTTCTGGTGCCGTTCGAATCCTGGAGCTTCAAGGAGGTTGAATCCAAGCTCCATTCAAGCTCTAGCCTAGCCATTTATGAGTTTTATTTGAGTTTTGGTTTTGAGCTTTTAGGATTTTATATTTTTTTAAGGTTGATTTTGGTCGATTTAGACAAACTCCCTTAACAAACATTAATCTTGGTAGCTTAATCTTCATGAAAATATTTTTCTTTTAATTTTTGGAATTTATTTGAATTTTGGTGAATTTTTTATTATTTTATTATTATTTATTGAATTTTCGTAAATTAATTATTTTAACTATGGATTTGGTTAAATTAGTGTTGTTATTATATGTTGATATTAATTTTGGTGTTGAGAAAATAATTTTTGAGAATATTATATATTTTTTAAGAATATTTTTATATTATGTATATATTGGAATATTAGGTTAAAATTGTATTTTTGTTGAAATTATTGGTTAATTATGTGTTTTAGATAATATTAGAATAATATATGTTGATAGAATAATTTTAATGATTTTATATAATTTTTGAGGAATATTAATTATATTATGTATATTTTGAATTATTGGATTAATTGTGTAATTTTGTGAAAATTTTAGTTAAATATCATGTTTTAAATGGTTTTAGAATTATTTAAGGTAATAAAATGATTTTTATAAATTATTTTCTATTTTTAACTAATTGATACTAATTGTAATATCCTGTATTTTTTTAAACATTTTAATATTTCATCGGGATATACAGTATTAATAATTTTTTTTACATATTTATGATATTTCATGAGTTGCTATTTAATTAAAAAAATTGATTTTAATTGTTTTATATTATTTTAAGCAGTTTACGTAAAATTTTCCCGGGACTTGCATTTTCGGGGAAATTGACACGTAAATTATTTATTATTAATTATTTTAAACAATTTTACGGACTTGAATGAACTCATATATATTTTTAAAGTACTAAATAATGTATATATTTGTATTTATTTATTTAATTAGGGTTTAATTAATTATCCTAATATTTTATTAATTATTAATTAGTTTTAATATTATTTAATTATTTTTAGGTTTATTAAATTTTAAAATATTAAATTATATGTGTGTGGTGTATATTTAATGTACGTGATTTTATATTATTTTAATATATAGTGTAAAGTATATATATATACATATTATAGTGTTAAAAATCAAAATTTTTGACAAATTACCATTTCGCCCCCGACTCCTCCTCCTTCTTCCCCGATAACCTCTCATCGCCAACCACCGTCTGTCACGCCGTTCTCCTGCCATCGGTTTGCCTCCCGGTGTGCCACCTCCTTCCCCAGCCTTCTCCGCCGCCTGCTGCAGCTGTTTCCGGCGTCGGGAAGCCCGTTTTTTGCCGGAAAGCCAAAAGTGGAAGCTAACGTCGATCGACGTGATTCCGACCACCATTTTCGACACCGCCGGTCTCTTTCTTCTCCTTGATCTCCGGTGAGTTGATTCCAAGCTTTGTTTCACTTAAAATGTTCTTGATTTGCTTAGGTTTCGATTTTGGTAATTCGGCCATTTTAGGGTTCTTGATTTTTTTGAACTTTGAATTGATTGATTCATGGAAAATTCCTTCACAAATGTTGTTCCCCTTAGCTTAATCTTCATGTTTGAATTTTTTTAGAATTTTTGGAGAATATTTTGATTTTTGGGTATTTTTGAATATTTTAATATTATTTTCTAATTTTCGAAAATTAATTAATAAAATTATGAAATTGTGTTTTATTATAATTATAGGTGTTGAAATGAATTATAGAAATTTATTTGGAATTTTTATGAATTTCTATGTATTTATTTTGAATTTATTTAGGTTTATGTAATTTTGAAAAATAGGGTTAATTGTGTTTTTAATTGAAATTAATTAGTTAATTGAGTTTAATTATTGATATTATTGATAAATATGTTGAGAAAATTAATTTTGTACAATTATATTATTTTTGGTGAATTTTTGGAGTAATTTTAGTATATTTATACATATAGGGGTATTTTGGTAATTTTACCCTAAATTGACTAAAAATATAATTAAATTGGTTTTAATAGTTATTTAAGGTATAAAAATGATTTCTACAAATTATTTATTATTTTTAATTAATTAAAACTATTTTTCACGAATTATTTTCAATTATATATATAATATACAATTTTTCTAAATAAAATGAGTTTTATCGGTTTTAATGTGTTTTAAGGCTAATTATGTAATTTCTACTTATTAAATGTATTTTTGTGATATAAGGGCATTTTCGGTACTTCTATATTGTTCTGTGATTGTGGACCTCGGTAGGTAGACTGTAGTTTGGAGTCCGACCGAGGGGTTGTGGATGTGTTTTTGTGTCTATTTTTCGAAATATGTTTCTTTGCAGGGCTGGCTCTACTCTTTGAGTAGAGAGATGTCCGTTTTACAGGGGAGGTTCTGTCGAATTTTTGATAGAATTCTCGTAAAACGTGATGTCCGGTCGAACCCTAATTCTGATTCTGTGTCTAATATTCTAGATCGAGTTTTTAGGATTTTCTGTTAGGTTTATTCTGATGTCTGTTATTTATTGTTTGCTTAGTTGCGCCGAGACTGAGGCTTAGTGGACCAGGCCCGTCGGATCTATCTTGAGGAGCGCACTAAGTGTGAGTTACTATTTTATATATATATGTTTAGGGTGTATAATTTAGAAATATATGTTTTATTTTGATTAATTATGCATAAATAATTCAATTATTACTTAAGTTTATTTTTAGTTTATTTTGGTTTATCTTTAGTATATTTTCGGTATATTTTTGTCACGACCTAAAACAGGGGCCATGATCGGCGCTAGGGAACGGGAATTCTTTGAAATCCGGAACCCGTAGCAAGCCTAAAAATAAAATAAAACATGCAATAATAATAATAACAATATATAATGCAGCGGAAATAAAAATCATAAATATCACAATAACATTTCCACCAATTGGATTTAAATCAAATCCTTATCATCACATATATATAAACTCTTTTAATACAAATCCAGTTCAAATATATAATACAACATCTCTTTAAATATTTAATGACTACTGCAGTGTCTAGATAAAATAAACCCAAGACTCAGATAAGCAGTTTACACAAAGAAGCCGGGGCGGAAGAAATCCGGCGTACAGGCCTGCTACTGAGGTCTGAGGAAGATGACTCTCCTGAAAAATAGTCAACGAAGGGGAGTCAGACCTCACTGAGTGAATTACTATAATATATATACATGCATACTAAATGACAATGCATACAGTCAATAGTATATATCTAATATGTATATATACAGGCAATACACACAGATGCAGTAAAATCATTTTATATATTTTTATTAAAAATCATCGTTTATGAAGGATCAAATAGAACCCTATAATATCGCAACCTCAAACAGTGTTAGACAACACTCTAGCCATACAGACTTACTTATTTCAAATATGTCCACTTAATCCATTTGGACAGTAGACTGGCCCCGAGACACTAAGTCAACCGAGCTCCAGCAGTCTGACTACCAGTGTGATTGGCCCCGAGACACTTGGTCAACCGAGCTCCAGCAATCACACCCCCAAACCATATCTCACACATCAAATAATCATAACCAATCAATATCCACAAATGGTTAGTAATATAGCCTAAATGCTATAAGCGCACCGATACATACTCGGTCCTAGTGCTGCCCACTAGGTTGCACGTTCTATTGATATCCTTCATTAATAATATAAAACATTCATTCAGAAATAAATGATGCATGAATTTAAATAAAATAACAATATAAACCACATATATATACTGGAAATATACCAAAAATAAATCAGGTATATTTCGAGTATATATACGTCCAATAAATTCAATCAAATTACAAATTAAGCTAGAAATATATTTAAAAACATTTTAAATATAATTTATTAACAAAACATGCATATAATTCAAAATATACCTGAAATAAACCAAAATAAACTAAAAATAAAATTAGGTAATAATTGAATTATTCATGCATAAATAATCAAAATAAAACATATTTTTTTCTAAATCATGCACCCTAAACATATATATATAATATAGTAACTCACACTTAGTGCGCTCCACGAGATGGGTCCGACGTGTCTGGTCCACTAGGTCTCGGTCTCGGCACAACTAAACAAATAATAATGACAAAAATCAGAATAAACCTAACAGAAAATTCTAGAACTCGATCTGGAATATTAAACATAGAATCGAGATTAGGGTTCGATCGGACATCACGTTTTACGAAAATTCTATCGAAAATTCGACAGAACCTCCCCTGTAAAACGGACATCTCTCTACTCAAAGAGTAGAGCCGACCCTGCAAAGAAACACTCTTCGAAAATAAACGCAAAATTACATTCACAACCCCTCGGTCGGACTCCAAACTACAATCTACCGACCGGGGTCCACAATCATAGAATAATTTCAGAAATACCAAAAGTACCTTTATAACATAGAAATACGTTTTATACGTAGAAATTACATAATTAACCTTAAAACACTGTAAAAACCGATAAAAACTCATTTTATTAGTAAAATCGTATATTATATATATATTTGAAAATAATTCACGAAAAATAGTTTTAATTAGTTAAAAATACCAAATAATTTGTAGAAATCATTTTTATACCTTAAATAACTATTAGAACCAATTAAATTACATTTTTAGCCAATTTCGTACAAAATTACCAAAATGCCCTTATGTATATAAATATACTAAAATTATTTCAAAAATTCACCAAAAATAGTATAATTATCAAAAATTAATTTTCTCAACATATTTATCAATAATATCAATAATTAAACTCAATTAACCAATTAATTTCAATTAAAAACACAATTAACCTAATTTTCCAAAATTACATAAACTTAAATAATTCAAAATAAATACATAGGAATTCATAAAAATTCCAAATAAATTCCTATAATTAATTTTAACACCTATATTTATCATAAAACACAATTTCATAATTTAATTAATTAATTCCCGAAAATTAGAAAATAATATTAAAATATTCAAAAATACCCAAAAATCAAAATAATCTCCAAAAATTCCAAAAAAATTCATACATGTATATTAGGCTAAGGGGAACAACATTTGTGAATGAATTTCTCATGAATCAATCAAATTGAAGTTCAAAAAATTTAGGAACCCTAATAGGCCGAATTCGAATATTCGAAACCTAAGCAAATCAAGACCATTTCAGCTCAAACCAAAGCTAGAATCACACTCACCGGAGCTCAAGGAGAAGAAAGAGACCGGTGGTGTTGAAAATGGAGGCCAAAATCATCGTGATTGACAGTGGCTCAAGTTTCGGCTTCTCCGGCCAAAACCGATCTCCAGACGCTGGAAACGGCTGCTACAGGCAGCGAGGAAGGCTGGGGAAGGTGATGGCATGCCAGACGGCACACCAACTGCAAGGAATCGACAGTTGCAGTGAACGGACGGCTGGAGGAAGGCAATCGGGGAAGAAGGAGAAATCGGGGGCAAAAATATAATTTTCCAAAAGTTTTGATTTTTGACTTATAATGTGTATATATATATACTTTATACTATATAATAAAATAATATTAAATTACACACATTAAATATACACCACACACTTAATATTTAATAATTTTAAATTTAATAATAAATAAAAATAATTAAATAACAATAAAACTAATAAATAATTAATAAAATATTAGGGTAATATTAAACCCTAATTAAATAAATATATATACATATAGGATTTATTTAGTAATTTAAAAATACGTATGAGTTCATGCAAGTCCGTAAATCTATTTAAAATAATTAATAGTAAATTATTTACGTGAAAATTTCCCCGAAAATGTAAGTCCCGGGAAAATTTTACGTAAAGCACTTAAAATAATACACAATAATTAAAATAGGTTTTAATTACATATCAATCTTGTAAAAATATCATAATATATATACAAAAATTATTAACACTGCATATCCTGATACAGTGTAAAAATATTTAAAAATACGAGATATTACAATTTTAAATTATATGCATGTTTTGCTAATAAATTAGGTTTAAAATGTTTTTGAATATATTTCTAGTTTATTTCGTAATCTATATAGATTTCTTTGACGTATATATACTTGAAATATACTTGGTTTACTATTGGTATATTTCTAGTATATATATGATTTATGTTGCTATTTGTTTCAAATTCATGCATCATTTATTTGTGAATGTATGTTTTATATTTATTAATGAAGGATATCGATAGAACGTGCTACCTAATGGGCAGCACTAGGACCGAGTACGTACCGATACGCTTATAGCATTTAGGCTATATTACTAATCATTTGTAGATAATGATTGGTTATGATTATTTGATGTGTGAGATATGATTTGGGGGTGTGATTGCTGGAGCTCGATTGACCTAGTGTCTCGGGGCCAATCACACTGACAGTCAGACTGCTGGAGCTCGGTTGACTTAGTGTCTCGGGGCCAGTCTACTGTCTAAATGGAATAAGTGAATATTTTGGAATAAGTGAGCCTGTATGGCTAAAGTGTTGTCTAACACTATTTGAGGTTGGGATATTCCAGGGTTCTATTTGATCCTTCATAAACAGTGATTTTCAATAAATATATAAAATGATTTTATTGCATTTGTGTGTATTTGCATGTATATATATTTATATATGTACTATTGACTGTATGCATTGTCATTTAGTATGCATGTATATATATTATAGTAATTCACTCAGTGAGGTCTGACTCCCCTCCGTTGACTATTTTTCAGGAGAGTCATTGTCTTCAGACCTCAGTAGCAGGCCTGTACGCCGAATTTCTTCCGCCCCGGCTTCTTTATGTAAACTACTTATTGGAGTCTTGAGTTTTATTTTTATAATCTAGACAATGCAGTAGTTATAAATAAAATTGTGGGTTTTATGTATTATATTTGTGTGAGTTATGTAATTTGGGAATTTGAATGAAAACTTGTATCAAAGGATTTATATATATGAGATTTGGATTTGATTTAAATTCCGTGATGGATTATTATCTTGATATTTATGATTTTATTTCCGCTGCATTAAGTATTATTATTATTGTATGATTTATTTTATTTTTAGGCTTGCTACGGGTTCTGGATTCGAAAGAATTCCCGTTCCCTAGCGCCGATCATGGCCCCTGTTTTGGGTCGTGACACTAATTTTTAAAAATTATTTTTAAATAATATATTATTTACTAAATTAGTGATTAAATGGATTTTAATAACTTTTTATATATATTTATGCTATTTAAGCTATTTGAATATATAAAAGTGAATTTTTACTATTTTATATTTGTATTATTGAAAAATTGGATTTTTAATGATATTATATTATTATTTGGGATTTTATTTAATTATTGTGAAAATAATTATATTTAGTGTTTTAATGTTTAAATATATTATATTTTGGTGTTTTATTGATATTTGTGGAATTTATTGATTTTTAATATATTTTTATATTAAATGTATTTTTGGTGAAATTGTGAACTTCGATTGGGAAATTGTGTAGTTTGGGGTTCCAACTGAAGGTATTGTGTTTTTTGTGTTAAAAGTGTGTTTGCTTGTAGAACTAACTCTACTTTTTAGTAGAGAGATGTCCATTTTACAGATAAGGTTCTGCCAAATTTTCGGTAAAATTCTCGTAAATATGACATCGGGTCAATTCTAAAATTCTGTATTTGTTTGAGTTTCTAATCCTTCATTAGAGTCTTCTTTTAGAAATTCTTAGAATATTCAGTCAGATTTATTCTAATTTTTGTTATTATTTTATTTTTAGTTGCACCAAAACTGAGGCCTATCGGACCGAATCCGTTGAGCCAGTCTCGAGGAGCGCAAACTTATGAGTTGTTATCTTATATATAGGTTGCATTTAGGATGCATGTTTTAGACGATATATGCTTTGATATGTATTTGTTCATAAATTGTTTCATTAAATGATTAGAATATGTTAGGTATATTTTTAGCATATTTTTGATATATTTCAAAATAAATGCATGTTATATTTTTTATTTATACTTAAAATGTCTTTAGTATATTATTGGTTTTATTTGGCATATTTTATGGTTGATTTGAAGTTATTTAACATATATATATATATATACTTGAAATATACTTAGTTTACTTTAGGTATATTTTTTGTATATATATATAGTTTATTTTATTATTATGAATGTTATTATGCATTATTTATTTTCCCATATGTATGTTCAATTTTAACTGAAAGATATCGATAGAACGTGCTACCTAGTGGGTAGCACTAGGACCGTATACTTACCGGTGCGATAGATTTAGGGTTGAGTGAGAATCACTTGAGGTAATAATGAATTAATTGATTGATTAAGATTGAAATGATTGAGTAGTATGGTTGCTAGAGCTCGGTTGACCTAATGTCTCGGGGCTGATTACACTGACAGTAAGACTGCTGGAGCTCGGTTGACTTAGTGTCTCAAGGCCAGTCTACTGTCCATAATGGAATAAGTGAATTAAATTGGAATTAAGTGAGTCTGTATGGCTAAAGAGTTATTGTTGATTGAGATTGCAATTAAATAAGGTTCTATTTGATCCTTCAATAAATAACGTTTTTCAGCATTTATTATATACAGTGTTTTCAGCATCTATGTGAAATGCTTGTATATATATTTATTATATACGGATGATTGATTGCATATGACATTAGGAGATGCATGTATATATAATATAATAATTCACTTAGTGAGGTCTGACTCCTTTCAGTTGTTGATTTTACAGGAGAATCTTCTTCCTCAGATCTTAGTAGTAGGCCCATGTACCGGACTTTTTCAGCCCTAACTATTTTGTGTAAATTATGTACCTAACTTTTATTGTACTCTAGAAAACTACAGTAATAGTTGTGTTTTGTATTTATAGAATCTTGGTTGAAATTTCAGATGCGTTTCTCTAAATATTGTATAATATATTTTATTTTATGATATGACAGAAGTTTATTATTATTACTTTGGTTTAAGATTTTAATTATGGTACATATTTTATTTAATTATTGTATACTTTATTTCTTTTAAGGCTTCCTACGGGTTCCGAATTTGAAAGAATTCTCATTCCCTAGCGTCGGTCATGACTTCCAATTTGGGTTGTGACAAAGTTGGTATCAGAGCCTAGGTTGTTAGAGTTGTGGAGATAGGTTTTCAAAGTTTTATATTCTTTGAAACTGCTGTAGTTTATTAGGTTTAAGTATGTCTTTGATAAGTTTTCCTTGATTTAGTATTCCACGTAATCCTTGGTTGTTTATTTTGTCTGAATCTTTCTAGTTTATCTTTTCAAAATGAGGAGACAAGCACATGTCGCTCCACCAATCATTGAGGCTGAGGATGATGAGTCTTTTCAAGATGAGGTTTTACCTCCTGAGCCGCCAGCGAGGCGTAGAGGTCGAGGTAGAGGTAGACCTCGAGGAGTGGCAGGTCACCGTAGATAGAGAGAGCTATAGGATGAGGAACCTATAGAGCCTGAGTATGAAGATGTCATGATACCTCTAGTTGCATCACCGATTCAGCCTTTCTATTAGTAGGGTATGTTTGACCCTGACGCAGCACTGTTTTTCGCTAGAGTTGGTCGGATAGCTTTTGAGAGGACATCAGACCCATTGGACTTTCTTCATGCTATTGAGATGAGGACTCGAATTGCTCACACCGAGTATCAGCGGATCATGATCGTCGAGTTATCAATAGAGGGACCAACCCTGGATTGGTTTATATAGATGATTCAACCATACATGACTACCATGACCTGGGCACAGTTCAGAGAGCAATTTATAAGGAGATTTTACCTAGAGCCACTCTGTATGAGCTACAGACTCTAGTTGACGAGTATCTTCAGAGGTGACAGATCTATTGAGGACTACACCAGAGAGTTTCTTCGACTCGACAAATATACAGAGGACCTTATGAGGGATTAGTATTTCACAGTCACCACATATGTCACCGGTTTGGGTTTTATTTTAGTTGGGATGCCTACAACATGCCTTACTCTAGAGTCGGTGATAGAGTTGGCCAAGGTGATTGAGCTAAGGCTAGTTAGGCAAGGAGCTATGATTGATTATTACCAGTTAGGCACTCAATCAAGAGGATTTCAGACTACTCCTTGTTCGACCTTTTAGATTGGCTCGAGTAGTCAGTAGAGAAGCCCAGTACAGCAAAGCCAAAGACAGCAGCAGAGAGTGCACAGGAGTAGTAGACATGGCCATGGGGGTATATATAGATCAATCAGATTTGGGTCTGGTGCTTCGAGTAGCAGTAATGGTCGCAGTTTTGGGTTAGCAACCAGTATTTGCTAGACGTGTTGTAGAGTCCATCCGGGACCATGTTACATGGCACCGCTAACTTGTTTTTGATGTGAACATATGGGACACTTTTCCATATCATGTCCCTATTTCGATTATCAGCCATAGCAGATTCTGTAGTTTCCACAGCAGTTGATCGCTACCGCAACACCAGTTCCTTTTTAGTTACCTCCAGCTTAGCACCTGAGTTCGACTTAAATTTTTGCTTAGCAGGGACATGGTAGAGGTACCAGAGGATTTGGCCAGGCTTCTACCAGTCAGTGGGGACGTCGAAGTCAGGCCATAGCTTTCTACCTCACCTAGCAGAATGCTCAGGCATCTAATGTCGTTGTGGCAGGTATTATTCCTGTTTGTTATCTGGATGCTTAGGTTTTGTTTGATTTGAGTGCCATGCATTCCTTTGTATCTCTTGTGTTTACTTTGAAATCTTGTTGGCAAGCTTCGAGGATGGCTTTTTCTTTGTTTATCGCCACTCCTCTAAATAATTCTTTGGACACCAACGTTGTTCTATTGATATTTAGTGTTTTAATGTTTAAATATATTATATTTTAGTGTTTTATTGATATTTATGGAATTTATTGATTTTTAATATATTTTTATATTAAATGTATTTTTGGTAAAATTGTGAACTTCGATTAGAAAATTATGCAATTCAGGGTCCCAACCGAAGATATTGTGTATTTTATGTTAGTAATATGTTTTCTTACAGGACCGGCTCTACTTTTTAGTAGAGAGATGTCCGTTTTATAGAGGGGGTTCTGTTGAATTTTTGATAAAATTCTCGTAAAATGTGACATCGGGTCGATCTTTAAATTCTGTATTTTTCTGAGTTTCTAATCCTTCATTAGAGTCTTCTTTTAGAAATTTTTAGAATATTTAGTGATATTTATTCTGATTTTTGCTATTATTTTATTTCTAGTTGTGCTGAGATCGAGGCCTATCAGACCAGGGCCCATCGAGCCAGTCTCAAGGAGCACAACCTTATGAGTTGTTATCTTATATATACATCGCATTTAGAATGCATGTTTTAGAATATATAAGCTTTGATATATATTTGTTCATAAATTGTTTCATTAAATGATTAGTATATGTTAAGTATATTTTTAGCATATTTTTGATATATTTCAAAATAAATGCATGTTTTATTTTTAATTTATACTTAAAATGTCTTTAGTATATTATTGGTTTTATTTGGCATATTTTATGGTTGATTTGAAGTAATTTAACATATATATATACTTGAAATATACTTAGTTTACTTTAGGTATATTTTTCGTATATATATGGTTTATTTTATTATTATGAATGTTATTATGCATTATTTATTTTCCCATATGTATGTTTAATTTTAACTGAAGGATATCGATAGAATGTGCTACCTAGTGGGCAACACTAGGATCGTGTACATACCGGTGCGATAGATTTAGGGTTGAGTGAGAATCACTTGAGGTAAATAATGAATTGATTAATTGTTTAAGATTGAAATGATTGGGCAGTGTGGTTGCTGGAGCTCGGTTGGCCTAGTGTTTTGGGGCCAATCACATTGACAATGAGACTGTGGAGCTTAGTTAACTTAGTGTCTTGAGGCCAGTCTACTATCCATAATGGAATAAGTGAATTAAATTAGAATTAAATGAGCTTGTATGGTTAGGGTATTATTGTTGATTGAGGTTGCAATTAAATAAGATTCTATTTGATCCTTCAATAAATAACATTTTTCAACATTTATTATATAAGGTGTTTTCAGCATCTGTGTGAAATACTTGTATATATATTTATTATATACGAATGATTGATTGCATATGACATTAGGAGATGCATGTATATATAATATAACAATTCACTCAATGAGGTCTCATTCCCCTCAATTGTTAATTTTATAAGAGACTTTTCTTCCTCACACTTCAATAGTAGGCCCATCCGCCGGACTTCTTCAACCCTAACTATTTTGTGTAAATTATCTACTTGACTTTTATTGTACTCTAGAAAACTACAGTAGTAGTTGTATTTTGTATTTGTAGAATGTTGGTTGTAATTTCAGAGGTCTTTCTTTGAATATTGTATAATATATTTTATTTTATGATATGACAGAAGTTTATTATTATTACTTTGATTTAAAAATTTAATTATGGTGCATATTTTATTTAATTATTGCATGCTTTAATTCTTTTAAGGCTTGCTATGGGTTTCGGATTCGAAAGAATTCTCATTCCCTAGAGCCGGTCATTACTCCTGGTTTGGGTTATGACACAAAACGACATTAGTTCCTTCTCCATAAAAGGAGAAGAATGTAATGACCCTGTATTTTAAATAATATTAATCTATTTTGAGATATACAGTGTTAATAAATTTTAAATTTTATTTATATATATTTATTGTTATTATTTGTGAATATTATTTATTTATTTTATTATAAGCATTTTGTTTGCGTAAAATAATTTATTTTAGGGGTTTTATTACTTAAATGAATTAATGTTGTTATTATTATTATTATTATTATTATTATTATTATTATTATTATTATTATTATTATTATTATTGTTATTTTTAATTGGTTTGAGGGGCATTTTAGTCTTTTCATTATTAAAAAAGAGTAAAAAACAGGTCAAATCTATTTCTCTCTCCCTTCTTTTTCTTTTTTTTCTTCTTCTTCCCGAGACTCTGCCAGCGCCACAGCCACCGTCGACTCCCCTTACCTCCTCTTTTCCTTCCGTCATGCTGGAACGCGTCAATAACCGCTAGAACCGCCGAAAACAACAACAGTAGTAGGGAGGAGCTTCTCGCTGGCGACCTTGATTCCAGCCACTATTTGGCATCGCACCGGTCTCGTTTGAACCACCAAGCTTTGGTGAGTTCATTTCCAAGCTCTGTTCAAGCTTAAATTTCTTTGATTTTGAGTTATCTTCAATTTTTAGTTTATGATTTTTATCTTTTTTAAACTTGATATCAATTGATTCATGGATTCTTACTTTACAAATTTTGTTTATGGCGACTTAATCTTCCTAAAAATATGTCACAACCCAAACTGAGAGTCATGACCGGCGCTAGGGAACGAAAATTCTTTCGAATCCAAAATCCGTAGCAAGCCTTAAAAATAAAAGCACATGCAGTAAATAAATAAAAAGTATAATTGAATTAAAAATTTTCAAATTATATATGAATATAAATACCCAATATCCTTTCATAAATAAAAGATGTTCATACAATATACTGGATACAAAGTATTGAGAACAAAACAATACTCTTCTGATACAACAACATTACTACTGTAGTTTCTAGAATACAAATCAGAGTTTAAATATAAATTTTACATGATCTAGCCGGGGCAGAAGAACACCGGTAAAGAGCAATACTACCAAGGTCTGACAATACAAGATCTCCTGAAAAAAAATAATTGAGGGGGGTCAGACCTCACTGAATGAATTATTATAATATATATACATGCAATCTACACCATATACAACCAGGCATGCATATATATATATATATATATATATATATATGTATATATATATATATAGATGCATTTCACGCAAATGTCAAACTCTACTTTTTTATATATAATAAATGCAGAAAACGTTTATTTTAATATTTAAAGGATAAAATAGAACCCTATTTAAATATAACCTCAATCAATAATAACTCTCTAGTCAAATAGGCTCACTTAATTCTAAATCAATTCACTTATTCCATTATAGACAGTAGACTGGCCCCAAGACACTAAGTCAACCGAGCTCCAACAGTTTGACTATCAGTGTGATTGGCCTCGAGACACTAGGTCAACCGAGTTCCTGCAATAACACTACTCAATCTCATCAATCTTAATAAATAATCAATCAAATGTCACCTTAAATAAGTTAGTAAATCAACCCTAAAATCTATCACACCGGTAAGTACTTGGTCGTAGTGCTGCCCACTAGGTAGCACATTTTATCAATATCCTTCATTTAAAATTAAACATTCATATGGGAGAATAAATAATGCATATAACGATCATATTAACAAATAAACCATATATATACCAGAAATATACTTAAAATAAACTAAGTATATTTCAAGTATATATATGCTAAATAAATTCACAATCAACCATAAAATATGCCAAATATATACCAATAATATACTAAAACATGCTAAGTCTATATCGAAGATAAAACATGCATTTATTTTGAAATATATCAAAAATATATTAAAAATATACCTAATTATATAACATGCATATATAAAAAATAAACTCTAAATATACCAAAGATATACTAAATGTATATTGAAAATATGCAAACCTATATTTCAAAATATACTAAAAATAAACCAAAAACACCAAATCATATTATAAATTAAAATTAACTTTAAAAATATAATGAAAATGAAAAATCTTAAATGCAATGCATATATATATAGTATAATAACTCACTGATTCGCGCTCCACAAGACAGACTCGGTGGGCCTCGTCCGATAGGCCTTGGTCTCGGCGCATCTAAAAAATAAATAATAATAAAATATCATAATAAACTCCTAACTTTACGCTTCTAAGATTACTATAGAAAGACTCAATAAAAAATTTCAAAACTAGATTTGGAGTGGTTGTCACGTTTTATGAGAAATCTACTAAAAATTCAGCAGAGTCTCCTTTGTAAAACGGACGTCTCCCTATAAAAGTAGGGTCGATCTTACACAGAAAATACACTTCTAAAATCACAAACCACAACACCTCAGGTTGGACCACAAACTCCACAAATTCCCAATCGAGGTTCACAAATCACAAATCAACAACATTAAATAATAAAATCATAAAAATCATAAAAAAATCCATAAAAATATTAAAAACCTTTATTTTCCAACTAAAACATAAAATTCTATTTTTTTAAATAATATTTGGTAAAAAAAATTCATAAATGGGATTAAATTCCCATTTTACAATTAAATTAACATAAATTGCAAATAATTATTAAAATCACAATTTAACATCATAAAAATAATAAAATACCCATTTAAGCTCAAAATAATAAATAAATTTATTATTTACATACTATTCCAAAATTATCACAAATTAACTAATAAAATCTCAAATATTATATAATATTAATGAAAACTAACTTTTCAAATAATTAACCTAAAATGATTAAATTCACAAATAACTACGTAAATAGTTTAATGATATAATAAAATTAATTTAAAACCCAGTTTTAAAACTAAACTAATAAACAATATATATTTGAATATAATTTTCAAAAATTAATATTAATTGATTAAAAATTACAAATAACTTATAAAATTTTAATACTTTGTATAATCATAAAATCATTTAAAATATAACATTTGACTATAATTTTAACAATAATCCATAATTAACCTATTGTCACGACCCAAACCGAGGACCATGACCAGCGCTAGAGAATGGGAATTCTTTTGAATCCGGAACCCGTGGCAAGCCTTAAAAGAATAAAAACATACAATAAATATAATAAAATAAATATGTCATAATTAAAATTTCAATTTAATATGATAAAATAAAAATTCTTCATATCCTGAAATGAATTAATACAATATTCAGATTAAACATCTGAATTAAAATCCCGTACAGCAAAATAAAATAAAACTCACTACTGATACACATTATAACTACTGCATTTTCCTAGAGTACGATATAAAATAATTAAGTATATAAATTACATAATAGGGTCGGGGCGGAAGAAATCCGGTGGATAGGCCTACTGTTGAGGTTTGAAGAAGAAGACTCTCCTGTAAAAATATTAACTGAGGGGAGTCAGACCTCACTAAGTGAATTGTTATAATATATATACACACATTATTATATGTTAAATGCAAACAATCATATGTATATAATAAATAAATATACAAGCATGTGCACACAAATGCTAAAAATCACTTCATTTCACAATACTGAAAAAATATAGATTTTTGAAGGATCAAATAGCACCCTAAATTATCGCAACCTCAATTAACAATAGAAATCACTCTAGTCATACTGATGCACATAATTCCAAATAAATTCATTTAATCCATCTGGACAGTAGACTTGCCCCGAGAAACTAAGTCGACCGAGCTCCAGTTGTCTGACTGTCAATGTGATTGACCCCGAGACACTTGGTCAATTGAGCTCCAGTAGTCACACCCTTAATCACATCAATCTCAATCATATCAATCATGTCATATTTCCTCAAATAAGTTGGTAATTTGACCTTACAATCTATCGCACCGGTACGTACTTGGTCCTAGTGCTGCCCACTTCAAGTAAACAAATAATGCATAATGCCATTCATGATAATCAAATAAACCATATATATACCAGAAATATACCTAAATAAACTAAATATATTACAAGTACATATATGAAAAATAAATTCAAATAAATTATGAAATATACTAAAAAAAACCAACAATATACTTAAAAATAATTTAAATATCAATCAAAGTAAAACATGCATTTATTTCAAAATATACCAAGAATATATTAAAAATATACCTAAAATATACTTTAAGCATTTAATAAAACAATTATGCAAAATTATACATTTAAAACATATAATTCTAAAACATGCAACCTAATCGCAATGTATATATAGAATAATAACTCACAGAGATGTGCTCCTCGAGATTGGTCCAATGGACCTGGTCAATTAGGCCTCGGTCTCGATGCAACTAAACAATAAAAATAATCACGAAAATCAGAATAAATTTAACTTAACTTCTAGAGACTTGATTTAGGATTACAAAATACAAACAGATACAGAATTATAATTAAACCCGATGTCATATTTTACGAGAATTCTACTGAAAATTCGGAAGAATCTTCTCTGTAAAATGGACATCTCTCTACTAAAAAGTAGAGCTGGTCCTGCAAGAAAATGCACTTCGAATATAGAAATTCACACAACCCTTAGTTACGATTCCGAACTATAAAATTCCCCAACCGAGGTCCACAATTCACCAAAATTCAAATAATAATAAAATATATATTAAAAATCAATAATTACCATACTCAAAATATCAAAGTATAGTATATTTAATATCAAAACACCAAAAATAATTATTTTTCCAATAATTACTTAAAAACCCTAAATAATAATATAATATTATTAAAATCAAATTTTCTCGATAATTCAATATAATTTAATGAAAACTCACTTTACTAATCCAAATAGCTTAATTAGTCCAAATACATTTTAAAAATTACTAAAAACCCATTTTATTACAAAAATAGTATATAATATATTATTTGAAAATAATTTTAAAAAATTAGTATTAATTAATTAAAAATAGTAAATAATTTGTAAAAATCATTTTTATACCTCAAATAATATTAAAACCAATTAAACATAATATTTAACTAAAATTATCACCAAATTACACAATCAACCCTAATATTCAAAAATTACACATAATATAATAATATTACTAAAAATATTCAAAAAAAAATTATATAAATGCACAAAAATTATTTTCTCAACATATATCTCATTATTATCAATAAAAACATATAATTAACCAATAACTTCTACAAAAATATATTTTTAACCTAATCTTTCAAAATTGACATAAAATTAAAATAATTATAAAAATTACATAAAAATCACAAAAATTTTAAACTCAACTGTAAAATTAATAATAATTAATAATAACACCCAAAATCACAATTTCATAATTTATATAATTAATTTACAAAAATTAATAAAATATTCAAAAATTCATAAAAATCAAAATAAATTCTAAGAATCAAAACAAAAATATATAGATGTAGATTGAGCTTCCAGGAACAACATTTGTTAAGGTGGATTGTGTGAATCAATCGAAATCAACCTAAAAAAAATTGAAAAACCCTAATGTTCAAAAATTAAAAATCAACAAAACTCATAAATGAGGAAGATTGAACTTGAACCAAGCTAGGATTTGACCTCCCTGGAGCTCTAGGAGTTGAATGGCACCGGAATCACGTGAAGAGGTGGCCGAAAAACAGTCGACGGGGAGGAAGCTATCCACCGCTGTTGCTGCTGTTTCTGCGAAACCGGTGAACGGAGAGGGTAGAGGAAGCGACGACGATGAAGGCTGATGGGAGGAGGTTGGCTGTCTGGCGTCAGAACAGCGAGAGGCACATCGACGGTGAAGAGATCGGACATGCGGGAAGAGGGAGCTTGTTTCTGTGTTTATTGCTTTTGATTTTATGTAAAAGTAATAATATGTATATGTTATAGTATTATATTATAATATAAAAAATATTATTAAAATGATATAACCAAACTTAGTTATAGTCAACATATATGTATATATACACACTATATACATATAATATACACATGCCTAACATTATATATATATACACATATAAATAATATAAACCCTAATTATTATATGTAAATATAATACATAAAATAATAATACAATTAATAAAATAATTTATTAACAAATTAATTAGGGAAATTAATAAAACAATAATAGAATAAAAATACTTAAATAATCATGCAAGTCAAACGACCAAAAATACTATTTTTATGTAGAAAATTTATTTAAACATAGAATAATAATAATTAATAGTAAAATAGTAAAATAAGAATAAAATAATCAAATTTAACTTTAAATTTTATTAACACTGCATATCCCGTTTTAAAATAAAATAATTTAAAAATATAGGTCGTTACACCTATATTTTCAAAAATTAGTATTAATTAGTTGAAAATAGCAAATAATTTGTAAAAACCATTTTAATACCAATTATTAGTTCAAAATCATTTAAAACTTATAATTTAACCACAATTTCAACAAAAACTCATAACTAATCTACATAATAAAAAAAAATCACATAATACAAATAATTTCTTCAAAAATTATATAAAATCACAAAAATTATTTTGTCACTATATATTATACCAAAATTGTCTAAAACAAATAATTAAACAATATTTTCAACAAAAATGCTTATTTAACCCAAAATTCCAAAATTCTCATAATACAAAATTATTTCTAAAAATTATATAATATATTTAAAAATTATTTTCTCAACATTATAATTACTAACATACTATAATAACACTAAATTAATCAAATCCATCATTAAAATAATTAATTACCTAGTTAACAATAATTCATTTTTTAATTATTAAAATATTCAATAATTAACCAAAAATCAAATAAAATCAGAAAAATAAAATAAAAATATTTATGAGAAGATTAAGATGCTTAGATCAACATTTCAAAAAGAATTTATCAAGAATCAACCAAACTCAAGCGTAAAAAAAAATAAAAACAAAAATGGACATAAACTAAAAATACATCAAAACTTACAATCGGACGAGTTTGAGCTTGAACCAAGCTTAGGATCATCTTCCCCGTAGCTCATTGAGTCAATCAAGCCCAAGAACGTGAGCTCCCGCTGTCAGAATCATTGTCGGTGATGTGATGAAGCATGTTATCGTCGTTGCTGCTTCTACACACATTTTTAGTGAATTCTTCTACACACATTAGAGTAGGCTCAGGTGGCACTGGTAGATGCTAGATATCGCGAGGAAGAAGAAGAAGCATAGTAAATGGACAAAAATGGGACGGAATGCAGGGGAGGAAGAATGGTTCTGCATTGTTCTATCTATTATATATATATAAACTTTACTTTACATTAACCAATAATAGCCACATGTATATATATATATATATATACCCCACATGGACACGCACATTCATGCACTAATACAATATAAATATTACAATATTAACAATTGGAATTAATAATATTAATAAAATAATTGAATAATAAAAATAATATTCCTAATAATATTAAACAATAAAAAAAATACTAATGATAATAAAGATAATAACCACGACAATAATAACACACAATAATTATAATAATAACCCACATAAACTATAATATATACATATATATATACACACACACACACATTCCCACACACATGCACAAATAAAATAAAATAATATAATTTTAGCAAATAATAATATTAATAATATTAGTGAAATAATTTAATAATAAAATAATACTCACAATAATATCAAACAACAAAAATAATAATAATAGGGTACTTAAAATAATAATATTAAAAATAACACCAATAATAGTAACTTTAATATTTAAATAATGAACCTCCAAAAATAATTATTTTACGTAAAAAAATTTATATACGTAAAATAACGATGGTTAACTACAAATAATAATAATAATAATATAAATCTCACGTAAATAATTATCTTAAAATAAAATACGTAATTAACATTAGTAATTAACGATAATAATATACAATTTAAAATTTAAAATTAATACTATATATCCTGAAATATATTTTTATAATTTAAAAATAATGGTCATTAAAAAATAATTTTTGTTTATTTTTTTGAATTAATTTGAATTATGGGTAATTTTTTATTATTTTAATATTAAATATTGAATTTTGATAATTATGTTAATTAATTTTTTTAATGAAATTTAGTTAAATTAGTGTTATTAATTTGAGATATTAATTTTAGAATTTATAAAATATTTTTTAGTGAATTTATATAATTTTTTAGAATATATATTTATATTGTGTGAATTTTGTATATATAGGTAAATTGTGTATTTTTGTTGAAATTATAGTTAAATAATGTGTTTTAGATGATTTTAGAATTATATAGGGTATTAAAATGATTTTTATAAATTATTTACTATTTTTAACTAAATAATACTAATTTTCAAAAATTATATATTATTTACTATTTTGGTGATTAAATGGATTTTTAGTTAGTTTTAATATATATTTAAGCTATTTAAGCTATATGAGTATATAAAAGTGAATTTTTACTATTTATGTTGAATTATGGAAAAATTGGATTTTTATTAATATTATATTATTAATTGAGATTTTTATTTAATTATTGTGTAAATAATTGTATTTAATGTTTTAATGTTCAAATATATTATATATTTGTATATTATGGACATTTATGAAATTTAATGTTTTTGGTGAATTGTGAACCTAGGTTAAGAAATTGTGTAGTTCGAGGTCCCAATCCGAGGTGTTGAGTTTGTTGCATTAGAAGTGTATTTTTCTTGTAAGATCAACTCTACTTTTTAGTAGAGAGATATTTGTTTTACAGAAGAGGTTCTGCTGAATTTTCGTTAGAATTCTCGTAAAACGTAACGTTAGGTCGATCCTGATTTTTTGTGTTTGTCTGAATTTTGGATTCCTAGATCGAGTCTTCTTTAGAAGTATAAGTTAGAAATTTATTCTGATTTGTTATTATTATTTATTTTCTAACTGCGTTGAGACGGAGACCTATCAGACCAGACCCGTCGAGTCAGTCTCGATGAGCACAAACTTGCAAGTTATTATTTTATATATGCATTGCATATAGGGTGCATGAATTAGATTTTTTATATTTTCATAATAAGTTTAAATATGAATTATTTTATTAAATGATTTAGTATATGTTTGGTATACTTTTAGTACATAAGTGGTACATCCTTTTTAAATGAATGCCACTTGTATTTTAATAATGCATTTTACTATTTTTAATAATTATAAGAATGATTTAAGGGATAGCAGTAGAACATGTTACCTAGTGAGTTACATTAGGACTGTTGCGCGATAATACGGTACAATTAAGTTGAGAATCTGATATTGTTATTCAGATATTGGTTTTAGGAAAGGTTGACTGTGGATCCTCAGTTGATCGAGTGTACTCGGGACCGGTCATACTAATAAGGAGATTGTGAAATCTCGGTTGACCTAGTGTACTTGGGGCTAGTCTATTACCTTAAGTTGGATATGTCACGACCCAAAACAGGGGCCATGACCGGCGCTAGGGAACGGGAATTCTTTCGAATCCGGAACCCGTAGCAAGCCTAAAAATAAAATAAACATGCATAGTAATAACAATTTATAATGCAGCGGAAATAAAAATCATAAATATCACAATAGTATATACACCAACTGGATTTAAGTTAAATCTCATCTCATAGATATATAAATCTTTTAATACAAATCCAGTTTCAATATAATACATCTCTTTAAATAAAATACATGAAATCCCACATTTTAATTCACAACTACTGCAGTGTCTAGATTATAAAAATAAGACTCAAGTAAATAATTTACACAAAGAAGCCGAGACGGAAGAAATCCGGCGTATCGATCTGCTACTGAGGTCTGAAGATGTTGACTCTCCTGAAAAATAGTCAACGGAGGGGAGTCAGACCTCACTGAGTGAATTACTATAATATATATACATGCATACTAAATGACAATGCATACAGTCAATAATACATATCTAATATATATATATACAGGCAATTACACACAGATGCAATAAAATCATTTTTATATATTTTATTGAAAATCACAGTTTATGAAGGATCACATAGAACCCTAGAATATCACAACCTCGAAAATAGTGTTAGACAACACTCTAGCCATACAGGCTCACTTATTTCAAATATATCCACTTAATCCATTTGGACAGTAGACTGACCCCGAGACACTAAGTCAACCGAGCTCCAGCAGTCTGACTGCCAGTGTGATTGGCCCCGAGACACTTGGTCAACCGAGCTCCAGCAATCACACCCAAATCACATCACACACATCAAATAATCGCATTCAATCAATATCCATAAATAGGTTAGTAATATAGCCTAAATACTATGGGCGTACCGGTACGTACTCGGTCCTAGTGCTGCCCACTAGGTAGCATGTTCTATCGATATCCTTCATTAATAAATATAAAACATTCATTCACAATCAAATGATGCATGAATTTAATTGAAATAACAATATAAACCATATATATACCGGAAATATACCAAAAGTAAACCAGATATATTTCGAGTATATATATGTCAAATGAATTCAATCAAATTATAAATTAAGTTGAAAATATATTTAAAAACATTTTAAATATATTTTATTTATAAAACATGCATATAATTTAATATATACCAAAAATAAACCAAAAATATACTTAAATACAAATCATATTATTTATGCATTTTAATCGAAATAAAATATATATTTCTAAATCATGCATCCTAAGCATATATATATAGTATAGTAACTCACCTAGTGCGCTCCACGAGACGGATCCGACGGGCCTGGTCCACTAGCCCTCGGTCTCCGTGCAACTAAATAAACAAATAACGACAGCCATTAGAATAAACCTAATAGAAATCCTAAAATTTGATCTAGAGTATTAAACATAGAATCAGAAATTAGGGTTCGACCGGATATCACGTTTTACGAGAATTCTACCAAAAATCCGACAGAACCTCCCCTGTAAAACGGACATCTCTCTACTCAAAAGAGTAGAGCCGACCCTGCAAGGAAATACACTTCGAAAAAAACAAGCTCAACACTCAACCATAACCCCTCGGTCGGACTCCAGACTACAATCTACCCACCGGGGTCCACAAACACAGAACAATTCCAGAAATACCAAAAAAACCATTATAACATAGAAATTCATTTTATAAGTAGAAATTACATAATTAACCTTTAAACACAGTAAAAACCGATAAAAACTCATTTTATTAGAAAAACCGTATATTATATATATAATTGAAAATAATTCATAAAAAATAGTTTTAATTAGTTAAAAATACCAAATAATTTGTAGAAATCATTTTTATACCTTAAATAATTATTAAAACCAATTAAATTACATTTTTAGCCAATTTTGTGTAAAATTACCAAAATGCCCTTATATATATATAAATATACTAAAATTCATTCAAAAATTCACCAAAAATTATACAATTATCCAAAATTAATTTTCTCAACATATTTATCAATAATATCAATAATTAAACTCAATTAACCAATTAATTTCAAATAAAAACACATTTAACCTAATTTTCCCAAAACTACATAAACTCAAATAATTCAAAATAAATACTTAGAAATTCATAAAAATTCCAAATAAATTCCTATAATTCATTTAAACACCTAATTTAACCATAAAACACAATTTCATAATTTAAATAATTAATTTCCAAAAATTAGAAAATAATATTAAAATATTCAAAAATACCCAAAAATCCAAACAATCTCCAAAAATTCCACAAAAATTCATACATGTAGATTAAGCTACTAGGATCAACATTTGTGAAGGGATTTTTCATGAATCAATCAATTCGAAGCTCAAAAAAAATCAAAAACCCTAATAAGCCGAAATTAAAAATTTGAAACCTAAGCAATTCTAGACCATTTAAGCTCAAACCAAAGCTAGAATCACACTCACCGGATCTCAAGGAGAAGAAAGAGACCAGCGGTGTCGAAAACGGTGGCTGGAAGAGGAAGAAACAACGAGGAGAAGATTTCAGCCAAAAATGGCAGAAATAGCTCGCCGGCGCCGGGGAAGGAAGCTGCTGGCGACGGGGGACGGCTGGCAACGACGGTGGCAAGCCGGGAGGCACACTGACGGTAGGTGATCGGCGTAATAGACGGTGGTGAGGGGTGGTCGGGCGCACGGGGAAGAAGGAAGAAGAAAAAGAAAAAAGAAAGAAAAGAAAAAGAAAAAAAAAAGAAAAGGAAAAAAATAATAAAATAATTATAAAATAATTTTAATAATTTAATAATAAATAAAATAATTAAATAACAATAAATTAATAAATAAATAATAAAATATTAGGGTAATATATATTAAACCCTAATTAAATAAATATTTACACACATAGGCTTTATTTAGTATTTTGAAAATACGTATGAGTTCATGCAAGTCCGAAAATATATATAAAATAATTAATAATAAATTATTTATATGAAAATTTCCCCGAAAATATAAGTCCCAGGAAAATTTTACGTAAAGCACTGTAAATAAGACACAGTAATTAAAAATAGGTTTTAAATACATAACAACTCATAAAAATATCATATAATATACAAAAATTATTAACACTGCATATCCCGGTACAATGTAAAAAAAAATATATATATATATATTTTAAAAACACGGGATATTGCAGTCTTCCCCCCTTACAAGAATTCGTCCCCGAATTCCAGAAAACAAGATCAAGAAGGAAAGAGATACGGGTAAGAAGCTCGCATCTCAGCTTCAGTCTCCCACGTATGCTCCTCAACTCTATCGCTACGCCATAGAACCTTGACCATCGGAATCTGCTTCGATCGCAACTGTCGAACTTGAAAATCAACGATCGCCATAGGTTCTTCCATAAACGTCAAATCTTCACTCACTTCTACACTGTCTGGCTACAACACGTGTGAAGGGTCTGAGATATACTTCCTCAACATCGAGATATGAAATACTGGATGCACCTGTGACATACTCGGAGGCAAATCCAACCGATATGCAACAGTGCCAACTCTCTCCAGAATCTCAAACGGTCCAATGTATCTCGGTGCTAACTTACCCTTCCTACCAAATCTCATCACACCCTTCATCGGAGATACTTTCAGAAAAACAAAATCTCCAACCTGAAACTCCACATCTCTGCGCCTAGGATCCGCATAACTCTTCTGTCTGCTAACTGCGGTCTCTAATCTTCGCTTAATGACGGTGACTTTCTCTGCAGCATCCTGAACCATCTCAGGTCCAGTTAAAGCTCTCTCACCAATCTCATCCCAACTCAAAGGGGATCTACACTTCCTTCCATACAACGCCTCATACGGTGCCATGCCAATACTGCTATGGTAGCTGTTATTATATGCAAACTCAACAAGCGACAAATGATCATCCCAGCTACCTCCCAAATCCAAGACACACATCCTCAACATATCTTCCAGTGTCTGGATCATCCTCTTAGACTGGCCATCTGTCTGAGGATGAAAAGTAGTACTGAAATCCAACTTAGTGCCCATCGCTTCCTGCAACTTCTGCCAAAAATGAGAAGTAAACACTGAACCTCTATCTGACACAATGGACACAGGTACTCCATGAAGGCATACGATATGCTTCACATACAACTTTGCCAATCTAGCAACAGAATAGGTGGCTTTCACAGGCAAGAAATGTGCAGACTTCATCAACCTATCTACAATCACCCAGATGGAATCGTATCCATCCTTCGAACGAGGTAAACCGACCATAAAATCCATAGCTATACTTTCCCACTTCCACTCGGGAATAAGAAGAGGCTGAAGCTTCCCAGAAGGCTTCTGATGTTCGGCTTTCACTTGCTGACACGTCAAACACTTAGCAACATAATCAGCGACATCTTTCTTCACTCCATCCCACCAGTATAAGTCTCTGATACTGTGGTACATCTTAGTAACACCTGGATGTACGCTGTAGGCTGTAGAATGTGCTTCCTCTAAAATCTCTTCCCTCAAGTCAGCCACATCGGGAACGCACAATCTACCACTGATCCACAACACACCATCATCATCAAGTGTGAAATCAGTGAACTTCCCTGCTCTGACATTCTCAGCAAGCTCTTTCAGAATGGGATCTCGGCTCTGAGCTGCTTTAATCCTATCCCTCAGTATAGATCGCACTTTAAACTGAGCTAGCAATCCACCTGATCTACTAATCTTTATCATCAGACCTTGATCCACCATCAGATGCAACTCTTGGATCAATGGTCTCCTCTAAACACTGATGTGAGCAAGACTGCCTGAGGACTTCCTACTCAAGGCATCTGCTACCACATTAGCTTTACCCGGATGATATAAGATCTCATAATCATAATCCTTCAATAATTTCAACCATCTTCTCTGCCTCAAATTCAGATCTCGCTACTGAAAAATGTACTTAAGGCTCTTGTGATTAGTAAATATCTCACAAGTCACCCCGTACAAATAATGTCTCCAAATCTTCAAAGCAAAGATCACTGCAGCCATCTCAAGATCATGTGTAGGATAGTTCTGCTTATGCTTCTTCAACTGCCTCGAAGCATAGGCTATCACCCTTCCATTCTGCATCAACACACAACCAAGACCAATTCTAGAGGCATCACAGTAAACTGTGAACTTATCCACACTATTAGGCAAAGCTAACACTGGCGCTGTGGTCAACTTCTCCTTCAACAACTGAAAATTATTCTCACAAGCTTCTGACCATTCGAATCTAACATTCTTCTGAGTCAAGCGAGTCATAGGGGCTGCAATCCTGGAAAAATCCTACACAAACCGCCTATAATACCCAGCTAAACCCAGAAAACTCTGAATCTCTGTGACAGAAGTAGGTCTAGGCCATTCAGATATTGCCTCAATCTTTTGTGGATCAACCTGAATACCTTCTTTAGACACTACGTGTCCAAGAAAAGAAACACTCTCCATCCAGAAATCACACTTCAAGAATTTAGCATAAAGCTGATGATCTCTCAATGTCTGTAGTACAATCCTCAAATGATATACATGCTCATCCATACTCCTTGAATATATCAGTATATCATCAATGAAGACTACTACAAACTGATCCACATACGGTCTGAATACCCTATTCATCAAATCCATAAAAGCTGTTGGTGCATTAGTCAAACCAAAAGACATCACCAGAAACTCATAATGGCCATATCTAGTGCGGAACACTGTCTTAGGAATATCAGATTCACTGATACGCAGCTGATGATAACCCGACCTCAAGTCAACCTTAGAAAAGAACTGTGCACCCTGTAGCTGATCAAACAAATCATCTATCCTCAGGAGAGGATACTTGTTCTTCACTGTCACCATATTCAGCTCTCTGTAGTCAATGCACAGTCTTAGGGTACCATCCTTCTTCTTCACAAATAGGACTGGTGCACCCTAAGGAGAAACACTAGGTCTAATGAAACCTTTATCCAACAACTCTTGCAACTGTTCCTTCAACTCTTTCAACTCTGCAGGAGCCATTCGATAGGGTGGAATAGATATAGGAGTAGTACCTGGTACCACATCTATACAGAACTCAATCTCTCTGTGAGGTGGTAAACCTGGAAACTCCTCTGGAAAAACATCAGGAAACTCACAAGCAACAGGAACATCTGTGAGTGATAACTTCTCCATTGACGTATCCCTGACCAATGCCAAATATCCCTGACATCCTTTCCTCAACAACTTCCTAGCCGTAATAGCAAAAATAAGATTCTGAGGTGTTGAACTCCTATCACCCACAACTTAAAATCTTCTTCATCAGGAATTCTAAAAGTCACCTCCTTATTCCTGCAATCTACCATCGCAAAGTGCTAAGATAACCAATCCATTCCCAAAATAACATCAAACTCCATCACATCCAATAAAATCAAATCAGCGGGTAATTCTCTATCTCCCACGAGAACTGGACAACCAGAAAGAACAATATCGGTGTCCAAAGAATCGCTCAGAGGAGTGGCAACAGACAAAGGAAAAGCCATCCTCGAAGCTTGCTAACAAGATTTAGAAGCAAAAACAGGAGAAATGAATGAATGCATGGCACCCGGATCAAACAAAACCCATGCATCCAGGTAACAAACAGAAATAATACCTGCCACGACTGCATTAGATGCCTGAGCATCCTGCTGAGTGAGATGGAAGACTCTGGCCTGACCTCGACCTCCCTGCTGACTGGTAGAAGCCTGGCCAACACCTCTGGCACCTCCTCTAGTACCTCTACCATGACTCTGCTGTGGAACAAACTGAGTGGAACTCTGATGCTGAGCTGGGGGTAACTGAAATGGCACGGGTGCAGCACTAGCAATCGACTGCTGTGGGAATCACGGAATCTGCGGCTGCTGATACCCGAAATAAGGACACGATCTGGCAAAATGTCCTGTCTGCCCGCATCTGAAGCATGTCAGTGGTGTCAGATAACACGGTCCCTGATGGACTCTACCACATGTCTGATAAACACTGGCCGCTGATCCAGAACTACGACCACTGCTGCTGCTCGAATCACCTGACCCGAATTTGAACGATCTACGCTGACCTCCATGGCCATGTCTACTGCTCTGATGCACTCGCTGCTGCTGTCTCTGACTCTGCTGAGTCGGACCTCGTTGCTGACTACTCGATCCAACATGAAAACTCGAATACGGAGTAGCCTGCAATCCACTTGACTGAACTCCTAGCTGGTAATAATCAGGCATCGCTCCCTGCCTAACTAACCTCAGCTCAATCTCCTTGGCTAACTTGATCACAGACTCCAGAGTAAGACCTACTGTAGGCATACCAGCAAAAGCTGAACCTAAACCAGTAACGTACGTAGTGACTGTGAAATACTGATCTCGCATCAGATCCTCAACATATCTACCCAGACGAAGAAACTCTCGGGTTTACTCCTCTACAGATCAATCTCCATGAGAAATACTGGTCAGTCGAAGACGATAGCTCAAACGAAGAGGCTCTGGACATAATCTCCTCATAAACAGCTCTCGAAACTGAGCCCAGGTCATCATCATCATATAGGGCTGGATCATCTGAATAAACCAATCTAGAGCAGTCCCTCGACAAACAACTCAACGATCATGATCCGCTGGTACTCGGTATGAGCAGTCCGAGTCCTAGTCTCGATCGCATGCAGAAAATCTAACGGATCGGAAGTACCATCAAACGCAATCCTGCCAACTCGGGCATAGAACAAAGCTGCCTCAGGGTCAGACATACCCTGCTGATAGGCAAGCTGAACAGGCTGAACAACTGGAGGAACAGGAACATCAAACTCAGGCTCAACAGGCTCCTCGTCCTATAACTCTCTCTGCCTACGGTGACCTGCCGCTCCTCGAGGTCTACCTCTGCCACGACCTCTACGTCTAACTGGCTGCTCAGGAGGTAAAACCTCATCCTGAAAAGACTCATCATCCTCGACCTCAATGACTGGTGGAGTGACACGCACTCGCCTCCTCATATTGAAAAGACAAACGGAAAGATTCAGACAAAACAGACAACGGAGGAGTAACGCTGAAAACTAAGCAAGGAATACTTATCAAGACGTACTCGAACCTAATACACTGTAGTAGTTACCAAAAGAAAACACAACTTTAAAACTAGGGCCACAACTCACATAACTAAGCCCTGACACAGAACTCCGCTCTGATACCAACTTTGTCACGACCCAAAACAAGGGCCATGACCAGCGCTAGGGAACGGGAATTCTTTCGAATCCGGAACCCGTAGCAAGCCTAAAAATAAAATAAATATGCATAGTAATAACAATATATAATGCAGCAGAAATAAAAATCATAAATATCACAATAGTATATACACCAACTGGATTTAAGTTAAATCTCATCTCATAGATATATAAATCTTTTAATACAAATCCAGTTTCAATATAATACATCTCTTTAAATAAAATACATGAAATCCCACATTTTAATTCACAACTACTGCAGTGTCTAGATTATAAAAATAAGACTCAAGTAAATAATTTACACAAAGAAGCCGGGGTGGAAGAAATTCGGCGTATCGACTTTCTACTGAGGTCTGAAGATGTTGACTCTCCTGAAAAATAGTCAACGGAGGGGAGTCAGACCTCACTGAGTGAATTACTATAATATATATACATGCATACTAAATGACAATGCATACAGTCAATAATACATATCTAATATGTATATATACAGGAAATTACACACAGATGCAATAAAATCATTTTTATATATTTTATTGAAAATCACAGTTAATGAAGGATCACATAGAACCCTAGAATATCGCAACCTCAGAAACAGTGTTAGACAACACTCTAGCCATACAGGCTCACTTATTCCAAATATATCCACTTAATCCATTTGGACAGTAGACTGGCCCCGAGACACTAAGTCAACCGAGCTCCAGCAGTCTGACTGCTAGTGTGATTGGCCCCGAGACACTTGGTCAACCGAGCTCCAGCAATCACACCCAAATCACATCACACACATCAAATAATCGCATTCAATCAATATCCACAAATAGGTTAGTAATATAGCCTAAATACTATGGGCGTACCGGTACGTACTCGGTCCTAGTGCTGCCCACTAGGTAGCACGTTCTATCGATATCCTTCATTAATAAATATAAAACATTCATTCACAATCAAATGATGCATGAATTTAATTGAAATAACAATATAAACCATATATATACCGGAAATATACCAAAAGTAAATCAGGTATATTTCGAGTATATATATGTCAAATGAATTCAATCAAATTATAAATTAAGTTGGAAATATATTTAAAAACATTTTAAATATATTTTATTTACAAAACATGCATATAATTTAATATATACGAAAAATAAACCAAAAATATACTTAAATAAAAATCATATTATTTATGCATTTTAATCGAAATAAAATATATATTTCTAAATCATGCATCCTAAGCATATATATATAGTATAGTAACTCACCTAGTGCGCTCCACGAGACGGGTCAGACGGGCCTGGTCCACTAGCCCTCGATCTCGGCACAACTAAACAAACAAATAACGACAGACATTAGAATAAACCTAACAGAAATCCTAGAATTCGATCTAGAGTATTAAACACAGAATCAGAAATTAGGGTTCGACCGGATATCACGTTTTACGAGAATTCTATCGAAAATCCCGCAGAACCTCCCCTGTAAAATGGACATCTCTCTACTCAAAAGAGTAGAGCCGACCTTGCAAGGAAATACACTTCGGAAAAAATAAGCTCAACACTCAACCACAACCCCTCGGTCGGACTCCAGACTACAATCTACCGACCGGGGTCCACAAACACAGAACAATTTCAGAAATACCAAAAATACCATTATAACATAGAAATTCATTTTATAAGTAGAAATTACATAATTAACCTTTAAACACAGTAAAAACCGATAAAAACTCATTTTATTAGAAAAACCGTATATTATATATATAATTGAAAATAATTCGCGAGAAATAGTTTTAATTAGTTAAAAATACCAAATAATTTGTAGAAATCATTTTTATACCTTAAATAACTATTAAAACCAATTAAATTACATTTTTAGTCAATTTTGTGTAAAATTACCAAAATGCCCTTATATATATAAATATACTAAAATTCATTCAAAAATTCACCAAAAATTATACAATTATTCAAAATTAATTTTCTCAACATATTTATCAATAATATCAATAATTAAACTCAATTAACCAATTAATTTCAAATAAAAACACATTTAACCTAATTTTCCCAAAATTACATAAACTCAAATAATTCAAAATAAATACTTAGAAATTCATAAAAATTCCAAATAAATTCCTATAATTCATTTAAACACCTAATTTAACCATAAAACACAATTTCATAATTTAAATAATTAATTTCCAAAAATTAGAAAATAATATTAAAATATTCAAAAATACCCAAAAATCCAAAAAATCTCCAAAAATTCCACAAAAATTCATACATGTAGATTAAGATACTAGGATCAACATTTGTAAAGGTATTTTTCATGAATCAATGAATTCAAAGATCAAAAAAAATCAAAAACCCTAATAGGCCGAAATTGAAAATTTGAAACCTAAGCAATTCTAGACCATTTAAGCTCAAACCAAAGCTAGAATCACACTCATCGGAGCTCAAGAAGAAGAAAGAGACTGGCGGTGTCAAAAACGGTGGCCGGAAGAGGAAGAAACGACGAGGAGAAGATTTCAGCCAAAAATGGCAGAAATAGCTCGCCGACGCCGGGGAAGGAAGCTGCTGGCGACGGGGACGGCTGGCAACGAAGGTGGCAAGCCGGGAGGCACACCGATGGTAGGTGATCGGCGTGATAGACGGTGGTGAGGGGTGGTCGGGCGCACGGGAAAGAAGGAAGAAGAAGAAGAAAAAAAAGAAAAAAGAAAGAAAAGAAAAAGAAAGAAAAAGAAAAGAAAAAGAAAAAGAAAAAAGAAAAAAGAAAAAGAAAAAAAATAATAAAATAATAATAAAATAATTTTAATAATTTAATAATAAATAACAATAAATTAATAAATAAATAATAAAATATTAGGGTAATATATATTAAACCCTAATTAAATAAATATGTACACACATAGGCTTTATTTAGTATTTTAAAAATACGTATGAGTTCATGCAAATCCGAAAATATATATAAAATAATTAATAATAAATTATTTACGTGAAAATTTCCCCGAAAATGCAAGTCCCAAGAAAATTTTACGTAAAGCACTGTAAATAAGACACAGTAATTAAAAATACGTTTTAAATACATAACAACTCATAAAAATATCATATAATATACAGAAATTATTAACACTGAATATCCCGGTACAGTGTAAAAAAATATATATATATTTTAAAAACACGGGATATTACAGATAAATATATACTTGGAGTTTTGATTAAGCCTGTTGGCTAATAATTTTTATGATCGAGGTTGCGAACTATTAGGGTTCTGCTCCGGTCCTTCAACTAAAATGATTTTATGCTTTATTTATATATATTAAAAAAATGAATTTTTATCATCTGTGTGAAATGCCTATATATATTTATAGTTATACTGATGTTTGATTGTAAATGTCTTAGATTGTATGTATATATATTATAATAATTCACTTAGTGAGGTCTGACTCCCCTCAATATATTTTTTTCAGGAGATTCCTCGTCATCAAACCTTAGTAGTAGACCTCTATGTCGGACTTCTTCAACCCCCGCTAGATTATGTAAATTATTTATCTTAACTTTGTTATATTTTAGAAAACTGCAGTAGTAGTCTTTTGTATTTATGGAATGTTATTTTAATGTGAGATCTTTCTCTGAATATTGTATGAAAATATTTGTATTTTATGAAATGACAGTTAAGTATTTATTTTTATATCATCTTAAGTTTTTAATTCTGGTGTATTTTTATTTATTTATTGCATGCATTTTTATTTTTAAGGCTTGCTATAGGTTTCGGATTCGAAAGAATTCTCATTCCTTAGCGTTGATCATGACTTCTTGGTTTGGGTTGTGACAAAGAAGAAGAAGCAGAAGAAGAAAAAGAAGAGGAGGAGGAGGAAGAGGAAAACAAGTGGTCTAATGTGGCAATTATAAGGGCCACCGATGGTTAATTTAACGGTGTTGTTAAGAGGGGGGCTTAAGCATCAATAAAAGTTGATTTTTGAGAATAATTGAGCCAAAAATTAATTTAGGAACATATGTAAGCCCGTGAGTATACTTTAGGGACAAAAATTTACCTTATCCCTAGTCTTTTTACATAGCACTTAATTGAAAAAAATGGTCTAATCCTAACAAAAGTTTTTAAATGTTAACGGAATAAAAATTGAAGTAAAAGTTTGACTTTAAAATAAGAGGAAAATAATTGTTAATTAAGTTAAATCTTAGGGAGAAAAATATAATTTGCTCTAAAATTAATAAGGCATTGTAAATAAACATGCTTCCAATTGTGAGCAAAAGCTTTATTGTGGACACGAATGGTTGCTACAAGTTGTTACAAATGCGTTTGCTATTTGGAGACAGATCAATATTGGCTTAGTTATTGAAGATATGAATCCTATTATGGTTTGAGCTTTTGTTGTGCCATTAATCATGTGTTCTTTAGCATTTGGTTTAAGATTTTTTTTCATCTATATAAAGAAATTTCAAAGAATTAAATTCCTTTAAGGCAGAGAGATCTCAAATATAAAATCTTTTATTCTATAGGTTAATGTCATAACTGCCCTAATCGTACTTAGATTTTTAAAAATATGTTAACTCGCACTCATTTTATCTAATCAATAAAATTTATGTACATTTTTATAAAAAGTAATGTTTGTTTAAGGCAAGTGATTACATTAAACGGAAAGCCAATAAGGCTAGATACAAGAGGAGACTAGCTCCACAACACTATGGAAACCATAGGTGTCATTAATACTACTCTTACTAACTAGATTCTATGTAAGAGTACTTAAAATGACATCCACTAACTAATTAAAGCATAAATAAAAATTTAAGTTCAGTTAGTGATAACAAAAATATAAAAATATACATAAACTTTGGGACTTAATCTAGATTAAACTGGATCCATAGCAGGAGTAGCTAACTTTTTGCTTGTCTCAATAATAATAGCTAACTTTTGGCTTATCTCAACAATAGCAGCCAACTATTGGCTTGTCTTAACAATAACACTTCAAGGGTGTTCTTCTTCATTGTTTTTCTTAAAGGGCTGCTAGTAGTTAAGATGAGAAGCTGACTTAAACCTTCTCCGGACTTTGAGAGATTGGCTTTGGGAGGAGAGGACTCTATAAAAGGTTAGGCTTCTTCACCTTACTAGACCAATATCTCCTTCTTTTTTGAGTTTAGCCCATCTAATTTGGATATAGCAAATCTTGAAGCATTAACATCTCTTCCATCACCTCCTTTCTACAGCCACCGATTTGCTTCACCATGTCCTTGATACTTCATCAGTTTGCTATTGTCAAGACTCGTGATGGGTGGCAGTTGGAGAATATGTGCTTTAGGAATGGAGGCAATATTCATAGGAAGCTTTTCAATTGAGTTAAAAAGCATATATGTAGATGATCCTTCTGTAATAACCCGAGTTTTTAAGTATTTTTATATTATATTAGGATATGTAGTGTTAATAAATTTTAGATATATATTTGATTATTTAATTATTTTGTTAATAATTAACGTTATGTTATGTTTATTTAAAGTTTTCTATGTAAAAATTATCTCATAACCTATTATTTTGGAAAATAATATTTTATTGTTTAATGTTATTTTATTTTAACAAATTATATGGGTTCATGCATTATTATTATTATTGTATGTATGTATGTATGTATGTATGTATTATTATTATTATTATATATATACATGCATATATATATTATTATTAGGGTTATTTTTATGTATGTGTAAATATTAATGTGTGATATATTTGTATATATATATATGTGTGTGTATATATGTATATATAAATATGTATATAATATAAATGTGTGGTGTGTGTTTATTTTGTATATTATAAAGTTTTTAATATTAAAATATAAAGTTATATATATATATATATTATATATAAGAAAAAAAAAAACAAAAACACATTACCTTCATCACCTTCTTCCCCGACACCACCCCCTCCCGTCCCTTCACCATCTGTTTTCCCTCCGTCAAAGTGCCACTGTCTTCCCCAACTGCTCCGCCACCTTCCTCCACCCTCTCTAGCGCCGGTTGTTGCTGTGGAAGCCGAGGAAGCTAAAAATCAACCTCACCTCTGTTCAAGGCATTTTCGGCCACCGTTTTTGACACCGCCGATCCCATTCTCTTTCTCTCTTGTCGGTTAGTGTGAATCCAAGCTCCCTTTAGCTTAAAAACTCATTTTGGTGAGGTGTTGATCAAGTTTTAGTTTTTGTCACAATGAGTTTGTTGATTTTTTTGAATTTGATTCCTTGTGATTCATGAGAAGTTCCTTCACAAAAGTTGACCCCTCTAGCTTAATCTACATCCTAGAATTTTTGTGGAATTTTTGGAATTTATTTTGATTTTTGTGAATTTTTTATTATTTTATTATTATTTTCTAATTTTCGTAAATTAATTAATTAAATTGTGAAATTGTGATTTTTAGTGTTTATGGTGGTTAAAAATAATTACAGAATTTAATTTATAATTTTTGTGATTTTTGTGTAATTAATATAATTTTATTTAGTTTATGTGAATTTTGGAAATTTAGGTTAAATATGTATTTTGTTAAAATTAATTGGTTAATTGAGTATCATTGTTGATTTTATTGAATTATATGTTGAGAAAATAATTTTAGAATAATTATGTCATGACCCAAAACAGGGGCCACGACCGGCGCTAGGGAACGGGAATTCTTTCGAATCCGGAACCCGTAGCAAGCCTAAAATAAAATAAAATAAACATACAATAATAATAATAACAACACTTAATGCAGCGGAAATAAAATCATAAATGTCAAAATAATAATCCACCACGAGATTTAAATCAAATCCTCATCTCATATATAAATAAACTCTTTTAATACAAGTTTCAGTTCAAATTCTTAAAATACATAACTCACACAAATATAATACATAAATCCCTCGATATATTTACAACTACTGCAGTGTCTAGATTATAAAAATAAAACTCAAGTGAGCAGTTTACATAAAGAAGTCGGGGTGGAAGAAATCCGGTGTACAGGCCTGCTATTGAGGTCTGAAGACGATGACTCTCCTGAAAAATAGTCAACGGAGGGGAGTCAGACCTCACTTAGTGAATTACTATAATATATATACATGCATACTAAATGTCAATGCATACAATCAAAAGTATATATATAATATGTATGTATACAAGCAAATACACACAGATGCAATAAAATCATTTTATATATTTTATTGAAAATCACTATTTATGAAGGATCAAATAGAACCCTAGAATATCGCAACCTCAAAATAGTGTTAGACAACACTCTAGCCATACAGGCTCACTTATTCCAATATATTCACTTGTTCCATTTGGACAGTAGACTGGCCCCGAGACACTAAGTCAATCGAGCTCCAACAGTTTGACGGTCAATGTGATTGGCCCCGAGACACTTGGTCAGCCGAGCTCTAGCAATCACACTCCCAAATCACATCACACATCAAATAATCAAATCCAATCAATATCCTCAAACTGGTTAGTAATATAGCCTAAATGTTATAAGCGTATCGGTACGTACTCGATCCTAGTGCTGCCCACTAGGTAGCACATTCTATTGGTATCCTTCATCGAAATATAAAGCATACATTCATAAAAATAAATGATGCATGAATTTAAATATAAATAGCAACATAAACCATATATATATACTAGAAATATACCAAAAGTAAACCGGGTATATTTCGAGCATATATACGCCAAAGAAATCCATATAGATTGAGAAATAAACTAGAAATATATTCAAAAACATTTTAAACCTAATTTATTAGCAAAACATGCATATAATTTAAAATATACCGAAAATATACTAAAGATAAATCAAAATAAACTAAAAATAAACTTAACTAATAATTGAATTATTTATGCATAATTAATCAAAATAAAACATATATTTCTAAATCATGCACCTTAAACATATATATATAGAATAGTAACTCACACTTAGTGCGCTCCTCGAGATAGGTCTGACGGGCCTGGTCCACTAGGCCTCGGTCTCGGTGCAACTAAACAAACAAACAATAACAGACATCAGAATAAACCTAACAGAAAATCCTAGAAACTCGATCTAGAATATTAGATACAGAATCAGAATTAGGGTTTGACCGGACATCACGTTTTACGAGAATTCTACCGAAAATTCGGCAGAACCTCCCCTGTAAAATGGACATCTCTTTACTCAAAGAGTAGAGCCGGCCCTGCAAAGAAACACACTTCGAAAAACGAACTCAGAAACACATCCACAACCCCTCGGTCGGACTCCAAACTACAGTTTACCGATTGGGGTCCACAATCACAGAACAATACAGAAATACTGAAAATACCCTTATATCATAGAAATACATTTTATAAGTAGAAATTATATAATTAACCCTAAAACACAGTAAAAACTGATAAAAACTCATTTTATTTAGAAAAATCGTATATTATATATATAATTGAAAATAACTTACGAAAAATAGTTTTAATTAGTTAAAAATACTAAATAATTTGTAGAAATCATTTTTATACCTTAAATAACTATTAAAACCAATTTAATTATATTTTTAGTCAATTTAGTTGTAATATCCCGTATTTTTAAACATTTTTACACTGTACCGGGATATACAGTGTTAATAATTTTCGTATATAAATTATGATATTTTTACGAGTTGATATGTATTTAAAACCTATTTTAATTATTGTGTATTATTTACAGTGCTTTAAGTAAAATTTTCCCGAGACTTTCATTTTCGGGGAAATTTTCACGTAAATAATTTATTATTAATTATTTTAAATATATTTTCGGACTTGCATGAACTCATATGTATTTTTAAAACATTAAACACAGTGTATACATGTAATTATTTATTTAATTAGGGTTTAATATTACCCTAATATTTTATTATTTGTTTATTAATTTTATTGTTATTTAATTATTTTATTTATTATTAAATTGTAAATAATAATGTGTGGTGTGTGATTTTTCCCAATTATTTTATTAAAAAAATTATTTTTTTTATTATTTATTTTTTTTCTTTCTTTTTTTTTCTTTTTCTTTCTTTTTCTTTCTTTTTCTTTTTCTTTTCTTTTCCTTTTCTTTTCTTTTCTTTTCTTTTCTTCTTCTTCTTCTTCCTTCCCGTGCCTGATCACCAACCACCATCTACAACTGCCGTTCCCTTGCCGTCGGTGTGCCGCCAGCAACTCCGCCTTCCCCAGCTAGTTGCTCCGCCGCCCCAAGCTTCTTCCCCTGCGCTGGTTAGCCCCATTTTCCCCATTTTGGTCGAAACTTCCTCTCCTCGCCGTTCACCACCTTTTCGGCCACCATTTTTGACACCGCCAGTCTCTTTCTTCTCTTTGAGCTCTGGTGAGTGTGATTCTAGCTTTGGTTTGAGCTGAATTGGTCTTGATTTGCTTAGGTTTCGAATTTTCCATTTCGGCCATATTAGGGTTTTTGACTTTTTGAGCTTCGAATTTATTGATTCATGAAAAATCCCTTCACAAATGTTGATCCTAGTAGCTTAATATACATGTATGAATTTTTGTGAAATTTTTGGGAATTATTTTGATTTTTGGGTATTTTTGAATATTTTAATATTGTTCTCTAATTTTTGGAAATTAATTAAATAAATTATGAAATTGTGTTTTATGGTAAATATAGGTGTTGAAATGAATTATAGGAATTTATTTGGCATTTTTATGTATTTATTTTGAATTATTTAAGTTTATGTAATTTTGGGAAATTAGGGTTAATTGTGTTTTTAATTGAAATTAATTGGTTAATTGAGTTTAATTATTGATATTATTGATAAATATGTTGAGAAAATTAATTTTTGATAATTGTATAATTTTTGGTGAATTTTTGAAGTAATTTTAGTATATTTATATATATAAGGGCATTTTGGTAATTTTACATAAAATTGGCTAAAAATGTAATTTAATTGGTTTTAATAGTTATTTAAGGTATAAAAATGATTTCTACAAATTATTTAGTATTTTTAACTAATTAAAACCATTTTTCGTGAATTATTTTCAATTATATATATAATATACGGTTTTTCTAATAAAATGAGTTTTTATCGGTTTTTACTGTGTTTAAAGGTTAATTATGCAATTTTTACTTATAAAATGAATTTCTATGATATAAGGGTATTTTTGGTATTTATGGAATTATTCTGTGTTTGTGGACCCCGGTCGGTAGATTGTAGTTTGCAGTCCGATCGAGGGGTTGTGAATGAGATGTAGTATTTATTTTTGAAGTGTGTTTCTTTGCAGGGTCGGCTCTACTCTTTGAGTAGAGAGATGTCCGTTTTACAGGGGAGGTTCTGCCGAATTTTTGGTAGAATTCTCGTAAAACGTGATATCCGGTCGAACCCTAATCTCAATTCTGTGTTAAATACTCTAGATCGAATTCTAGGATTTCTATTAGGTTTATTCTAATGTCGGTTATTTATTGTTTGTTTAGTTGCACCGAGACCGAGGGCTAGTGGACCAGGCCCGTCGGATCCATCTCGTGGAGCGCACTAATTTGTGAGTTACTATACTATATATATATATGCTTTAGGATGCATGATTTAGAAATATATGTTTTATTTTGATTAAAATGCATAAATAATGTGATTTGTATTAAGTATATTTTTTGTTTATTTTTGGTATATATTAAATTATATGCATGTTTTGTTAATAAATTATATTTAAAATGTTTTTAAATATATTTCTAGCTTAATTTATAATTTGATTGGATTCATTTGACATATATATACTTGAAATATACCTGGTTTACTTTTGGTATATTTTCAGTATATATATGGTTTATGTTATTATTTTATTTAAATTAATGCATCATTTATTTGCGAATGAATGTTTTATATTATTAATGAAGGATATCAATAGAACGTGCTACCTAGTGGGCAGCACTAGGACCGAGTATGTACCGGTACGCTTATAGCAAATAGGCTATACTACTAACTATTTGTGGGTATTGATTGAATGTGATTATTTGATGTGTGAAATGTGGTTTGGAGGTGTGATTGATGGAGCTCGGTTGACCAAGTGTCTCGGGGCCAATCACACTGGCAGTCAGACTGCTGGAGCTCGGTTGACTTAGTGTCTCGGGGTCAGTCTACTGTCTAAATGGATTAAGTGGAAATATTTGGATTAAGTGAGCCTGTATGGCTAGAGTGTTGTCTAACACGGATTAAGGTTTCGATATTATAGGGTTCTATTTGATCATTCATAAATGATGATTTTAATAAAAACATATAAAATGATTTTTCAGCATCTGTGTGTAAATGTCTGCATATATACATATTAGATATACATGCTGTTGATTGTATGCATTGTCATTTAGTATGCATGTATATATATTATAGTAATTCACTCAATGAGGTCTGACTCCCCTCCGTTGATAATTTTTCAGGAGAGTCAACATCTTCAGACCTCAGTAGCAGGCCTATACGCCAGATTTCTTCCGCCCCGGCTACCTTGTGTAAACTGCTTACTTGAGTCTTATTTTTATAATTTAGACACTGCAGTAATTGTAAATTAAATTGTGGGATTTTATGTATTTTATTTATGTGAGATATTGTATTATGTGAACTGGATTTGTATTAAAAGATTTATATATGGGAGATGGATATTATTTTGGATATTTATGATTTTTATTTCCGCTGCATTTGATATTATTATTATTATTATTGCATGTTTTATTTTATTTTTAGGCTTGCTACGGGTTCCGGATTCGAAAGAATTCCTGTTCCCTAGCGCCGGTCATGACCCCTGTTTTGGGTCGTGACATTAGGGTAAAATTACCAAAATACCCCTATATATATAAATATACTAAAATTACTCCAAAAATTCACCAAAAAGAATATAATTGCAAAAAATTAATTTTCTCAACATTTTTATCAATAATATAAATAATTAAACTCAATTAACTAATTAATTTCAATTAAAAACACAATTAACCTAATTTTCCAAAATTACATAAACCTAAACAAATTCAAAATAAATACATAGAAATTCATAAAAATTCCAAATAAATTCCTATAATTCATTTCAACACCTATATTTATCATAAAACACAATTTCATAATTTATTTAATTAATTTTCGAAAATTAGAAAATAATAATAAAATATTCAAAAATCAAAATAATTCCCAAAAATTCTACAAAAATTCAAACATGTAGATTAAGCTAAGGGGAACAACATTTGTGAAGTAATTTTCCATGAATCAATCAATTCGAAGTTCAAAAAAATCAAGAACCCTAAAATGGCTGAATTACCAAAATCAAAACCTAAGCAAATCAAGACCATTTTAAGTGAAACAAAGCTTGGAATCACACTCACCGGAGCTCAAAGAGAAGAAAGAGACCGGTGGTGTCGAAAATAGTGGCCGAAAACGCTGTGAACGACGATAGGACAAAGTTTCGATTTTCCGGTAATAACAGAGGGAAATGCCGCTGGAGAAGAGGAGGAAAGGTGGCGGAGCTGCTGGCTGGGAAGGACGGAGCTCAGGGCGGCACACCAATGGCCTAAAAACGAGATGGCAGGCAGTGGTGAGGGTTGAAATCGATCGGGGAGGAGGAGGAAGAAGATGATGGCAAAATTGTAATTTTATCAAACTTTATAATTTTGTTTAATATTAAATGTATATATGCATATATATATACTTTACACTATATATTAAAATAATATAAAATCACACACATTAAATATACACCACACACATATAATTTAATATTTTAAAATTTAATACACCTAAAAATAATTAAATAATATTAAAACTAAATAATAAATAATAAAATATTAGGGTAATTAATTAAACCCTAATTAAATAAATACACATATATATATATATATATATATATATTTTTTATTTAGTACTTTTAAAAATATATATAAGCTCATGTAAATGCATAAATCTACTTAAAATAATTAATAGTAAATTATTTACATGAAAATTTCCTCGAAAATAGAATTCTCGAGAAAATTTTACGTAAAGCTCTTAAAATAATATACAATAATTAGAATAAGTTTTAAATACATATCAACTCGTAAAAATATCATAATTATATACAAAATTATTAACACTGCATATCCCGATATAGTATTAAAATATTTAAAAAATACACGGGTTATTACAAATTATATAATTTTTATTGAATTTTTGAGTATTTATAGTATATTATGTGAATTTTAAATATTAGGGGTATTTTGGTAATTTGGTAGTAATATTAGTTGAATATTAAGTTAAATTGGTGTTAATAATTATTTGAGGTATAAAAATTATTTTTACAAATTATTTACTATTTTTAACTAATTAAAACTTTTTTTTTGAAAATTATTTTCAAATTATATATAATATACTATTTTTGTAAATAAATGGATTTTTAGTAATTTTTAGTTTATTTTTGGACTAATTAAGTAATTTGAATTTATAAAATGAATTTTTATTAATATTTGTGAATTTATTGAAAAATATTGATTTTTAATAATATTATATTAATATTAGGATTTTTAAGTAATTATTGGTAAAATGATTATTTTTAGTGTTTTAATGTTAAATTTGCTATATTTTGGTATCAAAAAAGGGTATTTATGGTATTTTCTTGTGAATTGTGAACCTCGGTCGGTGGAATTGTAGTTTGGGATTCTGACTAAGGGTTGTGAGAATATTCTGTTTTGAAGAGTGTTTTCTTACAGGACCGGCTCTACTTTCTAAGTAGAGAGATGTCCATTTTATAGAGGAGGTTCTGTCAAATTTTTGGTAGAATTCTTGTAAAACGTGACATTCAATCAAATTCTTATTCTCTGTTTGTGTCTAGAATTCTAGATCGAGTTTCTAGAAATTAAGTTAAATTCATTCTAATTTTGTATTGTGATTTGATTGTTTAGTTGCACCAAAATCGATGCCTAGTAGAGTAAGCCCGTCGGACCCGTCTCGTGGAGCGCACAACTGTGAGTTGTTATTTTATATATGCATGCATTTAGGTTGCATGTTTTAGAAATATATGTTTTAATTGCATGATTTATGCATAAATTGCTTTAATAAATGATTAGTATATTTTAGGTATATTTTTGGTATATTTTGAAATAAATGCATGTTTTACTTTTAATTTATACTTAAATATTTTTAAGTATAAATATGGTTTATTTTTAATATGTTTTATAATGGAATTGAATTTATCTGACATATATATACTCGAAATATACTTAGTTTATTTTTGGTATATTTCTAGTATATATATGGTTTATATTGCCATTTAATTTGATATCATACATCATTTATTTTCCAAAGGTATGATTTATTTTAATGAAGGATATCGATAGAACGTGCTTCTTAGTGGGCAGCACTAGGACCGAGTATGTATTGGTACGACGATAGAATTTAGGTTAAATTGCTAATCTATTTGTAGATTATGACTGGATTGATTTGATTGATGTGAGATGTGATTTGAGAGTGTAATTGCTGGAGCTCGATTGACCAAGTGTCTCAGGGCCAATCACACTGACAGTTAGAGTGCTGGAGCTCATTGACTTAGTGTCTCGGGGTCAGTCTTGTCCAAATAGAATAAGTGAATTTATTTGGAATAAGTGAGCCTGTATGGCTAGAGTGTTGTCTAATACTATTTAAGGATGTGATCATTTAGGGTTATATTTGATCCTTCATAAACTGATATTTTTTTCAGTATTATATATGAAGTGATTTTTCAGCAACTGTATGTACATGTCTGCATATATATATATATATATATATATATATATATATATATTATGCATATGTTTGAATGCATTTGTCATATAGGAGATGCATGTATATATATTATAACAATTTACTTAGTGAGGTCTGACTCCCCTCCGTTGATTTTTTTCAGGAGAGTCTTCATCTTCAGACCTCAACAGTAGACCTGTTCGCCGAATTTCTTCCGCTCCGGCATTATTATGTAAACTGCTTGTCACGACCCAAAACAGGAGCCATGACCGGTGCTAGGGAACGAAAATTTTTCAAATCCGGAACCCATAGCAAGCTTTAAGGTAAATAAAAACATGCAATATAAATAACAACATAAATAAAATATTTTGCAGCGGAAACAAAATCATAAATAAAATAAAATAATAATCCATCGACAGATTTAATAACACAAATCCATCTTATATATATATAACTTTTAATACAAATCCCAGTTTAAATCTTTATAATACATATCTCATACAACATAATACATAAATATCCCAACTGACTACAACTACTGCAGTGTCTAGATTATAAAATAAAATCAAGTAAGCAGATTACATAGTGAAGCCGGGGCAGAAGAAATCCGGCGTATGGGTCTGCTACTGAGGTCTAAAGTCGTAGACTCTCCTAAAAAATAGTTAACGGAGGGGAGTCAGACCTCACTTAGTGAATTGTTATAATATATATACATGCATAGCTAAATGACAATGCACACATTCAATAATATATATAATAAATATATATACAGGCAAAATCACACGGATGTAGCAAAATCATTTTATATAAATATTAAGAATTACATTCGTATATGAAGGATTAAATAGAACCCTAGAAAATCGCAACCTTAAACAGTGTTAGACAACACTCTATCCATACAGGCTCACTTATTCCAAATAAATTCACTTGTTCCATTTGGACAGTAGACTGGCCCCAAGACACTAAGTCAACCGAGCTCCAGTAGTCTGACTGTCAGTGTGATTGGCCCCGAGACCCCTGATCAACCGAGCTCCAACAATCATACTCTCAAATCACATCACACATCAAATCAAATCAGTTCGATCAATATCCACAAATAGCTTAGTAATATAGCCTAAATGCTATCATCGTACCGGTATGTACTCGGTCCTAGTGCTGCCCACTAGGTAGCACGTTTTATTAATATCCTTCATTTAAATATAAAACATACATTCATAAAACAAATGATGCATGATATTAAATAAAATAGCAACATAAACCATATATATACTATAAATATACCAAAAATAAACCAGGTATATTTCGAGTATATATACGTCAAATAAATCCAATTTAATTACAAAATGAACTAGAAATATACTTAAAATCATTTTAAGTATAAATCATTAATAAAACATGCATATAGTTTAAAATATACCAAAATATACCAAAAATAAACTTAAGTAATACTTAAATCATTTATGCATACTTTACTAAAATAAACCATACATTTCTAAAACATGCACCCTAAAATATATGTATATATAAAATAATAACTCACTATTATTGCGCTCCTCGAGATAGGTCCGATGGGCCTGGTCCACTAGGCCTCAGTTTTTGTGCAACTAAACAAACAAACGATAGTAAAAAATCAGAATAAATCTAATGGATGTTTCTAGAAACTCGATCTATAATATTAGACACAAAATTAGAATCAGAATTCGACCGGACATCACGTTTTATGAGAATCCTACCGAAAATCCGGCATAACCTCCCTTGTAAAATGGACATCTCTCTACTCAAAGAGTAGAGCCGATTCTGCAAAGAAATACACTTCGAAATAACACAATTCACAACCCCTCAGTCGGACTCCAAACTACAATTCACCGACCGAGGTCCACAATTCACAAAATAATACAGAACACATGAAAAATTCCAAAAATGCCCTTCAACACTCTAAATATAGCAATTTAGATATTTAAACGCTAAAAATATTTATTTTACCGATAAATGTATAAAAACCTTAATTTTAATAAAATATTATTAAAAGTCGGTAATTCTCAATAAATTCATAAATATTGACCAAAATACATTTTATAAATCCAAATTACATAATTAACCCTAAAACTTACTAAAAATCAATAAAAACTCATTTATTTAGAAAAATCGTATATTATATATAATTTGAAAATAATTTACGAAAAATAGTTTTAATTAGTTAAAAATACTAAATAATTTGTAGAAATTATTTTTATACCTTAAATAACTAGTAAAACAAATTTAATTACATTTTTAGCCAATTTAGTGCCAAATTACCAAAATACCCTAATTTCGTAAATTCATTAAAATTAATCCAAAAATTCACCAAAAATAGTATAATTACTCAAAATTAATTTTATCAACATATAATTCAATAATATCAATAAATATACTCAATTAACCAATTAATTTCAATAAAACACATAATTAACCTAATTTTCCCAAAATTACATAAACTAAACAAATTCAAAATAATTATATAAAATTCACAAAAATTAAAAATAAATTTCTAAAATTCATTTCAACACCTATAATCACCATAAAACACAATTTCATAATTTAATTAATTAATTTTCAAATATTAGAAAATATTAATAAAATGATAAAAAAATTCACAAAAATCAAAATAATTCCAAAAAATTCCACAAAAATTCACATAGGTAGATTAAGCTATAAGGATCAATTTTTGTGAGGGATTTTGCATGAATCATTCAAATTAAAGCTCAAAAAATTCAAAAACTCAAAGTGGCCGAAAATGCAAAATCAAAACCTAGGGAAATCTAGACCATTTTAAGTGAAACAAAGCTTGGAAATGAACTCACCAGAGCTCAAGGAGAAGATATAGACCAGTGACATCGAGTTTGGTGGCCAAAAACGGCTTGATCGACAGTGAGATCAATTTTGGCTTCTCAAGGATATTTCAGCCAAAACACACCGGAAATGGAGGTTACAGGCGGTGGAAATGGTTGACAAGGAAGGAGGAAGGCCGAAAGGCACAGTGACGGGAAGAAAATCGAGTTGCAGACGTTGAAAACTGAGTTGCAGACGCCGAAAACCGAAGGAGGACGATCGGGAAGAAGAAGGTGAAGGCAATGACACAATCGTAAATAAGTTGAACTTTTGTTTTTGATAAATAAATATGTATATATATGTATATATATAACTATGCTTTATATTATAATATTATATAATATCACACACATAATAAATGCTCACCACACACATATTTTAATAATATATACACATATATAATTAATTAATTAATATTAAAACTATATAATAAAAATTAATTTAATTAATTAAATCCTAATTTAATTTAAATAAATATACGTATTTGCATTTGTATTTAACATTTTAAAATTATGTATGAACCCATGCAAATTCATAAAACTATTTCAAATAATTAATATTAAATTATTTACGTTTTAATTTCCCCGAAAATAAAATTTCTGGAAAAATTTTACGTAAAAGACTTAAAATAATTAAAAATGTCTTTAATAAATAACAACTCATTAAATAATCATAAATATATATAAAAATTATTAACACTGCATATCCCGATGCAATTTAAAATCATTTAAAAATCTAGGATATTATATTACCTGAGTTTTATTTTGTACTCTAGACAATGCAATAGTGGTTGTATTTAAATATGTTGAGAGTTATATTTATAATTATGTACGTATGAGATTTAAATTTCAGGATATTAAACTGAAAATTTGTACTGAAAGATTTTATTATATATCAGATGGAATTTATGCTATTAAAATCAGTTGAGGAATTATTATTTTTATACTTGAGATTTAATTTATGCCCTACAAATATTTTATCTATTATATTATATTGCTTGCTTTTATTTTTAAGGCTTGCTACGGGTTCCGGATTTGAAAGAATTCCCGTTCTCTAACACCGGTCATGGCCCCCTATTTTAGATCGTGACACCTTCTTCCATGGGCATAGGAGGGTAAAGCTCTACCCTTCGTAGTGTTTTCACATGAAGCCAAAGACCATAAATATTAGTGCACTATGTATCTTTCCATATGCACAACCTAGCCATGCCGGGATCAACAATAAAATAGTAAGATTTATGTTTGTCACTTGTTTTGTTGGAAGAAGCTTTGACACTCTTGCATTCATAATACACTCCCTTTTTTTTAGTTATTGGTGAAAAGATTTATGGTGACCAATTTTGATATTGACACTATATCCATGTCTGAAGAGGTTTCCATAACCGCTGTGTAGATTGTTGAGCAGTTGGAGGTTAGGATCAGGTATAGTTGCTCAAATGGAAAAGTGATGAATAAGGTAGTGAAGGCAATGTGGGTTAGGAGGCAGAGGCTATAAATAAGCTAGGTTAAGCACAAAAAGACACAAAAGCGAAGGCTGCATCATCGAAAGCATTGTTACTATCTAGAGACTTTCTCTAACTAACTTATCTCTATATTTAATAAGTTGTCTCCATTATAAAAAGTAATGTTTGGTGGTTTAATTCCACTAAATGTAAATAGTTCAAAAAAATGTAATATAAAACTATGACAATAACAAAATTTAATTTATATATTGACTTATTTGAATTGTAAACTATTTTTATAAGTCAGCGTGCTTTTGGCCTGGTGGCCAAGGCTTTCCACCTACAACTCGTTGAGTCCCATCCCTTATCCCCATCCCAAAATTACTAATGAAAAAAAATGATTTTTGTAAAAAATTAAGTACAATTTTGATTTATATAATATTTTATTCAAATCAATTTATATATCAATTAAGATTATTACTATTCTTTAAATAATTTTAAAAATACTATAACGAAATAATAATTTTCACACCAATCTAATTTATTTATGAATAAATGATTATAATATTTTATAAAAATTTAATTAATTAAATTTTTTTGGGTCAAAATTCATTAATTAAACAAGAATATAAAAGCAAGAAAACAATATTTTACAAATACTAATTCTAGCAATACTACTAATCTTACTCTTATAAAACACATAAAGAATAAGAAGATAACAACAACAAAAACTAAAATTAGCTATATAAACAGCGGAACATCGGTGCTACATTGTGAGGATTTGATATTTGACTAACAAGATGGCCAAAATCTGATATAAAGAATAAAACTCCAACATCCTCTACGCAAGAAGGGGCGTGGCAAAACCCATTTGAACAACTAGAAGAAAAATCTTGAATTTTGGGTAAATCAACTCAGGACTCTTTCCAAGCAATAAGACATAATCTTCTTCCTCTACTTCAAAAGCTTTATAGATATCACTCTTTCCTTATTTAAAGAGAAGACTCTCAAAGAAAGAGAGCAAAATTTTCATAAAAAGAAAGTAAAAAAGGGATAAATCCCTAAATTGAAAGAGTTTATGACTTATTTTAAAGATATATGATAAAATATATAACAAAAAAAAGAAGAGAATCAATTTATGGCCACGGATCTAAGGATGTAAGGATAAAAAAAATAATAATTACGGTAGTAGAGAGTCCGAGAGAGAAGCCACATGCTAATACAATATCTTCTAATTAATTAATTATATCTTAAATATATATTTCTTACTAGCTAATTATAATATTTAATAATCAAGAACTTATTTTTCACACGTGCCGGAGGATATTTTAATAATCAAGAACTTATTTTTCACACGTGCGGGAGGATTTTTTCACTCTAATCACAGGTGAGCAAAGATAAACTCAAATGAGCTATAATCCCGTACAATTACACTCTCAAAACAACGCTGAGCCTCTCTACCATCAATCTTGTACAATCATGACAAAACTGCCCTTTTCAAAAACAAGTCAAAAGTACAACCTCCAACAGCACCGAAACCAATTCGATAACAGCTAAAACAATTCGCAGAAAAACCCTGCTCTCCTATACTCAACGTCTTCGCTATAAAACCCAGTACATTTTTAACAGTGTCGTTTCCGATCAGTTCTTAAACCCTAGCCGCTCCCGTTTTGCAGGTTTTTTTTTACCCTAAGGTACAATCTTTTCTTAAACCCTAAAGTTATTTTCCCTTAACTTTGAGTTGTTCATGAACGTTTTGTGATTTTGATGGTGAATTGATGGTTAAAAATGGCTTAAAACTATGTCAAAGTTGTAACTTCTGTGATGAATTTTGAGTACTAATTGATTGTTTTGATTTCGTTGTGGCTCTTTTATCAGTAATCTATAATGGCTTTCTGTAACAAAATTGGGAGTTTGGTAAGGCAGAGCGTTTCCCAGAATGGGAAAGTTCCAGTTTTGATGAATTCTATTAGGTGCATGTCTTCTTCAAAGCTTTTTATTGGAGGTAAAGTGATGCATACCTGTTAAAGTATTATAGATTGCATTTTTTTATATGTGTTTTGTTTAAAGTTTTTGTTGTGCTTATAACTTTGGGTGGTGTTGTTAGGTCTTTCATATGGGACTGATGATAGCTCTCTAAAGGATGCATTTTCTAGCTTTGGTGATGTGGTTAGTGGTAAGTGTGCAATACATATCCTAGTTTTTTTTAATAATTTTCTTTATGTAGTTGTAGTAGCTGGATGTGAATGTTGTTCAATTCTATTCCAATTATTGACGTGAATCGAAAATGTGAACTCTTTAAGGTTTGTTGCTGTTGCTTAGTGCAAACCATGGATGACAATATTTTTAATTATATAAATCTTCTGGCTCTCGGGCCATTATGATTTTGTTTCAATTTCCACAGGTGAAATTGGTGTGACTTTGCATTGAGTAGCAAAACTATTTATCATTACTAATTGTAATGTGGCTGTTTGTTCTTTCTGGATTCAAATGTATCATTTAAAGCTGCATTTTTTCTTGTTCACTGGCAAAATTCCTGCCAAAAGAACTCCCCTAAATACAGATTTGTGCACTTGTTCGCAGAATGAGAAGGAGATTATGATTCTTGGTATTATTAGTACTGATTTGCTAGTTCTTATGCACAGCAAGGGTTATCACGGATAGAGATAGTGGGAGATCAAAGGGATTCGGGTTTGTTGATTTTGCAGACAGTGAATCTGCAAGCTCAGCACTGTCAGCCATGGATGGCCAGGTGAAAAATATAAACATAGCGGTTTTAAAGAGATTTGTGCATACTTGTTGAATTGCATTTTGAGTTTTATATGCTTGTTCAACAGGAGTTACAAGGGCGGAATATTCGTGTGAGTTATGCCACTGATAAGCCTCGTGCTCCTCGATCATTCAACAATAATTTTGGTGGGAACAACAACTTCGGCAATGAAAGTTTTTAAGATGTTGGTGCTATCTTGGGGTTGGATGCTGTAGCGAGCTATTGTTTGTTGGGAGTTGATGTGCTTATTAACTTTTCATTGGATGAAGCTTATCTATTGTGTTTTGTTACAAATCTTTAATGGTTATTACATTTATAATATGTTGGTTGGTAAGTTTTACCTTGTAGCTGAGCAGTTGTTGTGTTGCATGTTCTGTATGGAAGCATATTGAAAAAGTTTATTACTGCAGGAATTTGCACGATGTGGTCTTGCAATGTGGTAAAGGCCTACTAACCACAGGTAGGAAGGATATTCCTTTTGCACCCTTGACCATTATGAATGGTGGCTTTGTTCAATTGTGATCTTGTCCTCCCTCGGGAAGCTATACCTGTTGTTTTATTTCTTGGTAGCCATCGTTTATTGATCTTGCTTATGTTGTTATGATATTTAATTTATTCACACGGTGAATTCTTTTGTGCATATAGATTATGTTGCATCTTAGGTTCAATATTTTTCTTTCTGTTTCATCTTGCATCGAATGTATGTGGAGGTGGCCAGTTTTGTTGGGGAGGAACTGGTTGACTTTATTGCAATACAAGTGAGACTTTTTCTAGTCAAAAGGATAATAGGCATATAATTGATTTACGCTTTCTCTGCTTGACTCGAATATGCTTAGGTTCAATCTGTAACCAGCAATCACAATGGTCAATGGGTTTTGCACGAGTTCCAGGAGTTGTTTTCCTTCCCTTGTCTTGTTACGAGTAATGTGAGTTCATATTGAGTGTGGTCTGTCAAGTTTTCACTGGTAGGATTTTAGATTGGCCATTTTCAAGAGATGGCTGCTGAGGTATTTTATTGTTGAAGTTCAGTTTCCTATCCATCAGTTGAAGCATGTATTTGTAATTTGCATAAGCAGTACAAAGGATGGGATTGTACTTAAGATTTCACATAATCGAAGTGAAAATTGTGTTTATTTCTTCTCTCGTCTAAAATAACTTGCTGTCTGGTAGTGTTCAAGGTCTAACGGTGCACAAATTTGCTGGGCTTAGTTAACACTATTAAAACCCAAGTCCCATATTTTCAAATACTCAAGGAATCTTCATACTTAAGCTGAGTCAGTGAAAGGTGAAGAAAACCATTTAAATTCTTGACTTGCATGGCTGTGCCAAACATGGAATATTTTTTAAAATCTTAAACCAAGATCAAGAATCATTTAATTCTATAAAGAGATAATAAAATCTTCAATCCACAGTTTTAAAAGTAAGCAACTTGCTGATATGCAACAGACTGGCAGTGACAAAACACATTCCCTATTCTACATATACGTATATATACATATTGCATAATGGCAGCCAACCAAATCCATAGATTCTTGTTGAAGTTGCAAGCTTCATTCAAAGTCAAGAATTGACGACACTATACAAGTGATTTCTTGGATTTATGCTTCTTTTTTCTCCAACGCGTTTTATTTCATGCATGATTCTATGATATAGTAATCTCATTTGTTTTTCAACTCTAAGCTGTCTTCTGACCTTTTTCTTTTTTTAGTTTTCCATAGAATGTGGTAGATTATTCATTTCCAAGGGTGGGATCCTTATTTGATCTTTTATTTTTCGAATAAAAACCTTGGATTAGTAATGGGATGCATTTTTAATATATCAAAACTCTAGTATTTGACGCTTTTTCACTTAAAGGATTATGGTTTCTTTTATAGTTTGATTTTACTTGTATTTTAATATTATATTCAGTAATTGTATTAAAAATATATGACGTAATGTTAAAATAATATGAATATTTTGTTGTAAAATCATTTATCAATCAGTATATCATTCAATTAACTATAATAAATTCACAAAAATTAAAATAAGATATATTTTTAATTTTATTAGGAATAATTTAAAGTAAATTTATATCTTCCTTAATGTTTGCAAGAGTAACTGATTACCCTTGTTTCTTCTTTGATCTCATAGAAAATTTAATATATTTTTTTTCTATGTGATCTATTCATCTATGAATTCTTCTCATTTACTAATTTGTCCATTTGCCTGACTTGTTAATTTGGTTTTCCCAACATTCTTTTTTACCAACCTATCCTATAGCAGTTTAGGCATTTTTAACTAATCTAAGTCAAAGTTTTGGTGCCAAAGTTATTTTTCTAATGCAATTTGAAGATATTTTAATTTTGTTGGCCAATGGGGAATTCATTTGTATAATTATATGCAGACTTATACATTGGGGAATTTTAGCAGATCCAAAAAAAAAAAAAAAGGATTGTCAATCAAAGCCATGAAAGTTAGGACAAAGGCCAGTGTAGATGTTTTACTAAAATCTCAATCATAGATTGAAAACCATGTGCAATTTTATATCCCAAAGTAAAACCCATTTGCAACCATACAAACTTCCATCACCTTGCAATTTTTGGTTTTCTTATTAATTTTCTGTCAACAAACTTTTTTTATTGATCTTGTGGGTTGGTGCAAATATTTTATTTATTTTTTGTTATTTTTCTCTCTTTCTTTTTTTTTTCCTTCAAGATCTAATAATTTAAAATTCTTTAACTACCACAATTAGAAAATTGTTCTGTTCTTTAAAGGGCAAATAACTTTTTAGAGCCAAAGCCTGAAATCATTATTCCTTGGATGATCAAAGAATTTTTGTAGAGCATAATTTGATATTATTTGAAAATAATTTCATAAACTGAAATATCTAATTCTAAAAATCTTAAATTGTGGATAATTTAATAATAAATCAAATAATGTAAAAAGTTGATATAAAAAAGTCGACAAAAAACTGTTTTTACTCCTTATTTAATCAACATTTTAAGCTTGAATCACTGTATATAAGTCGTTTTGAATTAGTTGTTAAAATTTTTTTATCACCTTTATAATTTTGAATTAGTTAAAATTAAATAAATTTTAAATTCCAATAATTCAGACTACAAAAATATACAAGAATTAAAAATTTACTGTTCAATTTTCATATCATTTTAACATTAAAGAACCCATCATCATCTTTGAATTTCCTTTTCTTTTCATACGTATAATTTAATTCTTTTCAATAATTGGAACTGCAAGCATATGGTACAAAGCAGAAAAATAATATCTCAACTCATGCATCCAACTTGCATTCTTGAAAAGATGAAAAAAAAAAAAAGCTAATATGAACAAATAAATGTTTTTAGCTAAAAAAAATGAAAACCACAAACAAAAGAAACAAGAATCTTGATGCCATCATTGATGTTCAATCACTTTTTTTTTTTTTTTGTTTTCTTTAAAATCTGAATTCAATGGTTGAGATCTACATCCTTTCTAGTAGATCCCACACCAAAATTATTACAACTCAAATCACTTCTTCACAGATCTACAACTTTCTTGTTCTTGATTTCTTGATTCACATTTCTTTTTTTTTTTTCTTCTGTATCATATCTATTTCTATATTCTACATAATCAACAACAGACGACGACAACAACAGCAACAGCAACAACAACAAGAAAAGCTGCAACAAATTTGATCCATTACAGCAAATTACTTAAAAATAATAATTATAAGAGCAGAATTTATAAATTAATCTAAAGAAAAAAAAAAGAAACTTGCATGATGAAGACCTTAATCTTGATTTATATTATATATGTTTATTTATATGTGCGAAAAGCTTCAATCTTCACCATGTTCACTGTTACCTTCACTTTCTTTTTTTACTTTTGCCTGAATTCCATGGTATCCAACATACCACTTAACAAACTTTCTCAATCCTGTGGTCAAATCTGTTGTTGGCTTGTACCCAAAATCTCTGTTAGCTAAGCTCACATTGGCATGAGTGAAAGGCACATCTCCATTTCTTGGCATCTTGATTACATGTTTCTTGGCCTTTGTGTTCAGGAGATTCTCCAAAATTGACACCAGTTTCCCAACAGGAACTGGTGATGTGTTTCCAAGGTTGTACACTCTTAACTGAGCTGGACCCTTCTTTTTTCCACCACTTCCTGTGCTTTTCTCCGCTGTGTCTAGTGCTCCGATGCACCCTTTCACTACATCGTCAATGTATGTGAAGTCACGCGCCACCTGCTTCTCATCTTGTGTTTGATAGATATCTATACTCTTACCTTGCAAGATGTCCTTTGTGAAGAAGAAGTACGCCATGTCTGGTCTTCCCCATGGACCGTACACTGTAAAGAATCGTAACCCAGTTAAGGACAGGCCGTAGATATGGTTGTAAGTATGCGCTATTTCTTCACCGGCTTTCTTTGTCGCTGCATATAGACTTGCAGGTTGATCTGTTGTGTCTCGTTCTGAGAAGGGTACTTGTGTATTCAAACCATAAACAGAACTCGATGAAGCCCAAACAATCGCAGGTTGTGGGTTTGCATTTTTTGCAACTTCAAGAAGATTAACGAAACCCGCAATGTTGGAACTGATATAGGATTGTGGGTTTTGAATGGCGTAGCGAACGCCAGCCTGAGCAGCAAGATGTAGAATATGAGTAAAAGGAACTACATCGAATAGCTTGGTCAGTAATGGACCGTCATTGATATCACCTTCCACGATAAAAACTTGGTGTTTAAGGAGAAGCTTTTGGCGAGCTCTTTTAAGGGAAGGATCGTAGTAGCTGTTAAAGTTATCCAAACCAAGAACTCCATCGCCTCGCTTTTTCAAAGCGAGGGAGCAGTGTGATCCTACAAAACCTGCAGCTCCAGTGATCAAGATTGAGAACCCATTTGGCCGACGGGGGGTGGCGGAGTGGCGGACCTGTTTCTCCCAGGAGGAGCCACCAATGGCGGAGGAAGAGGCGAAGAAAGCCGAAGAAAGAAAGTTGTAGTGGTGAGGGTGGTGGTGAAGATTGCTCTGAAGATTATTACTACTACTGCTGCTGTTATGATCTATAAGTGGGGGATAATTAATGGTGAAGAAAAGTAAAAGAACAAGAGCTACAAGGAGTGTAGAGCGGAAGAGAAGCTTAGAGGAGGCATTAAGGGCTTTTGTGGTGTGAATTCTACGAAGATAGCTGTTGTACCTTTCTAACTTCATGGTTTTACTTGTGTCTGGTGGTGAAGCCATGTTTTGTGTTAAAAGATGTTTGTGATTGTGTGTGTGTGCATAATAATATACAATGGCGGTGGTGGTTATATATTTTTGTGATGTATAGTATGGGTAAAGGAGTGTTTGGAAAGAGAGAAAATGAAGGAAAAGAAAAGAAAGGTATTGAGTTGGAAGATGGATAGCTAGAGCTCTGAATTGAAGTTGAGCCCTGAAAATCTTTTAGAGTGAATATGGAAGATTATAAAAGAAAGAGGTGAGAGAGATAAGGGTTAGAGGGTGGGGCTGGTGTTGGTTGGAGACCACTTTCTTGTTTTGTTCTTCTTCTTTTTTAATGTTTTTTTTTGAAACTTTTTTTTTTTTAACTATATCAAATAAAAATTCAACTATAAGAATGTAATTTCTATATGAAAAAATTAAATTAAATTAATTATTCAGCAATTTTTGTGTTCTTGTGATCTTTCCCTATGCCTTCTTATGGTTCTTTCTACAAATTAATAGTAGTATAATAATAATAATTAATAAATATGTAAATGAGTGTTATAATTAAATTTTTGAAAATATGTTAAAATTATATCAATTTAGTGGTTTATTAACTATTTGTTATTGTATGAATTAAATGTAAAAAGGATCAAGACTTAAAAAGAGTAATTAATTAATGAAAATTAAGTATTACGAGATGAGATTCTATAAAATATTCGTAGTGGATTACTACATGATAAAAAAAAATTATTTTAAAATTTATTTATCTTTAAATACAGAAAATTAATCCAATGAGAGGAAAGTATTTTTAAAAAGTTGCTATTAGGGAGGGTACTATCAGTGATAATGTTATAAAACAAGATGGGATAGCTTGTTACATGAAATGACATCGAATCAACATCTCTAAAATCAGTATAACGTTAATGAGCCTTAGAACAATTGATTTACAATGAGACATTTATAATTTAAATTTGTAAGTGTTTAAAATTAAAATTTTTTAGTTATTAATATATCACTATATAAAATATTCAACTTTCTATATTATAATAATAATAATAATAATAATAATAATAATAATAATAATAATAATAATATCAGTTTATATATATATATATATATATATATATATATCTCGAGTTATAATACTTTATTGTTAAAAAAAAAATCAGATTCTCTAAAAATTACATTAAACAATAGTTATTATTATGTTGTTATTTTTTGAACTTAATTATGCAATAGGAAAGTGCCAGCTCTATTCTTCTGTAGAAAAACCTCACTCCCATGTGATTTCCACATTTTTATATGTGAACACTATCACCTATTGCACACTAAGATGAGTCCTTTCTATATATATATATATACTTTTTTTTTTCTTTTCTTTTTATTTATAAAGATTTCACTTAAAATTAGCCAAATTAATCTGGATTTGACAACATGCCTAATCTTAATTAATTGACAGTGCATATAATATGGTTGGTAGTCAGCTGGGTTTCCTATTAAGTAGACCAAGGTGTTTATTTAAAACAGCCTTCTTAAAACTTTAATTAAGTGTATTTTTTTATTACCCATTGATTAGTGAAGTAAATTAGTTGAATTGATAAAAAAAATGCGTTAGACCGATATTAGAATTAAAAAAAATGCATTAGACTGATATTAGAATAAAAAAATGCATTAGATTGATATTAGAACTGCATTGGAAGGTTTCATCCAATTGATGTACCCACGAGTAGTAAAATGTGTGAATATTCAGTTGAATAGAATAGGATTCGAACCGCTCATCTCATTTATCTCCTTTTATAGTGTTGAAAATTAACTATTTGTATTAATTGTTAAAAAAATAGAAATGTGCCTTATAGTTAATAATTTAATTGTAAAAATTATTTGAAAAAAATTTCAATATTAAAAAACGAAATAAAAATATTAATAATATTTAAACTAAATAAAGTTTATCTTATTATTGAGATGGCTAAATTTTAAATATTTCATATGCTAAATAAAAATGACTTTATGTAAAAAAAAATATTAATGCAGGACATCATAATTTAGTTAATTAGAATATGACTTAATGTAAAAAAAAAAAAATTAATGGAGGACTGTAATTAGCCACACCGACAGAGTATTATATAGCCAAGTCTATGCTATTTTTGAGGGTATAGCAATTAATCGATGAGATTGCAAAGGTAGTTTTTGTTGGATGTAAATCAGCTTGAAAGTTGCTGATGAACATGTAATTAATCAAATGCATATAGTCGGTGGCTTAAATCATTCATAGGATTTTTTCAATTGCTGAGGTGGTTTTTTTTTTTATTAGTTTTGTTCAATTTTGTTCATGTGTCATGATTGCCTCAAACCATTTTTATATTCATATATATATTTGTAACAAAAATGTTAAGCTATGAATTAATTAATTTAAATAATTAGCTTCTTGCCTGGAATCATCATTTGCAATGAGTATATAGTGATATTAAGTGGGGAATTTGAGAAAAATATTTACAAGAGATCTATGAAGCTTTGCTTGGCTAATAGCCAAAATCTCATTATGATGACACAAATTGAATTACTAATAGATACTTAGAATAAAGAAATTTTTTTAGTTCTATGCTTTTTCCACTTTTTTACCTATGACTAGAAGCGTAGTTTTATCAACCAAACTATTTTTTTTCTAAAATTTGTCTTCAAATTCAAATATATATATTGTCTTCAAACTCAAATATATATATATATATATATATATATGTTGGACTATAGACACTAGATATCTCCACATTAATATGATATTGTCCACTTTAGACCTAAATTTTCATGAATTTACTCTTAGATTTTACCCTAAAAGGCCTCATACCAATAAAGATATTTGTCCATCCTTATATACCTATAATCCTCCCCTACTTCTAGCTAATGTGAGACTTTGATCGTATACCCAACAATTCTCTTCTCAAACAAAGCACCACCGAAACTCCTTTTAAACGATTATCTATCAATCCACTCTCTACCAACTAGGATTCCTCTCCACTTCATCGTGTTGGGGTCAAGACATGTCCATGAAGCATCCAGAGCACATCGTCTATCCAACAGAGCTCATCTACGGATCACACCGTGATCTAACTGGGGCCCACCATCTTTGTTTGGAATTCCGATGATTCATCGATCATGGCTAACTTTGAGGCATGACTCTAATACCACTTGTTGGACTATAGACACCACATATCTCCACAATTATATAATATTGTTCACTTTAAGCCTAAACTCTTATGGATTTGCTCTTGGGCTTTACCCCAAAAGACCTCATACCAATGGAGATATTTATCCATCCTTATATACCCATGATCCTCCCCACTTCTAGTCAATGTGGGACTTTGGTTGTATACCCAACAATATGTAATCTAATATTTAATAAAAAGTTGAAATAGGTCCTAGAGGGGCAAATTATAAATTAAAATAAAATTAAGGCTTAATTAAGATTTAAATGAGAGTATAGATAAAATGACAAAAGAAGAACTCAACAACATAAGATTTATGGAGTTTGATTCACAATTGGAATTTACGTCTCCACCTAACTTATCCCCAAGTTAAGATTTTTAACACCCACTCCAATCTTATTAATCCAAATTGAGTTTACAAGAGTTTTGTGGCTTAACTCTAACCTTTACAACACAATGAGATTTTGAAGGTTAAGCTCTAACGAACAATCAATCACAAGTGTTTTGAGGCTTAGACTTGAACCTAAACTACTAGGATTAACTTTTTACTTCCCTTTTTCAACCCAAGAAATAAGATGAAGAAGTGCGTTAACCTAGCACACAACCAACACTTAAAATAATTGAGAATTTTAAGTATGGAGAAAATTATTCAAATAGATTAATTGCTCAACCAACTTGTGTAACTTGTTAAATGAAGTTATAGGTCTTCAATTTATAGCTAGAGAGTGAAAAATATATGTTGGAAGCCATTAAATTCATCCTCAACCTCTTTCTTCTTCATTTAATGCATTTTCAGCTTTTGTAAGAATTCAGACGCTCATGATTGTGAGTGTTGAAAAATATAACTGTTACTTGCAAAAGTTTCCATTGGCTATGCTCATAGTCGAGTGATGGTCGTGAGCATAAATCGTGAGTGTATCAGCCACTTTTCTCACGGACGCTCATGGTTAGACATAGGTCGTGAACGTAGACTGTCCCCACTAAAACTTGTCCGTTTTGCCTCCGATCGCACTTCTTTCAACTTGATTCAATTTCCATGCTTTATAAGACATGTGTAGGGGTCTTTGAAGGCTTCAATTATGTTTAAAATGTTCTCAAACATATTCCAAGACTTGGTCAAATTATTTTGCTTTTATTGAGTATAATTTAGTACCTATGCTTATAATCACACTTAAGAAATGATCATTAGTGATTCAAAAAGATTTGTTAAAGTCAAAATGAGGATGCACTATTATTTAATCATGTAAATGTTCAACAAAAGTGAATCATGAAATTTCTATACTCGTGAAATTTTCACATCAATATAATTTATTAATTTTAAAATTTTAATACGGTCTTCATACCTATAAACCGCATTAGTAAAAATAAACATATATAATTCACACACAATTAACATTTTTATATATTTATGAATAAGAGTAAAAGAAAAAATTATCAGTTATATTTTAAAATTTAAGTTAAACAACAATTAAATTTTATTTTATACAATAATTAAATTTTATTTAAAATTCATTTCAATTTACTCCTTCAACTTTATAAATTACATAAATTTTATCTAATTTTATTTGAAAAACTTAATTATATTTTCAAAAATTACTTTTAAATCTATATAAAATAAATTTGACACTTATTAATTTTTTTTTTATCTTTTTTCTTATAAGAAAACAACAAAATGTAAAAAATAATAATTTTAAATTTCAATTTTGCTACTGATCTCGACATAAATTTAATTTTTTTTAAATATTTTCATAAATATTTAAGTTTTCACTAAAAAACCTTAAACTCTAACTACTTTAAAATGCACTTCTCAATATTTAACCATATTATTTAAGAATTTTTCTAGCAGGGATCAAACAAAAAAGTATGAAATGAAAAAATAAAGAGAGGTTTTTGAGATATTAAAAATATTAAGAATATTTTTTTATTTTTTGAAAAATATGAAAAAATAAATTTTTTTATTATTATTTACAATGATAGTTAAAAATAGTTACTTTATATTTTATATTATATTATTATTAATGTTAGTCTATATAATAAATTCAACTCTTTTATTTTTTTTCTTATTATTTTTATTAATACATAAAAAGTAAAAATTTTATGCAAACATTTAAAAATTAATCTTTAAATTTATTTCAAAATTGGTAAGATTAAAACTTCAAAATATTTTTAAAATTTTATTTTTCTTAAAAAAGAAATTTTTTTGAATAACTATCAAATTCAAAATAATTTCTAAAAATATAATTAGATCTTTCAAATAAAATTGTACAATTTTTAAAATTAAAGAAGTAAATTGAAATAACTTTTAAAGTAAAATTCAATTGATAATTGATATAAAATAATTTTTTTTAAATAAAAATATATATAATTTAATATTTTTCACACAATTCAATGTATTTATTAAGATACATAGGAATTCATCCCCACATACATAGGTTAAGATTAAGAGATCGATCTAGTTGAAGAGATTATATATATAGGTTTTGGGTAATTTTTAATAGTGGGCAAAATAAACAAAGAATGCACTTAAAATCACAAGAGGGTGATATGAGATGAGGCGAGGTCTGGTGTAGGTCCCCAAAATATGGAACCACCCCACATGAGGTCTCTTTCAAATTGGGTGGTCGATGCCGGGAGGGAACCACCAAAGGAAGGTTCGTAGGTACCTTACCTTTAATTGTTAGTCTTATTGCCTCTATCATTACTCTTCATATATATAAGAGGTGCATCTCCCTATTCTCATGGGAAAAGATATTGAGAGAATGACAAAGATATATTCCTCATTTTATTCACAATTTAATATAACGTCGATTTTTTTTTTGTTTTTTTTGACAATAGTAGAGAGTGCTAAATAAATAATTTTAATAAAATGATATTTTGTTTTTCAAGTAACAAATACAATAGATTAAATCAAGTTTAGTTTAGCCTAATTGTTTATCGGTATAAAAATAATAAAGTGCTATTTTTTTTTTATATTTTTTAATATTGGTAAAAATTATTATATATAAAGCAAATATTATAAATTTTAATTCATTGCACTTCTAATTTATTTATTTATTTTTTTCAAAAGTCAATATACTTATATTAAATTAGAATGAGAATGTGTCCCAATAGGATGAATTTTGTAATTGCATACAATCATGTGTCTTCTTTCTCATTATTTTTTATAGGTTAGAATAGTGCCAATTTTTTTTTGACCAAAATTAATGGTTCTATATGCTATGCAAATGTTGGAAATTCTAAGGGTTGGCAATGAAAGAATGTAGGGTATGCACTGCATACTAATAACTCTTATCTTGTTTTACATGTGTTTGAATATATTTGAAGCCAATAGGATTTTAACCTATATATATACCCAGTGGTGCAATTTAGGTTACTTTCCATGTATTTTATTAACTTAATTTTTTAGTTAAATCAAAATGAATCATGCCACTATGTCATGAGCCATATATATACACACTTAAATATAATGATCTTTTTTTAAATATAATATTTAAATTCTGTCGATATTGCTTAGTAAAATTAATTTTCAATTAGTTGTTAAAAAATTTTCAAAGTGAACTGAATAAATAGTTTACACAAAAAAAATTATATAATTCATCAAGTGACTTGAAAAGGTAAGTAAATGACATACACAAGCATACACCATAAAAAAAAATTAAATTCCATTATTAAAAGCATATATAAATGATGAAATTATTTAAGTAGGGTTTTAGATTGTGGCTTAAATTTCTTCTAATAAATATATACGTTATGCAACGGTAGGGTTTTGGAAATAGATTTTTTTTTTTTTTTTTAAATATAGACTCGGAATAATGCTTTTCAAAAGCTAACCAATTAAACCTTTCAAAAAAAGAAAAAGAAAAAGCTAACTAATTAAAGAAAAAAAGAGAGAAGAAAAGGTTGCATTATACCTTTATCTCCCAATCAATTGAAGCATGAAATTTAATGGTAAAAATGGTGGCACAATTAAATCTTGTTAAAATGGAATACCCAACTGTTTTTGTACTTTATGATATTGAATATTGATGTTATTTTAAAATGGGTTGAACATAAATACACAATTGGGTTCATTATCATATGGTTTTCTTTATTTTTTTTTAAGATAGGGTTCATTATCATGTGTTTTTTTATCGGGATATCAAAAAATCTAATAATTAATGAATTATATAGTAAAAGATATTTTTTTTTCTTTTAAATTGACAAGACAGTATTTAAATTTTACATCTTAAAATATCTTTGAAGAGAAGTTTAGATTATCACATTCTCATTTAATTCCACCTCATCATGAATTATTGCTTTTGAAAAGCACTTATATTCAATTATTGTGCCAATACGATAGCAATTTAATTATTATTATTACTTATATATTAATGTTGGTTATAACAAATTTAAAATAAATAATTTTTAGCAAATACACAATACTTTCAAATTATAAAATCGTGATGTAATTTTGATAAATTCCGATCTATTCTAAAATTAACGACTATCTTTCTAATGGAAACAAAGTGCATTGAACTAAAAAAAATAACGGTAAATTTATTTATCCGATTAACTATTGTATTTTTTAAAAGAAATTTTTTAAAAACTTTTTTAAATCTCAACCACTGGTTTTATAATTTATGGATAATAATGTAAAAAAATCCATATAAAAAATAGCATATTAGCTAAAGTTATTTGAATATCATGAATCCTTCTGTAAATCTAGTTTAAATGTGCGATGAAGGGGTTAAAAATTTTTTAAAAAAAATTCCTTAAATTTGGAAAAAAAAAATCCAACATTAGAGGAGACAAATAGTTTATATATATTGGTATGGTAAATAATGCAAATGCAGAACCAAAAGATGGAGAAGTCATTTTCCATTAGTTAAGAAGAAGGATAGGGACATCATCTTCCCCTTCCCCTCTCCTTACAAAAATTGTCGGCAGCACGCTTTTATTTATTTATTTGAGAACCTTCCAAGTGCATATATATTTATTCAATGAAAATTGAAATAAACAACCAATATAGTTCGAAATTTTTATTTCTAGATAGTCAAAATTTAAAAATTAAATATGAGAATTATTTAATTAACTTTTGAAAATATAAGGACGAATTAATAAATTAAAAAAACCTCAAGAGAGTATTAGTAAATTACCCTTATAATCGCATTATTCATTTAAAGAATTAATCTTCCAAACTTTTCAAATTTGTCATTTTGGTTTAAATTTTAGGATATATATATTCATTTATTTTGTGGTAATCGGCATGAATATAAACTTAATTTTCCATTAAGCTAACTTCAGCTCGATCATAAGACTTTACTAATAATTTGTGATAGAAAGCTCCATTTTGAAATTCATGAAAATAGAATAAGAAAAAAAAAAGTCAGAATTACTTAGAAAAAAAATAGTCTAATACAAAATGGAATATTTGAATGGCTCACGGGTTGAATTAATTTGACATTCCAAATTACATAGTTTATATATCTGATTTACATAAGCAATTGCATCATAAAATTACTTAAAATAACAATAGGTGACATGGTTCGCAACTACTAACTTGCATGAAACCATCCAAAGTTGTGAGTACCACTTCCATTGTTAGTGTGTAGGGCTGGCTCATATATATTTTTATATAAATATCCATACCATCAAACTTTAATAGTGTCAATGTTTGACTTTTTTTGTTTTCTCGAATTTATTAATTTATTAGAAACTGAATATCAAATTATAATTTTCTACTACTATTATTATTATTATTTTAATTCTTCTACATTCTAAACATGCACCTCTAGGTGTATGCCTAATATCTAGATGATTCCTTTTGAATATTTAATAAAAATAAATTAAGCATAGATTTTTTTTTAAATAAAAAATTACGAAAGTATATCTTCCTCAATTTCATATATAATTAACCTCTATATTTATCTTTCTTATGATGAAATTCATTTCATAAATTTGAGTATTATTTCAAATAAAGCAATCACTATCGTAGACAAAATAATGGGGTTTTTTTTTTGTTTTGTCTTGATCTTTGTAATTTGTCGGCAATGGAAAATGATAACGATAGAAGATGAAATTGAGAGAGGGGTACGTGTACAGTACATTTAGCATTCAGCAATACAATATCATAACCATTTCATCAACTTGCTTCCGTTTGTTGCTATCTTCCAAATAAATTAAATTTATTTTGAAATTGATAATTGTTATCCATTGATGGAAATTAAAAACAAAATTATACATTGCTTGGAAAACGGGTATCCTAAAAGTTTTTTTTTTTTTTCTTCAATTTTTCCCTCTTCTTATGGCTATTAATAGGTGTTACAGTCTCCTTCAAAAAAAAAAAAAAGTGTCACAATCAATATTTGCAAAAACTATATTAAAAACAATTCTTCAATCTTATTAAATAAAATTATACTTTAATACCAAACTAAAAAATTCATACAAAACAATTAACTGTAATTATGTCGTCTACATTAGAAAAAATTAGTAATAAAATAAGAATAAGCATAGTGTTAATTAAAATCACCACCCACATCTTTTTTTGAGGTTAATTAGCCCCAGAATTTGAGTTTGATCAACAAAAATAATTATAGCAAAGTAATGTTTAAGGTTTGCACAATATTCAAAGTCTATAGCAGGTGTCATTAATTCCCAGGCCTACTTAAACATGACAGATTTGCAATCTATTAATTAACCAGCTAAAAGACACAGAGGCAATGTTGCCAAACAATCTAAAGATATGCCTAATTTTGTGCTTAGTATCTTTAAATAATCCATGGTGGTTGCAAGACCTGGGCTCGGAAAGTTGAATATCCAAAGGTAAAATTACCCATAGTATATATATTTACATATAACAAGGAAAAAAGTATATTACATTTTACCTAAAAAAAATGAGAAAAATATGCGTATACTCACATGTGCACATATTAGGAATGAAAACGAAGTAGATTACAAGTGTTTTCTCCTTGAAAATTGAGATAAAAAAATATTACTTAAGAAATGTCTTAATTACTTAATTTATAAATTCAATATTTTAATATATATTTAAAATATTTTGATATGTATATAGTAGTGAAAACCAATATGAATCCATTCTCACTTCCTTGTTTGATTCAGGGCAAGAACAAATCAGACTCTGCCATTTCTATCCCACATACACAAATTAAATTTTCATACATATGTTACACACCACAAGGTCCATGAATAATATGGTGAGGTATTAATTTCGAGAAAATCTAGATAAAATAGTGGCAGCTGATATGGGATGGGCATAAATGGATGCCCACTTTGATTAGCTAAAGCATAACACTAATTTTTTTTTTCCCCAAAAAACACCCACTAACAGGCTATTTGAATCTTCGTTGCAGACCAAATATTGACAAAAAAAAAGCCCTGTAACTCTCTTGGATATAAATTGCAGAGATAGATTTAGTGCCATCACAAAATCTATCTGTGAGAGAGGTGAGTCTTTGGATTTTTACATGTATATACACATTTCACAGCCAAAATAGGCATTGAGTTTTGATACTCCTAATGCATAACCAAGGAAAATAACTTGTTTCATCCTCGGAAATTATTTCAATTTCAAAATTCCATTTTGAGTTAATAATAATAAAAATATATTTTTTCCATACTCTCAATCATTTTGTGAAAAAAGCCAAGTGTAAGCTCTCTCTTCAATCATTTCATGAAAAGCCAAGGAAGTATCTATATGTATGCTAAAGTAAAATGTTCTTTTTTCGGGTTGAAAATGAAAGAGGAAATTGTTTTCAAAAAAAAGAAAAGAACATGAAAGAAAAAAATAAAGTAACTACATTTTCTAGTGAAATTTTATTTTATTTTCTATGTTGGCTCAAAGATGCCCACATAGGAATGGCATCTCATAGGTCACATGATAACCCTAATATATATGAGAGAGAAGACGAAAAAGGGGTAGAGTTTTTATTCACTCCTTGAATAAGGCACCATGTGATGGATTGGCAGGCCCACCCACATGCAAATGAAATAGCCTTTCTCCCACTACTTACCCTTAATCAAAAGTAGCAAAAGAGACACATTTATGTTTGAGTTTGATCAGATGAGATGAGGGGCAAAACCCATACTAAAATCCCTAAATTTATTGATTTTTTCACTTTGATTTTTTAAAATTTCATTTTATATATTTAAATTCTTAAATTTCATAGAAAAAATTTTATTAATTTTTTAATACAAATTATTTTCTTTTAATTCTAAAATTTTATATTTCTAATATTTATATCATTTTTAAAATTTTTTTACGGATAAAGAATAAATTTATTTATTTTAATTTATAATATTTTAAATTATTATATACATATTTAAATAATTTTAAATTTTAAAAATAAACAAATAAGTTAATGGTATTATGCTAAATTTTTAAAAAAATTATAATAATACTATTATTTTTCACAATATTTTAAATTATTGTCAATGGTATTTTTATAATATAAACTTTTTTCATGTACCCAAAAAACATAATAAAAAATAAAAGTTAATGGGGCATTTGGTTTAACTCATTGAGGTAGTTAATAGAAATTTTACCTAAATTAACTACAATTTAAATGTTTGGTAAAATTTCAAAATCAACAGCTAATAGCTTATTTTATTCAAAATAATTGCTAATTTGATAAACTCTATTTTAGAGCTTTCTCTCATCAGCTAATAGCTAATTTGTGTTTTTTTTATTTAGATTATTTTACCCTTATTAAAAAATAGCTAATAACAACTAACTTTATTTAAATTTAAATTAAATGTATCTAATTAATTTTTTACAGTTCATAATTAAATAAATATTAATGTAAATTATAATTAATAATTAAATAATTATTATATTTATACCTATAATATTTTTTAAAAAAATTATACAATAATATTTATACTTTAAAATTTATTTTTAAATAATCTATATTAATTATTTTAATAATATATAAATTAAAGATAAAAAATTATTATTTATTATTATATATATTATTTAAAAAATTATTATTTATTACTATATATATTATAAAAAATATATAAAATTATATTTACAAATAATTATATCCTTAATTATCATTTGACATATAAATAACAATAGCTAATAAAATTTTATTAAATACTTCATATTTATTAGCTAACAACTATCCATTATCAACAATCGTTATTAGCTATCAGTTACTTTAAATAAATAAATCAAACAGGTCCTAAGATAATGGTTATAAAAGTTTGAATTGATTGAAAAATCTATTACTATTTTTTGGTAATGTACAGAAATTCATTGGTATAAACTATTTACAAAAATTATATTATAAAAAATTATTTACAATAATTTAATTAAAAATTTGTACAAAAAACTAAAAAATGTATTGAAAATATAAAATTTAAATTTTGAAGAATTATAAAATATTTTTTTATCATAATCTCTTTTAATTATGGTATTCTTTTTTATCATGATATTTTGTTTGAAAAACAATAGTTTTATTATAATTTTTTTAATCTTAACATTAACTTGTTTATTTATTTTAAAATTATTTAAAAATGTATATAAATTTATATTTTAATTTAAAATATTAGAAATTAAAAATTTTTAAAGTGATATAAGTATTGAAAGGTAAAAAATGATATAAATGTTAAAAACATAAAACTTTAAAAACCAATTTTTATTAAAAAATTGACAGAAAAATTTAAACTTCGAGAATCTAAATATACAAAATAAAACTTTAAAAATCTAAAGCTAAAAAGTCAAAAAATTTAATTTCCTCAATATCGGTTTTGCCTTATACATAGTGCATGTTTATGGCGAAAATTTGCCCATTGCGCTAAAATATAGAACAAAGTGGAAACAATACTGTTCCCATGACAAAATATATCATTTAGTGTCCAAGATTAAAATATTTAAGATCGTTCAGTATCTAATATAAAACATTCAAACTTTATGTTAACTATGTAACAAAGCAGCAGACACATCAAAACACATACTGAGAGAATATATATATATATATATATACAGCATAGATATGCATTTTTAAAAGTTACCTACAGTATAATTAACAGTTAAAATGAAAGTGAAATATCAATGTATTGTTGGAAGAAAAATGTTAACAGCCATGACTTTGTGTCATTTAGAAAAGCCTAATCAACATGTCCCCATTAGCAGCATCTGAAAATGGAAAAGAGAAAGACATGATATATAAATAGATTTGCAAGTTGAGATTGTGTCGCATTCACTTTATGCAGAAAAATATATAGTAGAATGATTAAATCTCTTTTTTTTACTATTATAAACCCTAATGTACTCAGCCTATCCCCTCCATACCCACCTTGTTGCTTAGGCTCAAAGCTTTTTTTTTTTTTTTTTGACAATAGATTACATGCGACGTGACTATTGAAAATATGACAACTTTTAGATAGATTATCGTTATGTATAATCTCTATTAACTTTAATGTATTTATCATAAGCTTTAATCAAAATGATGGAACAAAGCTTTGGAAAAAAGTCTTATTCGTAGCTTGGAAGCTTCAACAACCTAACTATCTTTTATTCATATAGAATTATGTAATAAAATCTAGAGTTCTACAAAGATCAACATTATTATTAGATTTTTTTTTTTTTAATAATGGGTATGCATAAATTTTTTATTAGATTAATACAAAATCAAGAAAGCAAGTTCCATAAAATCTTATAATTACTAGAAAATTTCTCACTTAGACCATGGTTCAATGGATGACAGTGCAATAAAAATTCAATCGCTACAGACGTAGCAATTAAATATTTGTAATTACACTCAAAGAACATCGTAAAAATTGCTCAAAAAATAGTATTTTATAACATTAGAAAAATATTCTGTCAAGAAATACAATTCTAAATTTAATGTGAAAATGACATTAAAAGTGTCAAAATCAATCGCACTTTCATTGTGTATTGGTTTGATAATTTGAGTTTTATCCTCTATGATATTATGGATCACCAATGTCTTGATTAATCGCAAGAGTTCAGTTATTAAAGACAAGTACGTGTATGGGTGTCGGTGGTTCACAATTGCCAATACGTGGCTCTAGTTGACTAGGCATTGCCCACCATGCACCAAAGCATCTCCAAACAACTCCTCAAGATAAGCAATTATTTTTCACATGAATATAAGTGCTCACTTATAACAAAATGATTTAAATTTTGGGGTAGACTATCATCTTTTTTATTTCCAATTTTCTTCATTCACAATCATTTTCTCTGCTTTTTGGGTAACCACCAAAGGAGGATTCTAATCTAAATGCTTATCATTCCACTCACAAAATTGAAGTCCCCACAAATTCTATGAAAGATCAAAACACCCATTATGTGGAACTAGTAGAAAAAACTTGCCTTCCTTCCAGTTTTACTTGATCAAATTCATATAAAAAAACAAATATAAGAGTACAAGACAAAGGAGGATGCAGCAGATAAGTACGAAAACAAAGCAAAAGAAGAAGAAAAGAATCTATTTTACAGCTAAAATGTTGGACACAGAACAGAATTTGTTGGATTTTAATTTTAAGACTTTTTATTTTCATGGCAAAAGCCAACAAAAGAAATGGACATAACCTTTTGTCTCCTCAACCATGTGGTAGACATGTGCTTTGTTGGGTTTTTCTCTTCATCACAACCGGGAAATTAGGAGGTCCATTTTGGATCTTAATTAAGACACATCACTCTCATATCTCCAAAGATTTTTGCCTCTCCATAAATAATGTTTTGGCACTTGTTAATGGTACAAGTACAACATATCGGAGCTTTGATATCACCCCTTTTTTTTCTCTTGAAATTCTTTTTTTTATAGGTGGTTTAAAAATGGCCAATTTCTTTCCCCGAATACAATCCAATTCAGGCCTAATGCGAATAAACAACACAATTTCTTATCCTCAGCATTTCTCCAAAGAAAAAGAAATAAAAATTAATTGTAAATCCATGCATTACACGAATTAGAAATTAATAGATACTTTATTTAATTATTTTAAAATATAAATAATATAAATATATTAATTAAATAGTTTCAATAAAATAGAGAGGCAAATAGAAATTAGAGATAGCTTTCAAAAATAATTTGAAAGAAAAACTGATCCTCTTTACATTGCATAAAAGTAAAAAGATAAATTTGTGATAAAATAGAAGAAAAATAATTGTGATGGGATAAAAAAGAAGTATTAAAAGTGAAGTAGAAGATTTTAGAAAATATTTTGTTCACGTTTTTCTTGAGTGAAAGAAAAATTCTTACTTTGTTTTTGAGGAATTAATAAGCAGCCTGGTTTTTGGAGAGAATTTGGTGGAATTTCATTAATTCCCACTTTTTGAGAAGTGGAAGAATTAGGTTGAAGGCTATTGAAGATGAAAATGGTGAACCATAGTATTTCTTAGCCCATTCCTCTCTCTTTGAGAAATTCTTGATGTTTCTATTGGGCCATATTTCGTTCAACCACTTCTCTATTTCGTTCTACAAAACGAGAATGGATAACTCTCCAATAATATGCATCAACTCCATTAAATTTAACATGTGGTTTAGGTAATTTCTCCTCATACGGCTGCTGGATGCTATGTTTTGAATACCCCCTACGTATTAATAGAATATAATATTATTTTTATCTGATTGTCATTTAAAGCAATAATTCTCTGAATAACCCTTCTTTTATAAACTAACAATGATGATAACATCCCAAAATTTAATTTGGCCTCGTCAATTTGTATAAACAATGGGTAGACATGATAAATGTGGCAATAATATTAGCAAACCTGATGATTATGGTACAACTTCCAGTTCCTCGCTTCTTTCATCAGCCTCATTCTTTACATCTGGGAGACTTCTTAACACCTAAATAAAGAGTATAAATCAGCACCAGAGACGGTAATACCATCTGCCACTGTAAGAACAGTAATAAGCCATTACCTGGTAAAGCTGCCAAGAAGCAAAAGCATCTGTGGCAGCATACTCTAATTGTTCCTTTGACAAAACATCCGCTTCCCAGTTTCCCAACCTGATTTTATTGGGCTTATGAAGCTGCTAGGTTTTAGTGAATTCATTAGGACTTCCAATGAAAAAAAAGGGCCAAAATGAACTGAAAGATATTCAGCGCCATTCAATGCTTGTAAAACAACCAAAAGACATGATCCCTATCAATTAACTAAAAAGAATCACTAATTGGGACGGGTAAAACAATTGGAAAATAGATAAAGAATTTTAGTAAAAAACATTTGGGGTAGATGTACGAAGTTGCTAGTAATTCTAACAAATTTTACTCTCATTGATGCAGACTCGAAGACACAAGTTAGCCCAATTAAATGTAAACTACGTTAAACGATTTGCAAGAAATTACCCTATATTCAAATTTCACAAAACTAAACAATATTAGAAACAGAATCTTTTTGCAAGTAAATTTAAGAACTTGAAGAGGCACCACATTTCATACCTACAACACGAGCCAGATCTAGAAGTTTTGAATGCCGGTGCATACAAGCTTCAATCAGAGCTTGTCTTTATTTTTATTAACTTTTTAACAAAAGTTCTCTCCTAGAAATGTAAATGTTCCAGCAACTACAAAGATATCTAGGAAATTTTACATCTATTACAACAAAGTACAAGCAATATGGTTCCATATGCTGTCCTAGTGAAATAAAATGGCATCTAAGATCAACATTGTCTGGTGATAGAAAAAAAAATCACAATCAAAGAGTAGAGTAAGCAACACTGACTAAATCCCTGTACTTTCTAATGCTTAAACAATCCAAAGTCGTATTCTAGTGATATATAAAGACTGAAAAAGACAATTATGAATGAGATTGCAACAAAAAAAAAAAAAAGGTACTCACTACCCAAGGAAGGACTTACTTCTAGGAGTTTTTCCAATACCATTAACAAGATGAGATAGATACCTCTTTGCAAACAAACATCTCAATTAGAGATTGAAGACCCCAGCTATTGAGTTCCCCACGAATTTTCTTTTTTGCCAAGTATGAGAGGTCCTCCACTGCTTTAACCGATACATTATAGTCTTTAAAAATCTTACCCGAATCACCGCCAATGCCAACTCCAACCTGTATCGCATTGGAATCATATGATCTGAATGTAAGAACAAAAACAAACAATTCAAATGCACATGAAAGAAGATAGAAACTTGTGAAAAAGATCTAACGAACTTTGAGAAGTGTAGAATCCTCAAGAAGAAACCGCAAACTCTTGGGGATTCCAGAATGGATGATATGCATCACATGACAATGATCAGTGCCACTGCATAACTGCATTACTGCAGCCTTGCCAGGCGAAACACCTGTCAAAGATTTTTATCAAAGTCAGTGACCCAGAAATACAACTTTCTTGTAATCCATTTTAATAAACTATAAAACCTTATAAAATTCTCCCTAACACAATACCCACCCACTCAGTTTCAACTTTCGTTAATAAGCTACTCTGCTAAATTTTGGAGCCCTGGAATTTTTAACCATCATTAACTGAGCACCAGCTAAAGCCTAAAAAATCCGGCAATGTGCATTTTGAAATATAATTTGCAGTTTTCCTAAAAATTTGGATAGTGTATAAGATAGTTAATCAAATACTGCAAAAGCCACAATACTATGAAGTCCTACATCATCTTTCCCATACACTAAAAAGTGAGAAAGATAGCAATACTGTCCTTTGGACATAATGAATATTATGTACTTGTACGGCAAAGATTTAAATTGTAAGAATTAAAGAGGGAATGAAGAACTAATGAACTTCCTTTATTTGTTATATTACATCCTAGTAACAAGAAAAAATGTTCAGCTAAGGAAGCATGTCAAGACTAAGACCTGAAAGATATGTCCAAGGAAACATCATGAGTGAGTTGGCAAGCTCCCCATAAATTTGATGAGAAAATAGGTGGATGCTCTATATTTGTTTAACAAGTAACTTTTTCTATCAGAGCCAAGATGAAAGCTATAAACACATCAAGAAGAATGACTTTCACAGGTAACTTTTTTTTATCAGAGCCAAGATGAAAAACTAGAAAAACACCAAGAAGAATGATAACAAAAAACCATTAATACTGCTATAATTCAAAAGAAACAAAATTCTCAAATACAAAACACCAGAAGTGAAGATGCAAGACTTCATTTCGGTGCAACTACTGTACTGTCCACATTACTAGAAAAACCAAATTACCTAGAAACTTCCGTGAAATTCATTTAAAAAAATAAAAAATGCATAGCAACTGCCAACTGATACTTTACAATCATTTCTAAAGAATTAACCAAGCATTCTTCTCAAGCGGAAACAATAGTACAGAAGCCAACTACAAACAATCCAAGAAATGATTCTCAAAATGCAATATAGAACATTTATAACAGTGTATACATTTCACTCGCTTGTATCAGTAGCATACACGCATCTCCAAATATGCTTAAAGTTCAACTAAAAAAGAAATCAAGTGACGTTAATATAACAACTTGCAAAGATTAAACAAATCTAACAAAATTAAAAAAAAAAAAAAACAAATTCAAAATCAAATCGTTCATCTATTAATCATGCGCAGCAACTCAATTCACTTAAATTCTTGCAAAATCACATCACTGTGGCAAAACATCCTCTCTTTTCTTTTTTCATTTTTTCACTTCCTGAATTGACTAAAAAGAATCAAATTCAATTACAATTCACGCAATCACTATAACATCATTAACAAAGCTAATGAACAAACCTTTTCTGAAAGTAGGTTTCCACTCAATATCAAATCCAACCGTAACAAAACCTGTATCCACTCTTTTACACTCAAGCATTTTCAAAAATTCCATTGCAGCTTTCTCTACATCAGCAGCAGTTCTACTGTACAAAACTTTCCCCCCAAATTTAAATGCAGGATACCTCATTTTCACATTACCTGAAAACAACTATTACATAATCAATTTCAAACAGACTATTCAAATTAAATAGACATACACAATAGAAAGAAGAAATGCCTAAAAATAATTTACCTCGGCAAGGAGATAGTGAGAAGGAATTCGGTAACCGGCGGCGAGCTTTGTGGAGGCAACCACCGTCGTAATCGCCATTGTTTTGAGGCGGTAGTTGCCGTTTTTTATTGGTTGATGGTTGGAAAGCAGCTTCAATAGCATCAATTGCTGCGAGATCTTCGTTTGTTAATGGCTGTGGTGGATGATCCCATTCTGGAATCAGAGAAAATTGAGAACAATAAGAAGCAGAAGAAGAAACATTTTGTTGAGGTTGCATATATCAGAGAATAGAGAAATTTGATTGCTAGAGAGGGGTGGGAATTGGGGAAATAGCGGCGGACGACCAGAGGCGCGCACTTCAATTAGAGATATTCGCGCTCTGTAAATGTTTTTTAAATTTTATAAAAAAAAATTAGATTCTTCGGCAAAGCACTCTTCACCGAGAAAAACATATTAAAAAACAATTATATTTTTAATAATTATTTTAGTAATACCTTTTAAAATCTATTAAAATAATCCAAATTTACCAGCACCTATAAATGCATAGTTAAACCAAATTCTAAATCTATTGAATAAATAAGTGATTATGTATTGTATTTGGTTTAGTTCAATATATTGTAAATAAAAACAAAATTTGATAAAATATTAGTAAGAAATTTTCTATTTGTCTTGAAGTATTATATTTCATGGTTAAATTTATAATGTATTAATGTATATATTATATTTTTATTAGTTAAATATAAAATTTTTAAATATATTTTATATATCTAGTGATTTAATATAATATTTTCATGGTGCACAATTCACATTGGACTCATATTATTTGATTTATGAAATTAAATTTTATATTATAAAAAATATGATCATTTTTATTTTATATTTTAATAGTATTTTGGTTATTTCATATTTTTACACATAAAAATTAAAATATATATTTAGATTAATTATATGAACACACGCTTTTTAAATGGCTTAAAACCATGTACTATGTTAATATAATGAATTTTAAAAAAACCAATAAAAATTTGATAAGATTTTATTTGTGATTTTCAGTTAACTATATGAACGCATGAATGTTTAAATGACCATCTACATGTTAATACAATGAGAAGTTAAAATAAAACCAATCAAAATTTGATAAAATATTTCAAAAAAATAGATTATTTTTTAGAGTATAATTAAAACTAGATTTATATTTACTTTTTTTTTAGCTATTACAAATATTGGAGGAAACTTAAAATATTAATCATATGAAAACTTAAGGTAAGAGGGATGGTTTTAATAAAAGCTAGTGCTCCCCGCAAAGATAAATGCCGTCTTGCTAATGCTTGAACCTTCTCATTGCTCGAACTGTCATTGGATGAATGATCCCACTAGATGTATGTAACCAAAAAAATCCTAACGAAATAAAAGATTATGTGAAAATCTTGTGTTTGCTTTTTCACTCAAAACTCTCAACGTTCTTCATATCTGCATCTTTTTCTTTTTCTTTTTCTTTTTCTTTTCCTCAATAAATTAAAAATAGTTTAGTTGGGAAAAAATGAAGAAGTAAAAGGGTTTTGGATTTCTCATAATAAATACTCTTAGGGCGAAGAACAATTTTTTTTTTCATCATTCATTTCTTATTATTATTAGCTTTTTATGGAGATTATCACATTATTCATATAAAAGCAAAACCATTATCTTCATTTGCCATTAGATTTAGAGTTATTGCAGTTGATTTTTTTTCTCTCTAAATTATGTTCAATGAAATATGTTATTAAATATGACTAATGTTTGAAGTTTAGCCAAGTAGTTTGGATGGTAAAGGCACACGTCTCCATGATCTCATGTCATGTGTTTTAAATTTACCAATGTTTATTGAGTTAAATTTCTGTGTTTATAATGTTGTGTACTAATTAATTGAATTTGTGAGATTGTAATATCTCAAAAAATTTGTTATTTGTGAGATTGGTGCTGCTACTTGCAGATTGTGAGGTTTAGTGTATATCTAAGTGTTGGCAACCACAGTACTGTATGGGTTCAAGATCCACTAGAAAATACATGTTGGGTATTTGAAGTCTAAATGGAGATAGAATCGCTACCCGGATAAAAGTCAGGATACACTACACATTATCATAAGAGAAAGGGTTCGAAAACTAGGTATGGGCTTTTGAATGCCCACTCGACCTTACGATTAGTCTCTATTTGTGTTTTGTATTTTATTACCTTTAATTATCCGGTTATTTCTTCATTTACATGCAATTTGGAATTGTCTTTAATCAATTGTTCAATTTTACACTTAAGTCCGAGTTTGCACGTTAACTCAATTCCATACTTTAAAGTCTCGAAATTCATTAAAATAATAAATCAAAATAATACATTAGAATTCAAAGGGGGGAGAGGATTAAGGATTACAACATTTTTATACAAATAAGAGTATAATAAACCAAATATATATTAAAAATATACCAAGAATATACTTGGACTAAACTAATTCTTAGACCTATAAAAACTTCTCAAGAACTAATTAAGGGATAAACCTTTAACGATTCAAGGAGATCAGTCTCAAGGATCCTGCAAATGCCAAAATGTTAGTCCCGAAATACGTAAAATCTATCAAAAGAAAGCAACCAAACCAATTTACAAAACAAGTTCATGCAAATGGGGGTTAAGAACTTAATAAATTAACTTAGAAGACATGGTAGAGACGGTCATATGCAAATAAATGAAGTATAAGGACCTAAACATACTTGGAAATCAAAATCATGCATAAATATTATAAGAATCTCTATACAAAGGCATGGATCGCCTTGTATGAGTGGCGATCGCCTCTCATGGCAAAGAGGCGACGCCTTTTCATAAAAGCGTCACCTGATCAACAGGCAGCCTCACTCTCAAAATGACTAAACTTTTATTCTAAGCAAATGACACACAAACAAATAATAAAAAACTTGCTATTTTACAACTACATCCAACACCCTAGTAGATTATATTAATAACATGGCATAAAAAGTAGTATAAACTTAAAATATATACTAAATAAATAAACAAACTAAGTCATATGTAAGTTTACTATCAAAATGAATTTACTTAAGTATGAGCTTTTAACAAAATAGTTGGCCCTCAGAGTTTGCTTTGAATGTTCAACTCTACTTGGATGTGAGCTACACTTAAGGACAAACTTTTTTCACCTTCTTCTTCTCAAGGAAATGGACTATTGAGCTTGAGTTTCTCCTCTTCTTTTCAAGAATGCCCCCTTCTAGTTTCAGAGCCTCTCCCTCTTGATTCTAGTTCTTCTTTTGCTGAAACTTACTCATGCTAATAACCTTAATGTTAGTAATCTCCCTTTTGCTCTCTCTTCTTTCTCTATTTTATCTCAACCCTCACCCATGCCCCTAGGTTCCTTGACTATCATGAGCCTCAATAGTCTTTTTCTTCCCCCTAAAAATATCTTCCTCACGTAAAATTTAAGTCTAGAGGGTGTGAGGCCCACCCCACTTGACCATCATGGCTGCAGCTGCAAGTGGTCTACCACAGAGGCGACGCCACTGCGATGAGGTAATCGCCTTATGGCATAGAGGCAACGCCTCTCTGGCTTGGCCTTAAGTTTGGCCAAATGGGCCGAGGTGATTTTGATTAGGTTTGAACGATTTGGGCTAGGTTTTGGGCCCCTAGGCTCTCAAGTCCATTTCCAATAAAAAATTTGGGCTTCATACTTGTATTCAAACTTTGCATTCTTATCATTGGGCTTTAGTGCGAGTCGATCAAACTGAGCACTTGCAGTTCGTTCCTAAATCATAGGTTGATCAAACCGGGTGTCTATACTGCTATTACCATTTGGTTTTCCTTAAAGATTATTGGAATAAAGGCACACTTTGTCCAACCGTCGCTGCTATTGCCATCAGCCAATCCTCTTCCAATTTGGGTTTCTACCTTATAATGTTCTATTGGGTTTAACTCTAAATTTAGCTCATTAAAATGCAATAGCCTTATTTATAAAGCCTTCACAATATATGCTGTAATAGGTTTTATTTATCAATGTTATAATATATTTTATTTGGTTAAAAAAAAAGAATATTTTTTCAAGCTTTCATATGTTATTTGTGTTAATTTAGTATTTTCTTATACGTTAAAGGATAACACACAAATTTAAGGTCGATCCTATCTTGTTTATATTTTAGTTGTATGAAGCAAATATGGATTATGAGTAAGTCCAACTCCAAATGATTTCATAATACAAATTTTGATTAAAAATATTCAAAATTGTACTAAGCTTCTTTAGACAATTGAAAGTGTGAAAGCAATAATACATGAGAAATATGACACTTTTTTTTTCATATGAATGAGGCAAATGCCTAAAAACAGTTATATAAGGACAAGTCGATTATAACCAATGCCAAGATAATCTTGTTCTAGCAGACTTTTAGTACCCAGGGGAGGATACTGCATTCGATGACAACCTATACTCATATCCTTAATAAGATTAGCCATAAAATCCGCAATGTGATTAGCCTCTCTATAGGCATGAGCTAGCCTTACTTCCCAAGCTCTACTCATCAAATCTCGAATGGCAAACACTAGTTGTGAGTGTCTATAGCATTTGGAAGTCGTTGTCTGAATCAAATTCATCACAAATCTGCTATATGATTCCATTTGAACTTTCCTATAACCTAACTCCCAAGCAATAGAGAGACCTTAAAAAATGCCCTATAGCTCCGTAATAGTTATAGAATAATTGCCAATATTCATTGGCAAACCCATAATTTAGTAGCCACACCAGTTTCTAAGAACTCCACCTATCGTCGACCTTGATGATCGGATATTAGAAGCTCCGTCGGTATTCACTATAATCCACCTGTGTTTTAGCAGTGACCAATAAATTTCCTTCTGGACCATTAGGTGCCCACCTTTATTAAATTTCCCAAGCTGTGACAAAGTGAAATAAATCTCTCTGGACTTATTGAGAATGTCTTCCACCTTGTTACCAACAACACGTACTGGATCAAAGAGAGCGTAATTTCTTTAGAACTAAAGACTGGAAATATTCACTCTAAACAAACAGTTCCATGGAATATTATTCCACCCAAAATAGTTACAGCTGAGATTATATTGCAACCAAGCAATCAAATCACTTGCAAAAAAATTGAATATGAGTCATTAGAGAGAATAGCTCGCTAGACTAATTTTGTAAATTAACAATCCTTTAAAACATGGATCGTCGTCTCCTTATCATGCCTACATCGATCACATATTTCATAGGTGCTCATGTGCCTTCTCACTTTTTCCACATTAGTGAGTTTAGGCAGCGAGGTTATTTACGCACCCAAGTGTTGGTGACCACGATACTATATGAGCTCAAGGCTCATTAGGAATATATAATGGGCTTGGAGCCCAAAATGTAGATGGAGTCACCACCCGAATAAAATTTAGGACATACTGTACAATAACTGGATTCTATAGAGGTTCCTAGAAGTCGTCATCAGAAATCAGGTTTGGAAACTGGGTATGGGCTTTTGGAATACCCACTCAATCTTGCGGTTGGCCTCCGTGTGTGTTTCATATTTTATTACCTTTGATTATTAAATTATTTCCTTATTAACATGCTAATCGCAATTGGTTTCTAATTTTAGATTTTATTCCAAGTTTGCACAGTAGTCTCATTTTATACTTATGTCTCGACATTCAATCACAAATAAAACAAAAATAATAATAATTTACAACCTTTCATTCTAAATAAAAAAGGAGAGGGATTAAGGATTACAACTTTTTGTGTAAATAAATATAAAAGATATTGAAAATAAACCATACATAAACCAAAAAATAAACTGAAAATAAACTAATTAATTATATAAATCAAAACTCTCAAGAACTGATTAATAAAGTAATCATTTAGTGATTAAAAATTACCAAATAATTCCTACAATAAATACGAGTTAGTTCTATCTCACAGACAATAACAATATCTATAAATCATTAACAAATAATATTCATAAAATAAATAGAAATAAATTTACAAATAGTCCACAAAATAACATAATAATATAACATTAAAAATAATACCAAACAATACACTAATCATGCATAAAATCAGGAGATATAACAAATTAAACATGGGAATCATACCAAAAGTACAAAACAAGCATGGAAAAGTAAGACAGAATTCACACAGATTCTAATCAGGTGGTGGCGCCTCTTCAAAGAGGCATTGCCTCCTGACCAAGAGGCGATGTTCTTGTTGCCTCATCACGAAGGGGTGACATCTCTATGAAGAGACATCACCTCTTCAACAAGGACAGAGACAGGCTACATTTCTTAAATCCTAAAAAATTCAATACTCACGCAAATAAACAAGAAACATACATAAATATACAAAGATTAACTATCAATATTCAGTATTTTATATAATCATGCTTCACATATGACTTTAAACAAGCAATAAAACTCAAGAATACAAACTCAAGAGTAATGAATCAGTACTTTTAATGAAAATAAAGGATTTAAAGCTTAAGAGGGGGGAAACTTATTGACTTGGACGTGCTTGATGCTCCTAACTAAGCCCTCAAAGCTTGGTTGATTGATTTGAGGCTCTGAATGCAAGAGAAACCCCTTTCCTTCCCAAGAAATCTAAGTTTTTAGCTTTCTAAATCTTCTTCTTCTTCTTTTTCTTTCTTTCTTCTTTCTTTTTTTTCCTTTCCACTGTCTTTTCTTTTTTTTAGACTTTTTTTTTCACCCCTAAAGTTGTCAGCCTTCTCTCTCATGCCCCCACATCCTTTTTTAAAGCCTCCCACCCTCTCCCCTTTTTTAATTTCCTAAAAACTCATTCTCACCTCTCCCCTTGCTTTTTTCATTCTCTAGGCTCTTTCCCTTGCTTTTTCCTTTCTTTTTACCTCAAAATATGACCAAATCTTTAGTAGGTGAGCCTCTAATTACTGCCATTAATGATATTTAATGCTGTAGAGGGTAGGTGTGAAGAGGCAATGCCTTTTTGATAAGGCGTCACCTCACTGATGTCTCTTTACCAGGGCTAGGTCAGGGCCTTTGGGCCAAGAGGCGATGGGCTTAGGCTTTAGCTCAAATTTTGGCTTGGATATAGTATTTTTGGGGTATGGCTCAGTATTATGAGTCAATTTTAGAGAAGTCTCGGGCTCCCCTTGCATTCAAAACTCAAAGTTTTTCATCATCGGACTTTTGTTGTGGGCCAATCAAACTGACGGTATCCACAGTTTGCCCCCCTAGTTTTTTAAAAAATCAAATTTTTAGAAAATAATTTTTCAAAAAAGTAACACGCATATCAAATAATAAAGAATAAGAATGACATACCTGACCTACGAGCTTCACTTAGGCTGTCAGTCTCGGGAATTCAAACCCAAGAGGTTGAACTTCATCTTTAAAATGTGACCGTGATCTTCGAGTTTTCCTAGCCCGATCAACCACTCATTAATAAATTTGTCGTGAATCTCAAGCATGGCCTAATCTTCACTTAATAGAGATAGAAAAGAAATGTAGTCATGATCCTCGGGTTAAGCTAACTTAATCAATTACTCATTATAAATTTGGCATGATTCCTAAGCTTTCCTGGCTTGAGAAGTCACTTAGTAGAAAAGATGAAACATAATCGTGATCCTTTGGTTTTTCTGGCCCAATCAGTTACTCATTATAGTTTGGCATGAATCTTGAGCATGGCCTAATCTCCACTCGGTAAAAAAAGATGAAATGTAACCGTGTTCCTTAGGTTTTCCTGGCCTGATCAGTTACTCATTATAGTTTGGTGCAAAACCCGAATTTTCCTAGCCCGAGAGTTACTCAGTAAAAGAAGAATGCACTTCAAGGATTCAAACCCGACCAGACACCTCCTAAGACACTTAATTTGGGGATTCAAACCTGACCAAATACTTATTCTTCCACGTATTTCGAGGATTCAAACCCAATCAGATGCTTGTTCTTTCACACACTTTGAGGATTCAAACTTGACTAGATGCTTGTTCTTCCTCGCACTTCAGGGATTCAAACCCGACCAGACGCTTGTTCTTCCTAATGCTTCGATTAGAATATTCTTATCCAAAGATTGATTCTAGGATATACCTGAGCAATGATGTAGAAATTCTCGTTCGAATTTTTTTTTGGGTAGGCCGTAGACCATTTCGTGCTTTATTTCACTAAGTGGGCCTCACCCTCTACTTCTTATTTTCTTTTCTTTCAATCTTCCTCTCTCGCCCTAATCATATAAATTCTCTCTTTTCCTTTCTAGGGGTCACTTTGTCATGATCCAAAACTAAAAGTCATGACCGGCGCTAGGAAATGAGAGTTCTTTTGAATCTGGAACCCGTAGCAAGCCTTAAAATAATAAAAACATGCAATAATAAAAACATGTAATAATAAAATAAAATATGCACCATAATTAAAATCATAAGTTAATGTAATAAAAATAATCTCTTCCATATCATAACATAAATATATTAATACAATATTCAGAGAGAAGCCTCTGAATTAAAATCACATACAGTAAAAATAAAATACAACTCACTATTGATATAAAATATGACTACTGTAGCTTTCTATAGTACAATATAAAATAAAGTAGATAATTTACATAAATGAGCCAGGGCAGAAGAAGTCCGGCGAATAGGTCTACTGCTGAGGTCTGAAGAAGAAGACTCTCTTGTAAAAATATCAATTAAGGGGAGTCAGACCTCACTGAGTGAATTATTATAATATACATACATGCATTTCCTATATGTCAAATGCAATCAATCAACAGTATATATAATAAATATATATACAGGCATATACACACAGATGCTGAAATCACTTTATATATTAATACTGAAAAACATAAGTTTTTGAAGGATCAAATAGAACCCTATTAAATTGCAATCTTAATTAACCATAACATCACTCTAGCCAAACAGACTCACTTAATTCCAAATAAATTCACTTAATCCATATAGACAGTAGAATGGCCCCGAGACACTAAGTCAACTGAGCTCCAGCAGTCTGACTGTTAGTGTGATTAGCCTCAAGACACTTGGTCAACCGAGCTCTAGCAATCACACCATCAATCACATCACATCTCAATCAAATCATTCTCAATCAAATCATAATTACCACAAGTAATTCCTCACTTAACCCTAAATCTATCGCACTGGTACGTATATGGTCCTAGTGCTGCCCACTAGGTAGCACGTTCTATTAATATCCTTCATTTAAAGTAAATCATACATACGAGAAAATAAATAATGCGTAATGTCATTCATAATAACAAAATAAACCATATATATACCGGAAATATACCTAAAATAAACTAAGTATATTTCAAGTATATATATGTAAAATAAATTCAAATCAATCATAAAATATACCAAACATAAACCAATAACATACTAAAAACATGTTAGGTATATGTTGAAGATAAAACATGTATTTATTTAGAAATATATCAAAATATACTAAAAATATACATAAAGTATACTAAACATTTTAATAAAATAATTTATGAATAAATACAATTAAAACATGAATATGTGCTAAAATATGCATCCTAAATGTAATGTACATATAAAATAACAACTCATAGGTTTTCGCTCCTCGAGACTGGTCCGACGGGCCGATCCACTAAGCTTTGGTCTCGGCGCAACTAAACAATAAAATAATTACAAAAATCAAAATAAACTTCTAACTTAAGCTTCTAAAGAGACTTGATCTAAGAATATGGAACCCAAACAGATACAGAATTTATAATTGACCCAATGTCACGTTTTATGAGAATTCTATCAAAAATTCGGCAGAACCTCCTCTGTAAAACGGACATCTCTCTATTAAAAAGTAGAGTTAGTCCTGTAAGAAAAATGCACTTCAAATCACATAATTCACACAACCCTCGGTTAGGGTCCCGAACTATACAATTCCTCAATCGAGATCCATAATTCATCAAAAACACAAATAATACAATAAATATACTAAAAATAAATAAATGTCATAAATATCCTCAAAATATCAAAATATAGTATATTTAACATTAAAACACGAAAAATAATTATTTTCTCAATAATTACGTAAAAAATCCCGAAATACTAATATAATATTATTAAAAATCCAATTTCTCGATAATTCAATATAAATTATTAAAAATTCACTTTATATATTCAAATAACTAAAATAGTCTAAATATATGTTAAAATTTACTAAAAACCCATTTAATTACCAATTTAGTAAATAATATATAATTTGAAAACAATTTTTGAAAATTAGTATTAATTAGTTAAAAATAGTAAAGAATTTGTAAAAATTATTTTAATACCTTAAATAATTATAAAACCAACTAAAACATAATATTTAACTATAATCTTAACAAAATTATATATTTAACCCTATAATACAAAAATACACATAATATACTAATATTACTCAAAAATTATATAAAAATTATATAAATACATAAAAATTATTTTCTCAATATATATATTACTAATATTAACTAAAACACATTATTGATCAATAATTTCAATAAAAACCCAACTATAACCTAATTTTCTAATATTGACATAATATAAAAATATTTATAAAAATTACATAAAAATCACAAAAATTATTATCTCAACACTAAAATTAATAATAACCCATAAAAACACTAAATCAACAAATTTTGTAATTTATAAATTAATTTATGAAAATATTGGATTCAGTCAAACGACACCGGAAACGCGAAGAATGGTGGCCGAAAGAGGGAGTTGGCCGAAAAAGATGGAGTTTCGGCCACTCACTATTCCTATTGATGTCGGTGCCAGAAAAGGAGAAGAGGGATAGCGGAGCAACTGGCTGGACGTCGGGGAGGCACTATACTGGTGAGAAATCGGGATATGCGGGGGAGGGAAGATGTTACAATAAGCTTCTACGTTTTTTTTTTTTTTTTTTTTTTTTTTATGTTTGTATGTCATATGTTTGAATGTGTGTATGTATATAACTATATATTAAAACTATATAATATAATATTATTAATTTATGCTTAAAATTTCTCCACCACACAAAAAATAAAAATATCTCATATAAATATATATACACACAAAAATAATCACACACACATGCACTATAATATACACACACACATGAAATAATAAATACAAACCCTAATTATAATATATAAATATAATACATAAAATAACAATACAAATAATAAAATAATTTAATAATAAAATAAATAGTGAAATTTGATAAAACAATAATAGAAATAATAATATTAAAATAACCATGCAAATTAAATGACCAAAATAATATATTTATGTAGAAAATCCAATTAAATATAAAATAATAGTAATTAATCACAAATAATGAAAATAAATCAATAAAATTTTCAAATCTTATTAACACTGCATATCTCATTATAAAATAAAATAATTTAAAAATTAGGGTTATGACACACTTTCACTTCTTAAATTCCCTTTCATTTTCCCCTTTTCTCTTCTTTCTCTTTCTCTTTCACTCTTTATATTTTCTCGACATGGATGCCGCATGGACCTCGGATTTGCCAATATGGGACCAAATGGCACCTACGGTACATCCCTCTCGGAGTTTCGGGCTCAGTATCAAAGACAAGATCCCCCTGTTTGCGTATGTGTGATCCCATATTTGCGGCTTGGACATCGGAGAGGTTAGCACCTAATTTCCTTAATTTTTCCTACGAATATCATCAAATAACATCGAGTTACTGTTCATAGGTGAACATTTATTAATTTAACTGAAAGAAATTAAATTTTATTGATTCAAAATTGAAATCTTGAATTATACTGTCAGATTGCCGACACGAAGAGGCATCGCCTCTTCGAGTCAGGCACTTCTCAATGAGGCGATCGCCTCTATATCAGGAGGTGATGCCTCATCACTGAGGTGATCGCCTCTTCGATAGAGGCGTTCACCTCATAAATAGGATTTAGCAAAAGTTTAAAAATTTATTGCACAAAATGATAATTTTACTCCCTGTTTTACTCCCTTAGCTCGATGCCCACACCCTCATGGGTGTTGGGAACTTCAGTGGTGCGCGCATCTAGTATGACGAGCTTATTGATATAATGTAGCTCAGATTCATGATATTGGGTTCTCTGACTTCATCCTGGCACTCCCAGCACAGTAGGGGCATACAAATTACCAGCCCCTACATGCCTTGATGGAGAGGTCGTCTAACACTACTCACACATTCCATCTTCCCTTTGGGGAGTTCACCCTTAATCTAGTGGCCTTTGCCACAGTCACTGGCGTTGCTTGTGCTGGGGATTCTATTCCTTTCAATGCCAGTCTTCATCAGTTATCTCCTGACCATCTCGCTTTCATTGAGCGTTTACTTGGTATGGTCCTAGATATAAAGGGACCTATACAGTGAAGCTCAATTCGATTAGGAGCTTCTACACTTGCGCTAGAGTTGAGGCAGCCACTACACCTTTACATATTTATCAAGTGATGCATGCTTTCCTTATCTACCTATTGGGCATTACGCTTTTCATAAATATGGCTTGCTTTGTGGATTTGAGCTTCCCGATGCCTTTGAGGGACCTAGATTTGGTGGTGACCTATATCTGGGGTAGTTGTGCCTTAGCTTATCTTTATAAGAGCATGGATGAGCTTGTACGTAGAGCTAGGTGACTCTGTAGTTTTCGACACCCCATACTGGTATTTTCCTTTCTCTTTTACCTTTATATTCCATCCCAACTATTACTATCCAATTTTACTAATAACCTTTTGCTTCTTTTGCAAGACTGGGCTATAGAGCTGGAGTTGATAGTGGGGATTATTAGGGTCCGTGATACCCTTTTCCCTGCGATGGCGAGGTGGGGTCCCAGCCAGGCTTGAAGGAGGCCTATGGCTCATGTTCATGTCCATCATAAGTGACTGAACATGCTCACTTATGACGAGGTAGGTACTTATAAACGTAACTGGAATTGGTAATAAATTTATTAATCAAATTTATCCATTTACTTGTTTATTCTTGTAGCTATATCCGGACTTGTGGGGCCCTCAGGCAGGGTGGACACAGGCTATGGTTCGCTCTATCCCTCTATTTGGGAGGAGGATTTTGCTTAAAGGCCCTAACTATAGGGTTTGATTCTTCGGGGAGAGGATACATCAGTGGCAGACAGGCACTTGAGTAAGGCATCCACCTCTTTATCCTCCTAGATATATCTTCTAGGTGTATGAATTAGAAGGAGATGAGCTCAATCATGCCCTGTAGGGAGAGGATGCCGTAAACTATTACGAGTGGAGGAAGTCTCGCTATGTGGACTTTGCACGGGCTTATCTTCTATAGCGGGTGCCTCTTCCTATACCTGCACTTCAAGTGAGCATGCAATGTTTTATTTTACTTATTTTATATTTACTTACAAATGATGTTCTCTAACTTATCTTTTATCTATTAGGCAGCTATTAGGGCACCTGCTCCTTGCCTTAGGCCCTCCGCACAGGAGAGGCCTCATCAGCGCCCTCACATCATTCCTAGCGGTAAGGGTTCCTCGGCTAAGGCACCCTCCTCTACAGATCCTTCCATTCTCTATCCTAGGCAGTGGCCGGCAGATTCACTACTACTCCTGATCTACTGACTCATTGTTGGGTGCCCTTTGGTGAGCTCTCTCATTAGTTTCTGACATTGGATATGACCTTAGAGCCAACATTCTTCCCAAAGGCTACTACTCATGTAAGTTTTCTTCTTTTGAAACCATGTTCTCAAATCTTATTTAACACATGGTTAGTTCTAATATTATTAATGGAACAGATACCTCAAGATTAGGGGAGTATATGTATCGGGTGATCGAGGCCCACAGGGACTTCCTGATGTAGATGATGTAATAATGAAAGGTAAACACAAAATATATTTTATTTCTACATGTATGCATGCTTTCATGATTTTTTACGTTTTATCATGCTTTGATAGGATCGAGATAAGGCCAGTCAGGCTAGGATCACTGCCCTTGAGCACTAGCTCCTTGCTCTTCAGGTCGAGGGCAACGAGGAGAAGGGGGCAGCTAATGAGGAGTTTGAGGATAGCAGCAACGATGATGGGATTGACCCTACTGATGCTTCTATAGATGAACCAACTGATAAACCTGCCCATGAGCCAACTGATGAGGAGGCCGATGAGTCTGAGAGTGATGAATAGTGAGGACCCTCTGGAGATTTTTGCTAGTATAGGGGTGTTCTGTTTAGAAACATTTGATACTGTTCATTATTGCCTTTTTATGGAAACTATAGCGGCTGTTGATGGTAATAAGGTTCCCTGGTCTCGAATAATAACACTTTGTCTGTATGCTCAGTTCTTGTTAGTTTCCCCTTCGGGTGACTGTGACCTAAATATCCTTCATGTTCTGGACCAAGTGGAGAGTAAATTAAACCTTATCCCTCTTATTCTGGTTGAGACTATTATCGAGCTTGACAACTTCTCTAAGACCAGACGATTATTTGGCAGTCCTTTTTTACTGGAGGTGAGTCTTATCTGCCACTTATTATCTTCTACTTTCCATCATTCTTACCCATTCATCATTTCTGTAGGTTTGGTTGCAAAAGAAGTTGAGGTTGCTCGAACCACCCAGAGACATTGCTCACTATAAGGCCAAACATTATTGTACTAAGAGACTTTAGCCTATCCCTGAAGATACTCACAACTGGTTTTCCATATTCCCTGATACTCTGATTCAGTAGATGTGCCCATGGTGAAGACTGCGGCATGTGACCAAAGCCTATTGTGTTCCCATGGCCGACCTCTATTTCGCCACCTTCTACAATCTAGCTCAACTTTGCAGGTAATATGGATAGAAACAACTGATTGTGAAACCAGTGCATGAGTTTAAACTAGGGCCTCTTTCTCAGAACTTTCTAAATAACCTAGTTACTACTTGGCCTCATAGAATCATTTAGAGATTCATTGGTTACAATGGAGATCAGTCTATTGATGACCAGTACAAGGCATGGATTCAACTACAACAAATAGAAAATAATGAATTTATAAGAAACAGAAGGACAATGGCATTATAGGCATCGAGTGCCCAGGGGAGTCAAAAGAGAAATAAATGATATTATATTAGTTTATGAAATTTAGTCTTTTTATTTACTTTCTTACCGGATGGAATTTCCTTTTTAGTTAGATAATGTGTAATAAGCATTTAATGCAACATTTACAATAATAAAGGCAATCCATTCCATTTAATTTAAGCACAACACGATTATACAATTTTACTTCTTACATATCTCTTATCGTTAATTGGCTTGTCTTTGCAAGTTTTCCAATTAACTATTTTCTTTTTCTCTCTCTCTCCTTTTACATGTCTTTTACTTTTGCCTGGACTACCTTTTTGGGTTTTTAATCCAGTAGGACTTTTACTTTTTTCCTTCTTCTGTCTCTAACTTTTGCCTAGGCAGCCTCTTTTAAGGTTTTCTCCCTAGCGAGACTTTATAGAAAGTATTTCTTGAGCTTGTTTATGTTGATGGGCTCTCTGAATTCATTTCCCTCTAAGTCAGATAGAATAGTAGCCCCTTGTCACGACCCAAAACAGGGGCCATGACCGGCGCTAGGGAACGAGAATTCTTTCGAATCCGGAACCCGTAGCAAGCCTAAAAATAAAATAAAGCATGCCATAATAACAATAAAAATATAATATGCAGCGGAAATAAAAATCATAATATCATTTTTCCATATCAACTGGATTTAATTCAAAACTCATCTTATCACATAGATGTATATAATCTTTAATACAAATCCAGTTCAATATAATACATCTCTTTAAAATAAAGTACATGAAATCCAATACTTTAATTTACAACTACTGTAGTGTCTAGATAAAATAAATAAGACTCAAGTAGACAATTTACATAAAGAAGCCGGGGCGGAAGAAATCCGGCGTATCGACCTGCTACTGAGGTCTGAGGAAGTTGACTCTCCTGAAAAATAGTCAACGGAGGGGAGTCAGACCTCACTGAGTGAATTACTATAATATATATACATACACACTAAATGATAATGCATACAGTCAACAGTATATATATATCTAATATATATACAGGCAAATACACACAAATGCAGAAAAATCATTTTTATATATTTTATCTGAAAATCATCTTTTATGAAGGATCATATAGAACCCTAGAATATCGCAACCTCAAAAAATAGTGTTAAACAACACTCTGGCCATACAGGCTCACTTATTCCAAATATATCCACTTAATCCATTTGGACAGTAGACTGGCCCCGAGACACTAAGTCAACCGAGCTCCAGCAGTCTGACTGCCAGTGTGATTGGCCCCGAGACACTTGGTCAACCGAGCTCCATCAATCACACCCACAAACCACATCTCACATATCAATAATCATAATCAAATCAATATCCACAAATAGTTAGTAATATAGCCTAAAGCTATAGGCGTACCGGTACGTACTCGGTCCTAGTGCTGCCCACTAGGTAGCACGTTCTATTGATATCCTTCATTAATAAATAATAAAACATTCATTCACAAATACATGATGCATGAATTTAAATAAATCAACAATATAAACCATATATATACTGGAAATATACCAAACATAAACCAGGTATATTTTGAGTATATATATGTCAAATAAATCCAATCAAAATCATAAATTAAACTAAAAATATATTTAAAAACATTTTAAATATATTTTATTAATAAAACATGTATATAATTTATTATATACCAAAAATATATCAAAAATATACTTGAATATAAATCACATTATTTATGCATATTCAGTCAAAATAAAACATGCATTTTCTAAATCATGCATCCTAAGCATATATATATATAATATAGTAACTCACCTAATGCGCTCCACGAGACAGGTCCGACGGGCCTGGTCCACTAGCCCTCGGTCTCGGCGCAACTAAACAAGCAATAAATAACCGACATTAGAATAAACCTAACAGAAATCCTAGAATTCAATCTAGAGTATTAAACACAGAATCAGAAATTAGGGTTCGACTGGATATCACGTTTTACGAGAATTCTACCGAAAATCCGGCAGAACCTCCCCTGTAAAACGGACATCTCTCTACTCAAAAGAGTAGAGCCGACCCTGCAAAGAAACACACTTCGAAAAACGAGCTCAACACAATCAAAATCCCACGGTCGGACTCCAAACTACAGTCCACCGACCGGGGTCCACAAACACGGAATAATTCCAGATATAACAAAAATATCTTTAAATCACAGAAATACATTTTATAAATAAAAATTACATAATTGACCTTGAAACACTATAAAAACCGATTAAAACTCATTTTATTAGAAAAATCGTATATTATATTTATAATTGAAAATAATTCACGAAAAATAGTTTTAATTAATTAAAAATACCAAATAATTTATAGAAATCATTTTTATACCTTAAATAATTATTAAAACCAATTAAATTACATTTTTAGACAATTTAGGGTAAAATTACCAAAATACCCCTATATATATAAATATACTTAAATTACTTCAAAAATTCACCAAAAATCATACAATTATCCAAAATTAATTTTCTCAACATATTTATCAATAATATTAATAATTAAACCCAATTAACCAATTAAATTCAAATAAAAACACAATTAACCTAATTTTCCAAAATCACCTAAACTTCAATAATTAAAAAATAAATACTTAGAAATTCATAAAAATTCCAAATAAATTCCTATAATTCATTTCAACACCCAATTTAACCATAAACTCCAATTTCATAATTTAAATAATTAATTTCCGAAAATTAGAAAATAATATTAAAATATTCAAAAATACCCAAAAATCCAAACAATCTCCAAAAATTCTACAAAATTTCATACATGAAGATTAAGCTACTAGGAACAACATTTGTGAAGGAATTAAGCATGAATCAATCAAGAACAATTCGAAAAAAATCGAAAATCCTAATAGGCCGAATTTGACAAATCGAAAACTAAGCAATTCTAGACCATTTTAGCTCAAACCAAAGCTAGAATAACACTCACCGGAGCTCAAGGAGAAGAAAGAGACCGGCGGTGTCGAAAACGGTGGCCGGAATCGGCGTGATCGACGGTGAGTTGATTTTCGGCTTCTCCGACCAAAATCACTCTCCCGACGCCGGAAACGGCCTCCACAGGCGGCGAAACTGGTCGGGGAAGATGGTGGCACACCGGACGGCACACCCACGGTGAAGGAACGGCACGGCAGCGACCGGAAATGGAGAAGAGAGAATCGGGAGGAAGAAGATGAAGTCGGGGGCAAAATGGTAATTTTGCAAATTCTTTTGATTTTTAATGTATATATGTATATATATATACTTTATACTTTATATTAAAATAATATTAAATTACACACATCAAATATACACCACACACATTAAAATATTAATATTTTAATAATTTATACCAAATAAAATTAATTAAATAACAATTAAAACAATTAAATACTTAATAAAATATTAGGGAAATAATAAACCCTAATTAAATAAATATACACACACATGCTTTATTTAATAATTTAAAAATATGTATGAGTTCATGCAAGTCCGTAAATACATTTAAAATAATTAATAATAAATTGTTTACGTGAAAATTTCCCCGAAAATGCAAGTCCCGGGAAAATTTTACGTAAAACACTGAAAATAATACAAAATAATTAAAATAGGTTTTAAATACATATTAACTCGTAAAAATATCACATATATATTCAAAATTATTGACACTGCATATCCCGGTACTGTGTAAAAATATTTTAAAAACACGGGATATTACAGTCTCCCCCCCTTACAAGAATTCGTCCCCGAATTCCAGAAAATAAGATTATAGAATCAGGAAGGAAAGAGATACGGGTAAGAAGCTCGCATCTCAGCTTCAGTCTCCCACGTATGCTCTTCAACTCTATCGCTACGCCACAAAACCTTGACCATCGGAATCTGCTTCGATCTCAACTGTCGAATTTGAAAATCTACGATCGCCACAGGTTCTTCCACAAACGTCAAATCTTCACTCACTTCTACACTATCAGGTTGCAACACGTGTGAAGGATCTGAGATATACTTCCTCAACATCGAGATATGAAATACTGGATGCACCTGTGACATACTCGGAGGCAAATCCAACCGATATGCAACAGTGCCAACTCTCTCCAGAATCTCAAACGGTCCAATATATCTCGGTGCTAACTTACCCTTCCTGCCAAATCTCATCACACCCTTCATCGGAGATACCTTCAGAAAAATAAAATCTCCAACTTGAAACTCCACATTTCTGCGCCTAGGATCCGCATAACTCTTCTGTCTACTAACTGCGGTCTCTAATCTACGCTTGATCATGGCGACTTTCTCTGCAGCATCCTGAACCATCTCTGGTCCAGTCAAAGCTCTCTCACCAATCTCATCCCAACTCAACGGGGATCTACACTTCCTTCCATACAACACCTCATATGGTGCCATGCCAATACTGCTATGGTAGCTGTTATTATATGCAAACTCAACAAGCGACAAATGATCATCCCAGCTACCTCCCAAATCCAAGACACACATCCTCAACATATCTTCCAGTGTCTGGATCGTCCTCTCAGACTGACCATCTGTCTGAGGATGAAAAGCAGTACTGAAATCCAACCTAGTGCCCATCGCTTCCTGCAACTTCTGCCAAAAACGAGAAGTAAACACCGAACCTCTATCTGACACAATGGACACAGGTACTCCATGAAGGCACACAATATGCTTCACGTACAACTTCGCCAATCTAGCAACTGAATATGTGGCTCTCACAGGCAAGAAATGTGCAGATTTCGTCAATCTGTCTACAATCACCCAGATGGAGTCGTATCCATCCTTCGAACGAGGTAAACCGACCACAAAATCCATAGCTATCCTTTCCCACTTCCACTCGGGAATAGGAAGAGGCTGAAGCTTCCCAGAAGGCTTCTGATGTTCGGCTTTCACTTGCTGACAAGTCAAGCACTTAGCAACATAATCAGCAACATCCTTCTTCAATCCATCCCACCAGTATAGATCTCTGATACTGTGGTACATCTTGGTAACACCCGGATGAACGCTGTAAGTTGTAGAATGTGCTTCCTCTAGGATCTCTTCTCTCAAATCATCCATATCTGGAACACACAATCTATCACTGATCCACAACACACCATCATCATCAAGTGTGAAATCAGTGAACTTCCCTGCTCTGACATTCTCTACAAGCTCTTCTAGAATAGGATCTCGGCTCTGAGCTGCTTTAATCCTATCCCTCAGTACAGATCATACTTTAAATTGAGCTAACAGTCCACCTGATCTATTGATCTTCATCATCAGACCTTGATCCACCATCAAATGCAACTCTTGGATCAATGATCTCCTCTCAACACCAATGTGAGCAAGACTACCTGAGGACTTCCTACTCAAGGCATCTGCTACCACATTAGCTTTACCCGGATGGTAAAGAATCTCGCAATCATAGTCCTTCAACAGTTCCAACCATCTTCTCTGCCTCAAATTCAAATCTCGCTGCTGAAAAATGTACTTAAGGCTCTTGTGATCAGTAAATATCTCACAAGTCACCCCGTACAAATAATGTCTCCAAATCTTCAAAGCAAAGATCACTGCAGCCATCTCAAGATCATGTGTGGGATAGTTCTGCTCATGCTTCTTCAACTGCCTCGAAGCATAGGCTATCACCCTTCCATTCTGCATCAACACACAACCAAGACCAATTCTAGAGGCATCACAGTAAACTGTGAACTTATCCACACTATTAGGCAAAGCTAATACTGGCGTTGTGGTCAACTTCTCCTTCAACAACTGAAATCTATTCTCACAAGCTTCTGACCACTCAAATCTAACATTCTTCTGAGTCAAGCGAGTCATAGGGGCTGCTATCCTGGAAAAATCCTGCACAAACCGCCTATAATACCCGGCTAAACCCAGAAAACTCCGAATCTCCGTAACAGAAGTAGGTCTAGGCCACTCAGATACTGCTTCAATCTTCTGTGGATCAACCTGAATACCTTATTTAGACACTACGTGTCCAAGAAAAGAAACACTCTCCATCCAGAAATCACACTTTGAGAATTTAGCATAAAGCTGATGATCTCTCAGTGTCTGTAGTACAATCCTCAAGTGATATACATGCTCTCCCATACTCCTCGAATATACCAGTATATCATCAATGAAGACTACTACAAACTGATCCACATACGGTCTGAATACTCTGTTCATCAGATCCATAAAAGCTGCTGGTGCATTAGTCAAACTAAAAGACATCACCAGAAACTCATAATGACCATATCGAGTGTGGAAAGCTGTCTTAGGAATATCAGCTTCACTAATCCGCAGCTGATGATAACCCGACCTCAAGTCGACCTTGGAAAAGAACTGTGCACCTTGTAACTGATCAAACAAATCATCAATCCTCGGGAGAGGATACTTGTTCTTCACTGTCACCTTATTCAGCTCTCTGTAGTCAATGCACAGTCTCAGGGTACCATCCTTCTTCTTCACAAATAGGACTGGTGCACCCCAAAGAGAAACACTAGGTCTGATAAAACCTTTCTCCAACAACTCTTGCAACTGCTCCTTCAACACTCTCAACTCTGCAGGAGCCATATGATAGGGTGGCATAGATATAGGGGTAGTACCTGGAACCACATCTATACAGAACTCAATCTCTCTGTGAGGTGGTAAACCTGGCAACTCCTCGGGAAAAACATCAGGAAACTCACAAGCAACCGGAACATCTGTGAGTGATAACTTCTCCACTGACGTATCCTTAACCAATGCCAAAAACCCCTGACAACCTTTCCTCAACAACTTCCTAGCTGAAATAGCAGAAATAAGATTCTGAGGTGTTGAACTCCTATCACCAACAAACTTAAATTCTACTTCACCAGGAATTCTGAAAATCACCTCCTTATTCCTGCAGTCTACCATGATAAAGTGCTGAGAAAACCAATCCATTCCCAAAATAACATCAAACTCCATCACATCCAATAAAATCAAATCAGCGAATAATTCTCTATCTCCCACGAGAACTGGACAACCAGAAAGAACAATATCGGCGTCCAAGGAATCGCTCAGAGGAGTGGCAACAGACAAAGGAAAAGCCATCCTCGAAGCTTGCCAACAAGATTTAGAAGCAAAAATAGGAGAAACAAACGAATGCGTGGCACCCGGATCAAACAAAACCAAAGCATCCAGGTAATAAACAGAAAGAATACCTGCCACGACTGCATTAGATGCCTGAGCATCCTGCTGAGTCAGATGGAAGACTCTGGCCTGACCTCAACCTCCCTGCTGACTGGTAGAAGCCTGGCCAACGCCTCTGGTACCTCCTCTAGTACCTCTACCACGACTCTGCTGTGAAACAAACTGAGTAGAACTCTGATGCTGGGCTGGTGGCAACTGAAATGGCACGGGCGCTGCACTAGCAATCGACTGCTGTGGGAATCGCGGAATCTGCTGCTGCTGATATCCGGAATAAGGACACGATCTGGCAAAATGTCCTGTCTGTCTACATCTGAAACATGTCAGTGGTGTCAGATAACACGGTCCCTGATGGACTCTACCACAAGTCTGACAAACACTGGCCGTTGATCCAGAACTACGACCACTGCTGCTGCTCGAAGCACCTGACCCAAATCTGAACGATCTACGCTGACCTCCACGGCCATGTCTACTGCTCCGATGCACTCGCTGCTGTTGTCTCTGACTCTGCTGAGTCGAACCTCGCTGCTGACTACTCGAACCAACATGAAAACTCGAATATGGAGTAGCCTGTAATCCACTCGATTGAACTCCCAACTGGTAATAATCAGGTATCGCTCCCTGCCTAACTAATCTCAGCTCAATCTCCTTAGCTAGCTCAATCACAGACTCCAGAGTAAGACCTGCTGTAGGCATACCAGCAAAAGCAGAACCCAAACCAGTGACATAGGTAGTAATAGCAAAATACTGATCTCGCATCAGATCCTCAGCATATCTACCTAGACGAAGAAACTCTTGGGTATACTCCTCTACTGATCGATCTCCACGAGAAATACTAGTCAGACGAAGACGATAGCTCAAACGAAGAGGCTCTGGACAAAATCTCCTCATGAATCGCTCTCGAAACTGAGCCCATGTCATCGTCATCATATAGGGCTGGATCATCTGTATAAACCAATCCAAGGCTGGTCCCTCAACAGACAACTCAACAATCATGATCCGCTGGTACTCGGTATGAGCAGTTCGAGTCCTAATCTCAATCGCATGCAGAAAATCTAAAGGATCAGAAGTACCATCAAAAGCAATCCTGCCAACTCTGGCATAGAACAAAGCTGCCTTAGGGTCAGACATACCCTGCTGATAGGCAGGCTGAACAGGCTGAACAACTGGAGGAACAGGAACATCAAACTCAGGCTCAACAGGCTCCTCATCCTGTAACTCTCTCTGCCTACGGCGACCTGCCGCTCCTCGAGGTCTACCTCTGCCACGACCTCTACGTCTAACTGGCGGCTCAGGAGGTAAAACCTCATCCTGAAAAGACTCATCATCCTCGGCCTCAACGACCGGTGGAGCGACACACGCTCGCCTCCTCATTCTGAAAAGACAAACGGAAAGATTCAGACAAAACAGACAACGGAGGAATAACGCTGAAAACTACAGCAAAGAATACTCATCAAGACATACTCAAACCTAATACACTGCAGTAGTCCAACAGAAAAACACAACTTTAAAACTAGGGCCATAACTCACATAACTAAGCCCTGACACAGAACTCCACTCTGATACGAACTTCGCTCTGATACCAACTTTGTCACGACCCAAAACAGGGGCCATGACCGGCGCTAGGGAACGGGAATTCTTTCGAATCCGGAACCCGTAGCAAGCCTAAAAATAAAATAAAGCATGCCATAATAACAATAAAAATATAATATGCAGCGGAAATAAAAATCATAATATCATTTTTCCATATCAACTGGATTTAATTCAAAACTCATCTTATCACATAGATGTATATAATCTTTAATACAAATCCAGTTCAATATAATACATCTCTTTAAAATAAAGTACATGAAATCCAATACTTTAATTTACAACTACTGCAGTGTCTAGATAAAATAAATAAGACTCAAGTAGACAATTTACATAAAGAAGCCGGGGCGGAAGAAATCCGGCGTATCGACCTGCTACTGAGGTCTGAGGAAGTTGACTCTCCTGAAAAATAGTCAACGGAGGGGAGTCAGACCTCACTGAGTGAATTACTATAATATATATACATACACACTAAATGATAATGCATACAGTCAACAGTATATATATATCTAATATATATACAGGCAAATACACACAAATGCAGAAAAATCATTTTTATATATTTTATCTGAAAATCATCTTTTATGAAGGATCATATAGAACCCTAGAATATCGCAACCTCAAAAAATAGTGTTAAACAACACTCTGGCCATACAGGCTCACTTATTCCAAATATATCCACTTAATCCATTTGGACAGTAGACTGGCCCCGAGACACTAAGTCAACCGAGCTCCAGCAGTCTGACTGCCAGTGTGATTGGCCCCGAGACACTTGGTCAACCGAGCTCCATCAATCACACCCACAAACCACATCTCACATATCAATAATCATAATCAAATCAATATCCACAAATAGTTAGTAATATAGCCTAAAGCTATAGGCGTACCGGTACGTACTCGGTCCTAGTGCTGCCCACTAGGTAGCACGTTCTATTGATATCCTTCATTAATAAATAATAAAACATTCATTCACAAATACATGATGCATGAATTTAAATAAATCAACAATATAAACCATATATATACTGGAAATATACCAAACATAAACCAGGTATATTTTGAGTATATATATGTCAAATAAATCCAATCAAAATCATAAATTAAACTAAAAATATATTTAAAAACATTTTAAATATATTTTATTAATAAAACATGTATATAATTTATTATATACCAAAAATATATCAAAAATATACTTGAATATAAATCACATTATTTATGCATATTCAGTCAAAATAAAACATGCATTTTCTAAATCATGCATCCTAAGCATATATATATAATATAGTAACTCACCTAATGCGCTCCACGAGACAGGTCCGACGGGCCTGGTCCACTAGCCCTCGGTCTCGGCGCAACTAAACAAGCAATAAATAACCGACATTAGAATAAACCTAACAGAAATCCTAGAATTCAATCTAGAGTATTAAACACAGAATCAGAAATTAGGGTTCGACTGGATATCACGTTTTACGAGAATTCTACCGAAAATCCGGCAGAACCTCCCCTGTAAAACGGACATCTCTCTACTCAAAAGAGTAGAGCCGACCCTGCAAAGAAACACACTTCGAAAAACGAGCTCAACACAATCAAAATCCCACGGTCGGACTCCAAACTACAGTCCACCGACCGGGGTCCACAAACACGGAATAATTCCAGATATAACAAAAATATCTTTAAATCACAGAAATACATTTTATAAATAAAAATTACATAATTGACCTTGAAACACTATAAAAACCGATTAAAACTCATTTTATTAGAAAAATCGTATATTATATTTATAATTGAAAATAATTCACGAAAAATAGTTTTAATTAATTAAAAATACCAAATAATTTATAGAAATCATTTTTATACCTTAAATAATTATTAAAACCAATTAAATTACATTTTTAGACAATTTAGGGTAAAATTACCAAAATACCCCTATATATATAAATATACTTAAATTACTTCAAAAATTCACCAAAAATCATACAATTATCCAAAATTAATTTTCTCAACATATTTATCAATAATATTAATAATTAAACCCAATTAACCAATTAAATTCAAATAAAAACACAATTAACCTAATTTTCCAAAATCACCTAAACTTCAATAATTAAAAAATAAATACTTAGAAATTCATAAAAATTCCAAATAAATTCCTATAATTCATTTCAACACCCAATTTAACCATAAACTCCAATTTCATAATTTAAATAATTAATTTCCGAAAATTAGAAAATAATATTAAAATATTCAAAAATACCCAAAAATCCAAACAATCTCCAAAAATTCTACAAAATTTCATACATGAAGATTAAGCTACTAGGAACAACATTTGTGAAGGAATTAAGCATGAATCAATCAAGAACAATTCGAAAAAAATCGAAAATCCTAATAGGCCGAATTTGACAAATCGAAAACTAAGCAATTCTAGACCATTTTAGCTCAAACCAAAGCTAGAATAACACTCACCGGAGCTCAAGGAGAAGAAAGAGACCGGCGGTGTCGAAAACGGTGGCCGGAATCGGCGTGATCGACGGTGAGTTGATTTTCGGCTTCTCCGACCAAAATCACTCTCCCGACGCCGGAAACGGCCTCCACAGGCGGCGAAACTGGTCGGGGAAGATGGTGGCACACCGGACGGCACACCCACGGTGAAGGAACGGCACGGCAGCGACCGGAAATGGAGAAGAGAGAATCGGGAGGAAGAAGATGAAGTCGGGGGCAAAATGGTAATTTTGCAAATTCTTTTGATTTTTAATGTATATATGTATATATATATACTTTATACTTTATATTAAAATAATATTAAATTACACACATCAAATATACACCACACACATTAAAATATTAATATTTTAATAATTTATACCAAATAAAATTAATTAAATAACAATTAAAACAATTAAATACTTAATAAAATATTAGGGAAATAATAAACCCTAATTAAATAAATATACACACACATGCTTTATTTAATAATTTAAAAATATGTATGAGTTCATGCAAGTCCGTAAATACATTTAAAATAATTAATAATAAATTGTTTATGTGAAAATTTCCCCGAAAATGCAAGTCCCGGGAAAATTTTACGTAAAACACTGAAAATAATACAAAATAATTAAAATAGGTTTTAAATACATATTAACTCGTAAAAATATCACATATATATTCAAAATTATTGACACTGCATATCCCGGTACTGTGTAAAAATATTTTAAAAACACGGGATATTACACCCCTTTAGAAAATAAATTCTTCATTTGGCAGGGACCTTCCCAGTTTGGCTTGAACTTCCCTCGTGGATCAGTAATGATTGGCCTAGTGAGCTTTAAGACCAAGTCACCCTCTTTGATGTTGCCTGGCTTAATCTTCTTGTTATAAGCCTGGGCTATCCTTTTATGGTACAACTAAGAGTTTCATCCTCTTTTCATCCAACAATGTCAGTTGTGGTAGTCAACTTTCTACCCACTAATACTTAGGGATTTTAGACTCTAGGAAAACCCTTAATGACTAGATTTCAACCTCAACTGGCAACACAGCTTCACACCTATATACCAGAGAATACGAAGTGGCTCCTATTAATGTTCTGGCAATGGTTTTGTATCCTCATAATACAACCTATAGGTAACTTGCCTAATCTTTATAATTTTCTAATATTTTGGTTAAGATTCTTTTCACGTTCTTATTTTCTGCTTCTATAGCTCTGTTCCCCTATGGTCTGTAAGGGGATGACTTATGATGCTCAATTTTGTATTCTTCCAATAAAGTGGTCATTTCTGCCCTAAACTGAACACCATTATCAATGATGACATGATGAGGCAACCTATATCGACAAATTATATTCTTTTCTAAGAACTTAGCCATCTGTTTTTCCCTTATAGTTGTGAATGATTCATCTTCTACCCATTTAGAGAAATAGTCGATTGCCACTATAATGTAACGATAATCGTTGGATGCTTTTGGCCTTATCTCTATGATAATGTCAATTTCCCAGACTGTAAATGGCTAAGGAGAGATCAATCCTTATAGTTCCATAGAAGGCAAGTGGCTCACATTATTATATATTTGGCAGTTGTGACATTTCTTTACATACTTCACACAATCTACCTCCATGGTTAGCCAGAAGTACTCTTAATGGGTTATCTTTTTAGTAAGGACTGTCCCATTTATTTACGGCCCACATACACCCTTGTGAATTGCTTCCATGATTTTCTGCACCTCACCCTTATTGATGCATCTCAGGTGCACTCTAGTTGGCATCCTTTTGTATAACACCCCGTTATGGCTAATGAACTGTTGAGATAACATCCTTAACGACATTCTTTCTTTTCTATCAGCTTCCTCAGGGAATTGCCCTATTTTAAAATACTGCTATAGATCATAAAACCAAAGCTTATTTACGGGGTTGATGGACATTGTTCTGATTTCCTCATAGCAAGGAATTCAGGACCTTACTAAAATAAGAGGCTTCATTTCTGCTCATCTACCTCTGTTGACCATTTGCATGATCAAACTCCTAATTTTGGACTTTGACAAAAAAAATTTATACTAATAATTTCAATTAAGAGTGTAGGGAATTATATACCAAATATATACTAAGCATATACACTTTTGGAAGAACAATAACTTTTTGGGCTGATTAAACCTCTGAGATTGAAGAAGACTTTTGACATATTTAGAGCTCTTAAATGAGAAAATGAGCTGATTAAATTTTGAATTAGACATCTTAAGCTTTCCAAATTATGCTTGATTATCAAAATCCAAGCTCATTTGGGTATGCAAATCTTCATTCAAAGTTAGAATATGCAGCTTGCATTTTAGTTTGCATAGCTCTTGATATTTTAGCAATATCTTGAGCAACAAATGTCCAATTGAGGTGATTCAAAGTTTTATAAAAAGATAAGACAATTATCTAAAACTTTTTTGAAGAATGTTTTGGCTGAATCGATAGTCTTTAGTTCCGTTAATGAGCATCTTCGAAGTGGTCATGAGCTGTTTGTCAATGGAGCCTTCGGAGCATGTTTTGCCAAAAAATGGCAGCACCCCTCATGAGTGCTCCTCACAAGCTGTTTGCTCATGACCTGCTTATGAGAAGACCTTTGATAGCATTCCAATTAGAATTTTTGAATGCAACGGATATATTTTCACCCCGCACGAGCACTGTTCACTTGTGAGCCACTCATGGGCAACCCTTTTGAGCTGCCAAAAGTCCAAGAATTGATTCAAAATCAATTCTAAACATTAGAGACATGATTGATACATCCAAAAACTACAATTTTAAGTGTTTTTCTCTATAAACACAACTTATAATTCAATTGAAAGGTTAAGAAAAACTTATTTATCATTCATCATTTTCTTAAACATTCAATTAAGCTCTTAAACTTTCCTTTAAAAAATTCTTTGTGTATAACTCTTGTGAGAGTTGGTGAGTGATTAGAATAGACATTCTTATTCTTCTATTTTTTGGGTTTAGAAAATTAGAAATAAGATTCTATTCCAAAGGAATTGGTTTGAGTGTTTAGCCATTAAAACACTTGGGAATTTGGTTTTAGTGTGAGCCTTAAAAACACTTGTAATTTGGTTTTTGAGTGAGCCTTGAAAACTCAAGTTGTAAGGTTGTAAGAGTGAGCCATAAAACTCTTGTGTATTCTAAATCTTATAAATAAGATTGTGGGTGATTAAAAAATCCTAACTTGGGGATAAGTTAGGTGGAGACGTAGGATTATTGTTGAATCCGAACTCTTTAGATATTTATGTTGTTCATTCTTTCTTCTCAACTCTTACTTAATTCTTGTAAAGAATTCCTTTAATTTCCTATTTTTGTTTGATAGTCCTTCACTCCCCCTCTAGGACTCTTTCAATTGGCATTAGAGCTTGAATTCTAAGTACTTCATTGCTAGAATACAAGATCATGGGGAGTGAATCTTAAAACATCTCTTCTTTTAGACCATTCTTTGATGGTAATGACTATCCACATTGGAAATTCAAAATAGAATTATATCTTGATTATGATTCCATCAAACTTTGGGATATTGTCCTAAGAGGTTGGGAACCACCTATAACCATCATTGATGGTGTGATAACTACTCTTGCAAGAAGCCAATGGTGTGTTGATCAAAATGAAGAAAATCATAAAAATAAAAAGGCTATGATTACTCTTTTCTCCTTCATAACAAGAGAAGAAGAAGGCAAGCTTCAACATTGCATTTCGGCTAAAGAAATATGGGAGACCTTAGATAATCACTATGAAGGCAACATTCAAGTAAGAAGCAAGAAGGTTCAACTTCATATGTATGAATATGAACTCTTCAAAATGAAGCCTCAAGAATCAATCACGAAGATGACAAACCATCTCAATGCTCTCCTCACAACCCTTAAGAAACTTGGAAAATATTTCTCCAAGGAAGAGGTAAACAATAAGATTCTAAGAAGGGAAAAGGTGCATTTAAGCCCTTAATGTTTTGTCGAAGGAGTTGATAAGCCCTTTTTATTTTTTTTAGACCATTTAAACATGAGTTTCATGTTTTCCTTTGTTTTTAGCCCCCTGGTAATGGTGTTTTCATTGAAAGAAATACTACCGTCAATTGAAGTTGATGTGGAATAGATAATAGGTCAAAAAATTTAGTTGTTAAAGTCATTACATCAATAACTTCTTCTCCTTATTCTCCTTCTTCACCCTCCCATGAAAATCCTTGTGATTTTTTCCCCAAATTGGAAACCCTAAAATATGGTTTGAGGAAAAATTAGCTTAGTAGGAATGGCATCATTTTCCTCATCATCTTCGTCTTCGGCTTCAGGAAGCTCAAGACATAGTCGAAGAAGTAATATGGAGTTGGATTATGAGGGAGAGAAGAAGTTATGCTATTATCGAACTCGAGGGTTGAGATTCATGGCTCCTAGATGGACATCATGGACTGATGATAATCCTGGACGTAGGTTCTATGGGTGTCCAAATTATAAGGTAAGTGAGTTATTTTTAAACTTGAATCAAATTAATTTTATACTTTAGCCTTTCTGTGATTATGAATTTCTTGTAAAAAATTGGCAGGTTAATGGGTGTGGGTTTTTTGAATGGCATGACCCACCTGTGAGTGAGAGAGTGAAGAATTTACTTAATGAACTAAAGTATGACAAACTTATGTTATTGGCTAAAAACAAGCAATTGAAGGCATTGAGAAATAGCGTTGGAAGTAGTATGGAGGATGATTTGAATGTGGTATGGAGATAGTTGTAGATATTATGGAAAGAAAAAGAGAAAGAAATTGACAGCTGCAAGAAGAAAATTATATCAGTTATATTGCTTGTTGTATTTCATGGATGATATTTGTAAGTATATATATGATGTACTAAACCATAGTAAAATAGGAGTTGGATCCAAAAAATCAATGAGTTAGTTCTGCAATTGCAGAATGTAGGTATGTAAAGGCTGAAATATTAATTGAAATTTTCTTGAATCCAAAAGTTTGTTTATGGATTTGGTTTGTTCTTAATTAAATGCAAAAATTGGACTATCTGTTTTTCTTTTTAATGACCTTATTGCTGCTAAAGAATTGAAGCAAGAATTAAAAAAAATAATATATATACTTAAAGAACAAAGTAGCTTATTTGTCAACATTGAACTGAGCAAAATGGGCATACATATATTGTTTGAGTTTGCAAGATGATATGCCATCACATGTAACACCAAAATATAGTACATGTTCCTAAAATACAAAATACAGCCATGTAAGTGTACTAAACAGACATAAAAGCCTTATACAAAGGCTAAACATGACTCGTCATGTCTAGTTCTGCATTTTCTTTTGCTCTTTTTACTTGATTCATTTGGTTGGCAATATGCACTTGACTTTGTGCCTACAACTGGATACTGGTCATTGCTTCTCTCCCTTGCCACTGTAGACCTGGTGCTTTGAAAGGCAAATCAGTAGTAAATCTAACCTTTGCTCCATCCCTAATGAAGTTTATTTTTCTTAAACTG